>JACSYO010000597.1:207500-330000 GCA_016806645.1 Ophiodon elongatus | reverse complement strand
TAAAAAAAATCGTATGTAACTAAAAGAATGTTGTTAGTCCCCAATTGTCAAAATTATTGTTGATTCATTTTCTGTTGATCAACTGACCAATTAATCGATTTATTGTTTTAGCACAACAATTAACATTGACTATCGTAAAATATAGCATATTTCAATCTAAAACTAGAATCTAGCAATTTAATGTGTATCATTTGATGATTATTTTTTCTTTTTAAAATTATGAATGACACCTTCAGCTCACAAAAAGCTCCGCTGTCACTGTAAAAGAATTTGCTACAATGTCAATCTAGTGCTTCTACTGTGACCTGTGTTGAATGGATTGTGTACAATACACAACATGGAAAATCATTTCTCTATTTTCTGATTCATGTGCAGGTTTTTGGAAAGGAACAGTATTTCTGTGATCTGTCCGTGCTGCCACAATATTGTTTTCAAAACTGCGTCCTGGTACAGTTTCAGAAAAATAAATTCTGGTCCCAGATCCAATGAAGTATGTTCAGAAAATCACGTTCCGAAAATAAGAGTTCCTTCTATGAGGGAAAGCATAGGATCACATGGAGAATCCAGGTGGGACTGTAACATCACTATCACTCTATAGGTTTTGTGGAGGTCACATTCATCTTGTGATGCTCTCAGGTCCAATAGGAAGTGACATTATTACATGGTTCACTCAGGATTGTAAGTGATTGAGCTGTGCTGTTATGTGACACTGTATTGAGTTAAATCCAAACAGGTCACACCAACCCTTCCCTCCTCATCAACATCACCAGGCCTTAAAAATGGCCTGCTCACCCCAATCAATGACCCTAATATACATACATTTGCATACTAACCTAATGGATCTTTACCTTGATCAGACCTGAGCAGCACATGGGCATTTGTCTTTGTATCAAGCATTTACTTTGTCACAGACAGCAGCAGCAGATTACACGCTGGCATGCATGCAGGCTCAATTTCAGCCCATTTGCAATGTATATTTCAAAGTCTTGTAAAAGATGTCGTTTCCCTTTAATTTATCCGAAGTGAACCACATAGACATTTGAAGTGTCTTTTTTATTGCTTATTATTGATGACAAAAAAAACGACATATTTAATGACAAATATAGCCCAACAAGTCAATCCAGTTGAATGAATTTAGCACCTGAGGTCCCACTAACACTAATCAGAGGAACGGTGGTTCGATCCCCGGCTATGCTAGTCCATGTTGATGGACTTAACCTCAAATTGCAGAACTAACTAACTGACTGTCACTTAGTTCTGATGGGCAGGTGGCACCTTGCATGGTAGCCCCTGTCATCTGTGTAAGAAAGGGTATGAATGGGTGAATGACATGAAGTGTGAAAGTGCTTTAAGTGTTTGGAAGACTAGAAAAGCGTTATACAAATACAAGACCATTCACCATATACAGTTTATGATCAACAGCTTTTAAAAAGAAAGATTTTTATACAAACTCAAACAGCATGAAATAGTTCTCATTATTTATACTTTTTTTTTATAAAGGATGCATCCTATTAATAATATTTACATTATACAGCAAAACATTGGGCCTATTAAATATTCACCACCTTACGTGCTCCTTACCTTTGAGCCTGGCCCTGTGTGATGCAAGTTTGACATGAAGCATCAGTGGCTCGAGTCAGACTCGTCTGTGTGATGTCTCGTCACTAATGTCCGGTTACGCTAGAAAGCAACTAGTTTGTATGACGTGTTGCCCAACCTCGTTGGAAGGCAAAAGTGATTATAGCTGTTCTGAACGGTCAAACTCAAAGGCAGATTGAAAAGTTAGCCGTCGTAGAGAGAGTGGAGACGTAATATAGTTTAAATATGTGGATAAGGGGGCTCATTTTTAGACAGTGAAATGCATTCATAGTGTTGCACTTAGTTGTACATATGAAAAGTGACAGAAATAGTTGTGTAAATGATAAAAAAATAAACCTGCTTACTTTCTCACCTCCACATACTTGACCAATAATGGCAGGAAGTGGGTGTTACAGAAATAGTCGGCGGCAGTCACAGCTATTTCGAAATCAGAAAGTTTCCGAGGCTGTTTATCTATCTGTCAACCAGTTCTGAAAGAGCACACTGGTGCCTTAACTGTTTTGCTGAAACAAAAGAATCCAGATTTCGATTTCCATCTCTCAATCCATTTTCTGTCCACTCGCTTACTTGTAACCCTCTGAATATTGTCTCTGTGTTCTGGTCCATATATTCATGTAGAGTTTACTGCTCCTGCAAAAATGTAAAGCTTTCTGAGTTTTTTTCACATACATCCAGGAATTTATCTGTACTTCTCCATATTTCTCAATATCCCTCCTTTTTTCTCTGATCTCTAACAGAATCACTACCACAAAAGAGAAAGAGCGAGAAAGAAGGCCAACTGTATAAACTCCTGCCAAGTATCCTCCTCGGGGCAGGCTTAAACGGGTCTGTGGCAGTCCATTTATTTATCAGTGGCTAAATTCAATAAAACGGCCCATATATGAAAGAGGGGAAATAGCAGCGCTGTCTGACCAGACGATTTATCACAGCTGGGAAACATGTTGTTGCTCTTATCTGTCCAACACCGCTCCGTTCTTTCACTGCTGATGACATATAGCTCTCCCCACATCCACCCACAGTGACAGGCTGGAAGATAGCCTGGCTAGAAGACAGGTACCATTGACTGTATAATATATACAGAAACTGATATCTGCAGAATAAAAGCTGAATTGAAGGTTTGCAACAACTTGTTTTCATTTGCTCCATTTATCCTGCTGAACATGCTTATTTCTTTCAAAATAAATGTTGCATTCCATTTGAACTGGGAAGTCGGAATTTCCCTGTTTCCAGTCTGCATGCTACGCTAAGCTAACTTTGTTCTGGCTCCAGCTAAATATTCATATGGAGACATGAGAGTAGTATTGGTCAACAAGAAAGCTAAAAAGCATAAAATGTCCAAAAAGTTCACAACATTCCTTTTTCAAATTAAGATATACGTTAAGTGACAAAAAATGAGTAAAGGAAGAGGCTTAGATTCTTCTAACTCTTCAGTGTAATGAAGCACATGTTGTTTTTTATATAATTTTTACAAAGTTTCAATGTGATGATAATCTAAACTCAGAGCCTTTACTTTAGCAGTTCCACACACACACACACACACACACACACACACACGCACACACACACGCACACACACACACACACACACACACTCACTCACACACACACACTCACACACACACACACACAACCCTCACTAAGTGCAAAACCAGAGTTGTTTACAGCTAACAATGTGGGAAGCCTCATTGGACACTTGGTGATTAAATGAGCAGGTCAGGGCAACAGCACATTCCCCTGTCACTCAACTGATGGCAGATTAGTTGTTTGACTGGCAGCCATCAACTGCCATTTTTGCAGGTGTGTGCATGTACACACACATACACACACACGTAGATGTCATCAGGTCTATGTCTGTTGACAGGCCTGGCCACAGGTCTGCCTTTTCTATTGCCTGTCCAGTCCCGTCTCTCCATCCATCTGTCTTTAGGTATATATTGACCACGTCACACACCAAATCCTGATTCCTGGTTGCCTGTATTGCTATTGGTGCTATATCCACACACCATGTCTCCTCTTGCCTCAGACAGACAGATGGATAGACTCAATGACACTTGGACAGATCCATGCAGGTCCCCAAGGACAGTTGCAGTCAGTCTGATTAAGCCCACTCATAGCCCCATGCAGCCACTTACACACAAACACATTTACACTTGCACATACACGGTTCACATACACCTAATCCACTCCAATATGATGTTTGTCCATTGATATTGTGGATGTAATTATACCGAGTTCATTATTAAGGCTGATTTGTCTGTAGAATCCCTCCTAAATGTCTAAATATACAATATCGTTTTGCATGTGATATTCAATGAAAGTCACATTTGATAGGATTCCAGTTAATTCAATTTTACTATATTTGGTCTCTTTTGTCTCCTTATTTCATATTGTAAACATTATAATGAAGAATTACTAGACAATTAGTGTTATAAATTGCATATTTAACGTATGGTATTCAAGACATTTGGATTAGAACAGAATAGGAGATTAACGTGTATATTGCGATTACGATTTTTGTTCTATGATGGTACGTGTGTGCATATGTGTGCATTCTGTATGTGCATGTTCACATATATGTAGATTATTGTGTACATGTGTTAAATCCAACTCTAGTGCAGCATTTTAACAGTTACTCTGTCCTTGTCTGTTGTTCACAAGTATCACACACACACACACACACACACACACACACACACACACAGGGTTACCCTAAATTGGTCTGGCATAATTCTGTACAACAACCATGCCACGTACTATGGGAAAGCTAAAAAATCCACACCTCAGACATGCTGTGACCTCACACACAGTCTCCATTTTGTTAAACCAAACATCGCTATTATTAGAACATTTTAGGTAAAGGACCATTAGGTAGAAATGGCCCAAGCAAGGAACAGTCTGGTGCCAGCCGTCACGTTATCTGTGTCAAATCACCAGATATTAGTTCAATGGGAGCCGTTGCTGCCATCAAACTGTGCTTTTTTGTCTTTAGATGTCCCAGAGTGCAGTTGATCTATGGTGAATGATATAACATTATATGAGGTAAAGGGATGGAGAAGTCTTTATGTCTGGAGATTATTCTGGTGAATGTTTATTGATTGACAGTTAACCCACATTAAGGTCACTTCCTTTTCAAATAATTAATTTGATTGGCTTAAAGATGAGACTACAGAATGAGCACATGAGTTCAAAGATCTTTCTCAGTAAGTGAATTAATCCACTGGACATTTTTTTTACAAAGTTCATCAGCAGATAAGCAAAAATATACAAATTAACTTGATTAATATGTGTAGTTTTAATAATCTGGTAAATGACATTCATACATTAAGGTTAGTCTGTTACGGCTGGTTATACTGGACCCAAGAGCTGACACAGAGACGGCAGAGTAGGTGAAGGAATAGGTTTTAATAGGTAATGGCTGGCGGGGGAAAGGGAGGCAGATGATAGCTGGAGGACAGGCTGGTGACTTGTAGAGCAGGGGGTGAATGCAGGCAGGGAGGCGAGGCGGCGTGAGCGGCGGCGGTGGCTGTAGGCACGGAGATCTTAGGCACATGAAAAATATGTTAATTGTAAATAAAAAAAAATAGAAAGCACAAGAAAATACTCAAATCGGCCCAAGACACAGAGTGGCCGAGATTCTAGCGACCACTGAGCTGATGAAACAATCTGGCGATGAGGGGGAAAAAAGCCGGGGTACTTGAACTGCATGAGCTTCATGATCTGATTGCAGGCAGGTGCGGAGATGAGCCCAGGTGCCAGGTGATGGAAGCCACACACACACACACACACACACACACACACACACACACACACACACACACAGAGAGAGAGAGAACAGAGGGGAGACACAGGGAAACACCAGAAAAGGACTAGAGTCACAGCGGAGCTGTGACATAGTCGATAGTAATGGCGGATTTGGATATGTTTTAATTAAGTCTGAGTCTATTATCATTATCACAAATGCAAACGTGATCATGAAAAAGTTAGAGAATGATGTCACTTGTGTCAGATCCAACAACGTGGCATTAATGTCAGTAATGTCATCAATGTGCAGCAATATCATAAGTCAGATTTTGGCATTTCATGTTGCTTTTCCTACTCTTGTACAGTAAACTTTCAGTGTTGTACATGTGCTGCTAATGTGCACAAAAAGCCTACTGCACATATTTCTTTAAAATCTTTCCTCATTTTGGAAAATTACAAACTGATTTTAAGACATTCTCGAAATAATAAAAGAACATACCTATTATACCTGTTTACACCACAAGAGTGGAGTATGGTCCAGTCAGGTAGTCTGCATCAAATGTCAAGGCCTTTACAGATGTCTGTATGAGTGCGTTAGAGTTGTGCAACAATATTGTTCTGATAATATACATACTATATAGCTAAAAAATATATCCTACCTTGTTTCTAAATCAAATTTAGAAAGACACACACATTGCAATCAGCAGGGGAACATTCTCCGTGGTTGCATTCCCATGGTAGTTTGCACAAACCCCCCAGGCAAAGCTTTATCCCCGAGCTAACATGTTGGAAAGCCTCTGAGTACCCCAATGATCAAAGTTGCCCATTTGTTTGAACACACTGAGACAGTCATTAGAAATGCATATTACACGACAGCTATTGCATATTAACACAGTCAGGCAGCCAATTAATCATTAGCTCATCAATATCTCATTTGCATGAAATTATTCTCTTTTAAGAGCCTGTGTTTGAGGTGACGGGGTGATCTCATCGATAATGCTAATGTCCCTGTGGGCCTGGGAGAGGAAGGGGAAGGGGAAGGGGGGAGAGACGGGGAGACCTTGTTCAAGCGTTAGACTCCCATTTTAAATACCATATGAAGAGAATTAGCATGTGCATTAGCTAGAAGAGTTTTATATCAATGTGTGCAGGAGAGTTTCTGTGAATATGCTTAGGTGAAATGAATGTATGCAGACAAGACATGCTTGAGATGCACACACTCACACAAACACACATACAAACGTGCACACAGACACGCAGACTTATGCTATTGGCTCGGCCAGAGTGAGTGGATACTCTCAAGGTCGCCTAAGGCTCAGGGCTCTTATAGATTGCAGCTATGGTGCGTATGTGCCCTGGCCACACCTTTGTGTGTGTCAGTGTGTGTGTTACAGGGCTGGTAGATGGAAATGGCTGCACTGGGAGTGATTCTGTCACCCTTCCCTAAAGAGGAAGGTGAGCTGTGCCATGCTTGTTATCCATCAAGACTTTGATTCCACAGATGGAATATGGGAAAAGGGAGAGAGGTGGAAACGCAACAAAGAAAATGTATCAGAATGACTTGTCAGCCAATTTGAATAACGGTGAAGCAGACAGTAATTCTAATGAACGTCTTTATCATAAAGTCAGTTCTTGGAGTTTTGTATCATATGTAATTATAAATAATTCTTATCCCAGGTATACCAGTGATTAAAGTATTATTCCAATTAGGCATTGAAGTTAATTCTTGTTATTGGAAATAGTGGTTTGAGAAAAAACTAAAACAAATCAAGTCCGGTCACTGGCATTTAATTACAGTCCACTGATGAAGACCATTTGATACACTTCAAGTCTCTAGAAAAAGTTAGTTAGTGGACCTCGAGTTGGGAAATGTTTTTGTCAAACTACTATTTCCAAGGTCAAGAATGAACTTTCATGTTTAACTTTTAAGCAGCGGATTAATTATAACAGCTACTGAGCTCCCCATGACAACTTAGCAAAGTCCTGCTGATGAAGCTCCAGGAAAAGCTATAGACCTGAGATTGTTTTGGAAAACTAGTCTCTCAATCTCATTTAGCTTCAAGACATAACTTGGCCAGACAGAACTGGGAAACTACCTTGAACAAAAGTATCAACTGCAGGGTTTTGGGGCAGCTAATTAAATTAAATGTAATTAAATGATATAGACTGAACTTGTATTAAATGTTGTGTGACACCTATGATTATTCTACAAAGTTAAAATGCTTCTTCATGTGAATCTCACCTCTTGTCCTCTTTCAACAGGCTCCACTTTTTCTCCTTGTTTCTCCTTTCCGTCCTTGTTTTTCCTCCAGCTCGGGGAGGTGATGCTGGTACTCTTAGCTGATTACCAAACATAAAAAGGTTTTCCTAAGTTCACGACTTTTCATTGATCACCGACCCCTCCACCTTCTGCTCATTCGCTGCCTCTCCTCTCCTCCTCATTGTCAATCCTCCGTCTCTCCCCACCCTTACCTCCGTCTCTACCCCTTCCCCTCTTAACCAGCACCAGAACCTTCTCATGTCACCCATGTTAAGTGCGTCAACATAACACAGCACTGCCAGTTGCTATAACTGTGCTAGTGTGTGTGTCAGTGTGTGAACACAATCTCTGTGTCTGTCTATTCAAGTGTTTGTGTTTGAAGATACACTTGAGGCCTAATTAGAACCGTTATAGCTGCAAAGGGAGTGGTATAATGGCACATAATGAAAAATGACAAATTTCCTCTCCAATAAAAGTGAAATTGATTAATGAAAAGCACTTTGAGATAGAAGAGGTAAAGCGTTGTTGGATATAAAAGATGATGTATTAATCCTCTGCCGTTACAGATGGTTCAACCCTCCTGACAACTGCTATTCTGTCGAGACACTGTTAGCATGCATAATTATGCTAATTAAGATCTAATTAAGTGCTAATTCTTTAGAGAGTCTCTTTCTTTGGTTCTAATTTAACACGACTCAGCATTTAACACTTCTTAAAGAATTTCACAGCCCCCTGTGATTCATTTGTAGTCCTCATTTCGTTTGTTATGTGTTGTAGACACATGTAGACCTCCGCACTGGTCAAACAATGATGTAAAAAAAGGCCACGGTTGAGAGAGAAATGGGCCTGGAGCAAGAAAGAAGAAGAGAGAGAATACAGTGCACTGGCATGGACAGACAGATAATGGGAAAAAAAGTATCTATGATAGCTTGTGTTAGAAACTGAGATGTATTTTGCAGAATTTTGACATAGTTCATTAGTGAAAAGTTGCATCACTGAGTACTTTTTTTAAAATGGGGGTATGACAGGGCATCACTATTACCTGAGTGGTGTTTTCACTCTCCATCAATGAATACAGTGTGCAGTGGTTACACACTTTTTTTTTTACTATGTTTGTGTTTTCAGTAGTTCGTGCCAGAATTAGTTCTCCAGCGGGCTGACAGGACATTGTTATTTTGAGTGACAGACAGATCACAAGTTGTTACAGTATATTGCGTCAGAGGAGAATAGAAATTGTGTGACAGTGATCCAGTATGTGTTCAACAGTGACCCTGCGTCCACACGGGCGGTGACTCACTGTCATTAAAACAAACCCATTACAAAGTTGACATGACATCTGTCAACCCAGTCATCATCACAGGTCAGGACTCTTGACCTCTCCCTGTCATGGTGCATGTAGTGATCAGACTTAATGCAACTCACTGATTGGCTGCAGAGCACAGGAGCAAAAGCTGTTTCATAATGCTATCTATTGTACAGACAGGAAGGGCTTTTTCCAGTTTCCGTAAATTGGCTAGTGGTTTTTCTTCAAGAAGAAAACTGAAGTCATGTTTTTAGAGCCCTGGTCAGTTTCAGCATGCCTACCCTTTTGGTAACACATGAGACTATATCCTCAAGTTTAGATGGTCAAGTAAATCCCAGATTTTATCTTAAAATTCAAACTCAGTGAAACCAAACGTTATATAAATTTCAGACTGAAAAATGTTTCAAGAGAAGAAACAGATGCAACGCAGTGTGGAAATTTTCTACGTTACCTTAAATCAATGATGGTCCTGTTGGAGCAGGAGTATGTGCAGATAATGAAGTGTGGCACTAAGTAACTGCGGAGTCCTTGCCAAAGCTTAATTAGAGATTCATCCACTGGTATATATCACTGTTAGTGTGTGTCAACAGGGTGCCGTGCATCAGCCACTGGCAGAAAAGGGTTTATGGCTCAAACTGTGTGTGTGTGTGTGTGCGTGTGTGTGTGTGTGTGTGTAACAACCACACAGGCTTGTGAAATTATTGACCAAAAATTAATGAGAGGTGGGAAGTTTAGCACCTGTTTCAGTCTATTGTTAAAGGAGATCTTGCAGGAAATTCACAGTGTGTGGCCAGTGGTGACTTTAAGATAAACAAGGGAACGTTAATCTCTATTGTTTTCTCTCTCTTTTTTTAACCCATATAATGTGGTCCTACATTATCTGATGGCTTTCTTTTGTATACCAGATCCACTCTGAGAAAATAAAATTGAAATAAAACATCAATTCATCAGAATGAACTCAAACAAATACAAAACTCACTTTGTTACCGTCATTCAAACACTTGTTCTTTGAGCAGGCATTGTTGAAACCCATAACACTTAGTTTTGAATTAGTTTTAAATCATTTTTTTAAAAAATACTTAACTCCATGGAAACGTGTAAAACAACTTATTCATTGCAGAGGCACCTTAGGTTAGAACATTTTACCAGAATATGCATGATACATCCCAATCAATAAAACCCTAAAATATATAAATCAAGGCTCTAATCAGATAACTAACAATTTCTTTCATTATTCTACATGGTTCAGAGTCTCCTTTCAATTAAACAGCATAATATACAGCAAAGTAATTTAACTGTGTGCAAAAGCGCTTAAACTCTGCCAACCTTCACAGCTGATACTCAGTCATGCTTGCATCCATGTGTTCATGTACATAGTAAATGCACAGGTTTTCTTTATGAATAAGAGGCATATACACATATGCAGGAGGATTCATGGCACATTCATCCCTTATTGTGTGTGTGTGTGTGTGTGTGTGTGTGTGTGTGTGTGTGTGTGTGTGTGTGTGTGTAAGTGTGTGTAAGTGTGTGTATACTGTACATGAGGAGAAATCCCCTGAGGTTTGATTATGAGCCGGTGACCATAGTACCCAGAATATTTGCTGGAGGAGGAAGCACCGACGCCGGTCCAGTGACACAGTAACACAGCCCCTGGGACTCAAGCTTATACAGACTCTGTGATGTTGCTGGCTGAGGCTGGAGCAGGACACACACACACACACACACAGACCCCCACACACACACACACACACGCACACACACACACACGCGCGCGCGCACACACACACTGGATAATGACGAGGTCCCACTGCAGACAGCACACTGCTCAGACAACACTGAGGACTTGTAAGGGGCTGACAATTGAGGGCTCACCACTCCAGTGGCTGTGAACTTTTATTTCAACCGTGACCAAAATAAATATTTATATTGTGTGATCGTGATTGTGTGTGTGTGTGGCATTAAAGAGAGAAGTCTTTTTTACTGTAGTGGGTTCATGAGATGGTTCACATGCTGTGCTCTCCTTTATCTTCTGTAATTTCCTGTTTTTTGGTGGCACTTGTCTACCACTTGAGCCAACAACACACATATACACACATAAAAAACGTCAGTTTACAAAACAGGTCAGGAGGTGAGTAGTAAGATTGAGAGAAATAGAGAGAAACAGAAAGCAGAATAGTGGCAGTGAGACAGAGACAGCTAATGCAGTTTCAACTTTCTTGTATTAGCAACATGTTTCTTGGCTGTGTCATTTAATCTGGCTAATTGAATGCTCTAATAATTCCAAAGAGATTATTGTCCGACAAAGTGTCCCACTCGGGTCAGAGGTAAAGCAGGCCAATGATCTATTTGTCAAATACATCAAGCTCTCCTCTAATTTCCTTTGATTGAAATTGATCATTTTGTAAATGCACGGTCCAGATGGCTGATAAGATTTATCCTCTTTGTGTTGGGGGTGGTTGAGCTAATATTATGTAAAGGAAGTGCGGCTAACTCTGGATTAACTAAAGATCCATGTGAAGAAAGCTGGTTTTAAAGCTCTATCTGCCACAAGCTGGTGATTCCACGTAAAGCTATCATGGTTTTATTTAAGCCTGTTCTACTTAAAATGGACTTGCAGGGTGAAACGTCTATCTTCACTTTGTATTATCTAATTAGGGATCTTTCTTTTTAATAATTAATGTATTGCCTAACAGAGGCTGTTTGATAAAATTGTGACTATTGGTGTTACAACATTTGGTATGAGCAGTTATTTGAGAAAGAAAGACAGATATCACAAAGTCTCCAAATGCCTGACAAGTAGTTACTGAAAAAGTCATAAGACATTCTTCAAGGCAAAATTTTGTGGCAAAATCCATACATTTTTCAATTTCAATCAGCCAGGACAAAGTAGATCTGCACACCTTTGTTTGCATTGAGTACAACTTTGGTAACATTTGACAATCAAAATCGCGCTGTGGCCCAGTAGCAAGCCATCCTCAAATTGTTCCACCTGGTTAGTGTGAGCGGCTGGTTCATAATTCACCAACTAGCCCTGTGAGTAGTCACTACTTCACCAAGGATCTAGAACCAAATTTAACATAAAAACGTGCAGATGAATTTGGCTGTGACCTGCACACATACAGGAAAAGCAATGTTTCACAATGAAAACTGATCCAGTGAGACAGAGATGGAGAGAAAGAGTAAGGGAGGTGACATTTTGAACTGCAGAAATCTTTGAGATTGACCTGTCATCTCTGATGGTTTGTATATGGCTCTATAGTGCAGCTATGAACTGCTGAAGTGCATTTCTCTTCTGACATTCCACAATATAGGGAGGAGGGTCCAGATTATTCCAAAGTCATTCCAAGTTTACCAAAGCAGTTTGTTTCTCCCCTAAAAAGTCACAGTCTATGTTACTCAACGTGATCCCAGCTCAGCATTTCGGAGAGTTTTCTGTCAGTGTTGCAAAATAAACAGCTCTCTCTTATGCCCCCTTCTTTCACCCCCTCTCCTCTTCTCCCTCTGTCTCCCTCTGTCCCTGTCACAGTTGCTCATTCGCAGGTTGATGGGGGGCATCAGATGGGATGAGTAGGAGGCATTTGAGACAAGTGTGTGAGAGACACAGCGTAATATCGGTGGAGAGGGACGTCTCTCTCAGAGCTTGTCTCCGGTCATATCCACAACTGGGAGACAACAGATGATGCAGAAGAAAGGATAACCCAGGCAATCACCCAAGGGCAGGATGGCAACGTGGAGAGGTTACCTCAGAGCGAGAGAACACAGAGAGCGGAGGGGTCACCAGGCCGCGTGTGAGCTGGCTCTCCCGCTCATGTCCCATCATTTAAACTGTGTTTTTGTCTGATGCCTCCCCTCCCCTCCGCTCTACTTGCCATTCTCTTCCTTCCCAATCTTTCTCTACATGTAGAGCCTCGTCAACTCGATCTGCTCTGACAGGCCCTAGCTGCATGCTTACACTCTGACCGACTGCTCTTTTTGACTTTGTGTATGTGTGTGCATGCATGTGCGTGCATTTGTGTGCAAAAGAGAGAAGGGGGAGTGAGACTCTTTTCCTGGCTTTTGAAGGGTCTGATTTTTGTGGCAGGGCTGTCAGATCTCCGTTCCCTCCACGCCAGATCAATGCCAGCACCAGGCAAGTGGCAGCGCCTGATGAGAGCCACCCGCCCCTCTGACGGGTGCCCACTACGACAGGGAATATGTTCTTCCAAATAGCAAGCTGGTAGCAACTGAGTGACGCACACACAGAATGGCACCACAGAGAAAATTGGTCCCTTCACTGCACAGGAGCGCTTTCTGTTGAAAGTAGTGGCAAACTAAAAATGGCAGGTACGGAGGCTTTTACGTCTGTATGTTGCTTTGTCAACACAAACACACGTGTGGATTATTCATCTTGACACAGTGTGGTTTGGGGATGTTAATCGATCAGACCTTCTTAAATCTGTATTCAGTAAAGATAATATATGTGTATTTTCTGTACCTTTAGTAGCTGATACCTTCAACTGAATATGATGTAACATTTTTGACAAAACAATTTCTTCCAATATATAAAAAGAATTGTGCAATTAAACTTTTTACTTCTTTATCCAAAAAGCAAATACTTGAAATGGGTATCAGCTAGTTAGTGTTTTTGACAAATCACTGCTACAATGTTTGCTAGAATTTATTGCTGTACTTCAGTTATAATTAACATCTTGCTTCCCAATATGCTGGTGGGGACTAAATTATACAGTGCATTATTGCTAAATAATTCAGAAAAAAACGTTCTGAATCATTGTCAGTAATAAAACACTTTTCACATGTGACATATTGTGATGAAGAGGGGTAACTTCCAGGTCCAGATGACTGTTAAATGCATGTCATGCACATGCAACACATTAGCTCAGTTTTCTATTCCATTGTCGTGATTAACATGTGAATATCTTCGTGCCATCAAAAATACTAACACAGAGGAGTAACACTTTCTAGGTAGCTCAGCCTGATGCAATAAACTCAGTGTAATAAATTTCACCAAACACATACTTCACCAAAATCCAGACGCAAAGACAAGGTAAAAGGATGGCAACAGAGTGTGGCATTTAATGCACAAAACCAAAGCCATAACACTAAGTAGATGCTGCCCACTTAAATCTTTACATTCTTCATTCACTTTAGCTCACCAAACAGGACAGTCCCCATAGGCGAGTAATGAATAATCATTAGCAAAAGGTCCACAAATTATTGATGTAAAATAAGCAATGATTCTTTTTTTTGTTTCGCAATTTATTGCCATTAACAAGTAACTTGCAATCCAATAAATGTCAGCATGGCTTTCAGTTAATTAAAGGGAAAGATATTATACAGTAATGCAGGGTGGCGTTTATATCTCGATTTCCACAGACTTCAATTTACTGCTGAGCCTTTATTTGAAGGGACCCACAAATAATGGCTATTAAGCCGTCAGAGGACGGACAGGGGATCACATTAATGAAATTAGATAAGGTGGAATGGTGATCTACACAGCCTGGACTCTGGAGACTTACACTGACGCACAAATCCACACAGACATGTATGCACGCTGCACACTAGCATGACACATTAGGACTGGGTGCTGTTTAGTTTCCTCTTTCCACCTCGTTTTATTTCTCTGACCTGCTTGGCTTGTGTTTTTATTTCCTTCTTTCTTGCCATCACCTCTTCTGCACTTTGTCCAAGCGCCAACGGGAGCCCAGTTAGGTGTTCAACATGAGGGCCTGTCAGCTCATCAGGGAAAGTTTGCCTGTTTGTCCTGAGCACTGCAGGCAGCCAGTCAGTCCACCAACCCCGCCATCAACACTGCCAACACACACTCACACACACACACACACACACACACACACTGGCACACATGTCCACATCTCCCCCACTAACAGGGAGGTGTCACTTGGGGAGGCAGCTGCAGTCGCTGGTGTGACTGCTCTCCTCAAATCAGAGACCCTCGTCCCTGTCAACAGCAACCTGGCCCTGAGGCTACCACTGTCACACAGTGTGCACCCTGTCGAACACACACTCACACGCACATACACACATAGACAAACACACACTAGGGGGGAGGAAGAAGAGGAGATGGAGGAGGCAGGGGCTGTGTTCTATCTGGAGAGCTGATTTCCACTGTATTAGGGGAAAAGGGTGATAGAGAAGGGAAGAAGAGAGGGAGAGGGAAAAGGGGGAGAAGGAAGGATAAAGGGAGGGGTGAGGGATGTGTGTTTTAGTTAGAACAGCGGGCCTGATTTCCTTCCTGACAGAGAGGCCCAATTATTAGCTGTGACAGTTTAGGGAAATTGGGCGTGTGAGTGTGATGGGACAGATAGGAACCGAACAGATAGGAGAACTAATAATTGTTTGACAGACGCCCAAGTCAGGTATAAATCCAGCTGCAGGATTCACCTCACTCTGTTTCATGTATACAAATGCAAAAAAGAATTTCATGATTCACCAATAACAATAATTTTACCTAAAACTAACGCTACCATAAAAGTCTTAATATTTCCTTCCTTTTTTCTAGCGCTGTTCTCATCCCCTCACTCTTTCTCTCTCTCCTTTGTGTGTGTGTGTGTGTGTGTGTGTGTGTGTGTGTGTGTGTGTGTGTGAATGACTTAGCCTGTATTTGTGCTGGCAGCATACATAAGAGGCCCTCTGTGCAATCGGACAAGGTGCCGATATCTCAGTCATGTGACAGTGACTTCCTGTCTGTATGTCAGACAGCAACTGAAGGCTTGTCAATACAAGCTCGTGCTCACATCCTTTCCCATCTCTTCAAACACAAACTCCCACGGCCTGCAGAGAACCATGAAAAACACTTTCTTCTTTTTACTGTATGTCAAGCTTCTCCTATGGGAATGAATGAAACTTTACACTATATGACAATTGCTATTTTTACAAGTAAAACTGTATTGAATTAGTTTTTTTTGCATCAGATTAGTTGCATTCAGTGTAACAGATCATCTCAGCCCAAAATACTGTAATACATTTGCTTTTATCAAAAGTAAATCATTTATCACATGGATATTTTCCAGAACCCAGCAGTCGTATAAAGTCTCCATCCATCCCATCTACAATCCCTCCAGTTCCTCTTCCAGTTTAGCCTTTTGGCTCCGCAGCCTGCTCAACTCAGACGGAGCCTGGAGGCTATTTCAAAGGACAACACTGCCCTCGTATGGCTAGATGATGCTATTAAAATTACAAATTCATGCTGTCTTTACTCTCAAATTACATGTGTTGCAATTTGGAACATCTGAAGTCATCTGAAAAAGGTGTAAAAATGCACCTCATGATCAGAAGTACACACGCAAATATTCTTTACAAGTGTCTTTTAATTAATGGGTAATGAAAAGTAAGATTTTACAGATTCTGCCCATTTAATGCCACACACACACACACACTCACACAGAGGTTCATCTGTAATCCAGCTATGCCGGCCGAATCAAATATTCTTTTTTGGACTCATAGATGCCCGTATCTTTACTACAACCCATCCACTCTCTGCTTAACATTTGTCATTGATCGCAGCCAAGCCCCCATTGGCAGGTCTAATTCATTTACGAACTTGTCATTCCACATCATTGATTAAGTTGTCCTTCAACCAAGCTTTAATTATATGCAAAGATAAAAGATTTCTCATTATTGTGTTTAATCTAATGAAAGGCCTTGTGCTACAGCAGGGGTCGGTTCAGAGGTCCAGACTATTGACCTTGGAGGACACAGCTAGGGGATGAATGTTTTAATTAGACAGAGCAAACAGCTTTGGGAGGGAGAGCCTTAAGTTGTCTGTTGGCTAGAGGGTGGGACAGGTTGGCACGGAGCAGTTCAATAGAGCTCAGCAGGTCACTGTCTCTCACCTATATTGTCTACAGTCAAGACGATTCACTCTTTAGCACACTGCAAAAAAATCAGTCTTAAAAAACGTGTTCAATTTAGCCTTCAGTCTTTTCAAATCTTGATACTCATTGGTTTTCTGTAGATACAAAGGAGTTGAATTATTTACCTTCGTTAGGGTGAAATTATGTTCTCCCAGAAATATAATATGAGTTATACAAGTTTTTTTGATTTAGAGATTGTACAAAATATTTATATATTTTCAAATCCTATAATAATATATCAAATCCTATAATTATATCCTATAATAATATATTTGGAAGTTGAATCTGGTTCTGTCACTAGTGAGAGGACACCTCGAATGAACCATTTAGCAAGGCACGTGACCTCTAGATTTCAGCAGTATGCAGTGTGTGTGTCTATTTGCAGGGATGGACCAAGTACTAGAATAGTTTACTCAAGTACCAGTAGGCCTACTGCTACTTTCAGAAAAATGTCTCAAGTATGAGTAAAGTCACCTGTTTAATACCTGCATTAAAAAATGTTTAAAGGGTAAGGGGGTGGAGATAGGTTAAAGAAAAAAATGTATATGATGATGTTGATTGACCTAATACTATACCATGAAAATGTTATGGTATAGTATGCCATCATAATTTCATTAAAATGTCATAGTAAAGTAGGCCTTCAAAAAAGTGTAATAGAATATGTCTTAGTATATAGTATGCAATACAAATGTCCATAAAAAATGTCACGTAAATATGTCATTGTATATTATTCCATAAAAAAGTCATAAAAATGAATTGAATATTATGCCATGAAAAATTGTCATAAAATACATTATAGTATGATACTTCATAAAAAATGTCATAGTATGCCATAAAAGAAATCATAAAATAAGTCATAGTATAATGTCAAAAAAAAAAAGTATAGTATCAAATGCCATAAAACAAGTCATAAAATACGTCATAGATTTATTTATTTATCATAAAAATGTCATAAAAACATTGTAGTATAGCATTCCATAAAATAATGCCACAAAAAGATCATGCTATAGTATTCCATTAAAATGTAAAACAATGTCATATTATATATAGTATGCCATAAAAAACATAATAAAAACGTCTTAGTTTAATATGCCATAAAAATGTCATCCAAAATATATAAAGTATATAATGCAATCAAAATGTCAATAAAAAAATGTACAGTATGACATTACAAAAAGTGTATAGTATGTAGTATAGTATGTCATAAAAAATCTAAAGAATTCCTAGAATATTAAGCCATGATTTCTTCTATAAAAAAAGTCACAGTACAGTTAGTCATAAAAAGTATCATGAAAAAGTCGGTGTATTATGCCATAAAAGAAGTTTCATAAAATGTCATAGTATACTATGTTATGAATGGCTTTCAATATATAGTATGCCACAAAACATGCCATAAAAAGTCTTAGTATTGCATGCTATAACAACGTGTCTTAAAATATCACATAGTATAGTATAAAAAATACCATAACAATGTACATTGTACAGTGTGCCAT
Source organism: Ophiodon elongatus (assembly GCA_016806645.1). Lineage (NCBI taxonomy): Eukaryota > Metazoa > Chordata > Actinopteri > Perciformes > Hexagrammidae > Ophiodon > Ophiodon elongatus. The sequence goes on along the minus strand of JACSYO010000597.1, from coordinate 311,733 downwards.
AAGAATGCAATATAAAATGTCATTGTATAGTATGAAATGATAAGACCTTAAAACATGTCATAGTACAGTATGCCACAAACATGTCATGTACAATTGCATAATATAGTATGCCAAAAACATTTCATAAACAATAATCACCCTTAATCATATGTTGGCTCCCAAAATTGGCACTCAGTCATCAAAACTTCGAGAAAACCTGTCGTTTAAGTAGCTGATGTAGTTGTAGTTGTAGTAAGAGTTGTATTTGATGTAGGAGTAGTTGTAGAAGTTGTTATGGTAGTTAGAGTTGTTGTTGTAGTAGCAGTTGGCAAATATATATTTGAATGTGATGCGATTTCTTCTTTTCTTCCTATCTCTCCAGCTGAGTGCGGTTTCTGGACCAAAACTGAAGATGACCTTTGACTTCCATGAGTCTTGCCATTTTGGGGTTGTATCCACATGGTTGAATGCAGTTATTGGAAGTTACTTTGAATAAGAGCTTCAGCTAAATGCATGTAGTGTAATGGCACTAGGTTTCTTAACAATTTGCTTGATATAAAAACTTACATAATCAAAACTCAACATAGAAAAATAACACTTGGATGAACAAAAAACTCTGAGTTAAATCCTCAGTAGAAACTATCAGGCATTTTTTGCTTTCAAGAGTTAAATAAATGAATGTAGGAGAAAACTTCAGGTCCCAGGGAGCACTGCTGTAAGAAACAACCAATCGGAGAGCTTCAAATTATAAAATAAAGGTTACATTAGAAGTAGAGCTTTGTAAAGCCTGTTTGATTCATTGACACAAATTTGATTCAGTTAACTTTTGCTTTAATTTTGGACCAATCCATTTAACCCATCCTAAGCATTGAAGATGGGTTAAATGGAACTGATAGTTGATAGTTGAGAGGTTAGAGAGAAGGTCAGGAGCTCAATCCAAGAACATGCCATGAATGTGACACTGAGGGATCAAATCCTGCCCTCCCACTCCTCAAAGCTTTCAGACTATCTGTTGTCACTAATGTGAAAAAGATCAACAATGAGCCCCTAATATCTGACCAGAGAAGTGGCCTCAACAAGAAAAGTTGAAAACTACAACAAAAGTGTCCGGTGGAAACATCCAACCCCAGCTCCCCTGTTTGCTGAAAAGCTCCAGAAAAGAGTGTAAAAACCTCTCAAATCAAATGGCTCCGGATGATAGAAGCCTGGTCTGGAGGCTGGAGGCTGTGGATTTGATCCTTATGTGGCGCAGCAACCCGATGTTGGACGAAGTGAAGAAACACCGTCGTCATCAACTCTGCACTCATCTACGGTCGTGGGAAATGAAGAGAAGGAGGACATAAGGATTTGCATCTACTACAACAAATACAATAACGACTACGACAACAGGGGTTCTCGAAATGTTGATGAGTGAATGCCAATTTAGGGTGGCAGCAAAGGATTGAGGGCCACATGAAAGTGCAAAGTGTACTATATTCTGACATATCTGACAGTCATCATATATTATTACATTTCTTATGACATACTATACTATGATATTTATGATATGTTCATGAAACTCTCGAAATATACTATAATATGCCGATTCTGACATTTTTATGGCATACTATACTAGGATTGTTTTATGACATAAAATAATGTTTTTTATGACACCTTTTATTAAATTCTTATGGCATAATATACTATGACCTTTTGTGACATACTATATTATGATTTTTATGTTATTCTAAGAAATTATTTTTTTTCACTATTTACTAGACAGTTTTTATGCATCTTTTACAGCGTACTATAATATGACATTTTTTAAGGCATTCTATGATTTTTTTAATGACTCTTTTATGACATATTATATAGATATTATGTATTTTTATAATGAACCATGTCACGATTGTCTTGTGGTATTCTTTACAATTAATCCTTTCAAAACATACTACACTATGACTTTTTTATGACACGTTCATGCCTCTTTATGGCATACATTTGTTTAGGCCTTTTTATTGCATAATAATATATGAATATTTTACAGTTTTATGGCATACTATACCATGACTTTTTTATTTACATTTTTTTTAATACATACAATATTATTAACTTTTTAAGGCAACCTATACTATGGCTTATTAATGCCATTTTATGGCATACTATATTATGTATTTTTTATGAAATGTTTATGGCAATTCAATTCAAAACATACTATGCCATGAGATTGTTTCTTTTAAAAGATTACGACTTTTAATGACATCTTTTATGAGAACTATGACTTTTTTATCAAAGTTTTAGAACATACAATATTATGACTTTTTTATGACTCATTAATGGCATTCTATACTATACTGGGATTTTTTTAATGACACATTTATGACTCTTTTATGTCCCTTTTTCAACATTTTTATGACTTTTTTGGCATACTATAATATTATATTGTTAACATGAAATTATTATCGCATACTATACTATCACTCTTTTTTGACATTATTATGGCATACTCTAATATGATATTTTTATGACAATTATATGATACTATAATATACTATACTTTGATGTTTCATTGACATATTAATAAAATGATATATATATATACATATATATATATATATATATATATGTATATATAATATTAATGACATTTAAAAATGAATAATCCACATTTTTGATGACAAGCACTGACAGGCAGTCAAAGCTTCATTAAAAATCTCAATAGAAGCTTCAATGTAAAAAACAAAAAGAAAATAGACATTCACTGCATTTCTACACTGACAAAAGTTTGAGTTTAATTGAGACCTGCGTTTCTTTGTCAAAATGTGTAGCCACACCCAGAGAGTAAATGGAGTTGGTGTCTAATTGGGGCTTAGCTTTTAAATTAAGTTCTACAGTACTATACTATAATATTTTTACTATATTGTGACATGTTTTTATGACATACTACATTTTATAAATGTCCATGGCATACTTCACTGTACATTCTTTCATGATTTGTTTATGGCATACTACATTTTGAAATGTGTATGGCATACTATATTTCTGAAGCAATAATCAAAGTGTCAAGACAACATTTTGCTGTAGTGTTTCCTCACTCCAAGTTCGTTCAGCATCCTCTTCTGGTTTTAGAGCTGGCAGCTCATTCTGATGAGCCTCTGCTCGTCCAGCGTCTTCTGGAGGAGAGAGACGAAAAAAAACTCATTACAGACAAACAACCCTTCAAATAAAAAAAATCCTCAACTCCTGAACTTAACACGTTGCGTGCGTGCGTGCGTGCGTGCGTGCGTGCGTGCGTGCGTGCGTGCGTGCGTGCGTGGGGTCAACTCATGGCAGTTTGTGAAATGCTCAAGAAATCTCATCTTTTGTTTTCTTTTTCTGTCATTCGAGATGACATTATGCAACAAATCAAACAAAAACACTTTGTGGTTTAGGTAAGAAAACATCAAGGTTGGGCTTAAAATGACTACTTAGGGTTAGGAATGGGAAACAAAAAGAACATTAGGCAACAAAACCACATTGTTAGGTTTAGGAAACCCGTCACGAATGCGTCACTCAACAACATTCTGGGTGACGTGGTGTCGAGCACCGGTCTTGTGGTTCAATATATAACAATGAAAAAGAACAATTACCGTCACTCTACACGTAACCAATAACTTTCATTGTGTGACTATTTCACGAACTGGAGGGGAAGACGACGCAATGCTATGTTGATGTTCTGCTCTGAACAGTGATAGTGTGTGTTAGGTAAAGGATACTCACCTGTCTGAATGACTGAGCAATCTGCTATAGTTTATACTTCTCTGCTCTTTCATTCTCAAAGCGGTCCGCTCAGCCTCTCTGTTCCACTATAACCGGTCCACTCGCTCAGTTTTCAGACATTTGAGCTAAATAAGGCTCTGTAGTCACATCAGCTCGTATTGTCACAAACAGCACAAAGACCTCACACACTGAGATAAGTTCCTCAGTAGAGGCAGAAGTCACTGCTGGAGAATTCATCATCAACAATATGAAATATAGCAGGTTAGCTGGACCTGTCGAAGTACTGTAATAAAACTGCTTCAGTAAAAGTTACTGCTATTTAAGAATACTCAAATAAATGTACCCAAGTACTGTTCACCGGCTTTCCTCTTAAGATGATGAAGTTGATGTTAAATGTTTTATTTATTTGCTGCATTACTACTGTTTTCACTGCACGCTTTGCACATCCTGAAAGTGAATGGTTGTTTTTATAGAGTCTGGGGCAAGAGAAGCTAACATAAGTCTTTTTAACTCCTCATCCTGCCCAACTGTGTTTGATTGTATCTATTGAGCAGCGAGTGGCTAACTGTTAGCCAGCTTCTCCAGTGACACCTCAGAAATATGTAGATGTACTTGTTATCATATGAAACAAAATTAAAGACATTTCCATAAATCACTGTATTTCAGCGATTTATATTAAATGACTGGGACAACTTTTGACAATTAGTCAACTTTTTTTCTGGATCATGTCCACCTCTGCGGTATTACATGCAGATACGATGAAGCATGCAACTGGAGAAGGAGCAGGAGTCACATGGTCGTATTCTTGAATAGAAATAGGAGTTCACAAACAATATTGATGTTTCTCAATTATTGTATTGGTAAAGCCTCACAATACACAATAATAATAATAATAATAATAATAAACTTTATTTATATAGCACGTGTGTTAACAATGTTACAAAGTGCTTCACAAAAGAAAAGAAAACCAGAAAGGCAACTTGTGTCCTATAGGAAGATATTGTGTCCCTGTCAGTTCCATTGGTGACCTTTGGCCAAGTTATATTTAAGGATCGATTTTTGTTGTTGTTGTTGTTAAATACCAAATGAATCGTCCTACTTTAACAAACAGGACTAAGAGGTATTGAAGTTTGAGGCTAAGCAGATGCAACAGATGGGCTACACCACTAGAGGGCAGTATTGCCTCATATCAGCCATTATTGAACCAACACGTAATACTGTCCTGTCTGCATGGAGTGTAGCTCACAAATATTGAGTTATTCACACAACAGCATGTAAAACTTGATGCTTCTGGAGTGATCAGACAGAGCTGAATAGATAAGTCTGTTTTTGAGGCTTAACTTGCAGAACATTTCGTAAAGCCCTGACTAGTAACTACATTTTGGTTGCTTTACTTTGTATTAAATTGCATTTAATCTCTAATTAAACAAATACCAGGGTTTAATGGTTAAAGACCATCCATATAACTTATGCCAAATCACCATCTTTATTGGCACTTCAACAGGAGCAGGATGTTATTACCAGAATTCTCTCCATCTGAAATAATATACTTTTAGGGGTGATACATTAGGTATTTTAGATCACCCATAGCAAAATTGAAAAAGGAAAATGAAAATGTAACACCAGCTAAATTAATTTGTGATATTACAGTTGGCTCATTGTATGGGAGCAGTACCATTTTGAAATCCACCAAAAAAAGCACACAAAAAAGGGCACTCTAGCAAGTACTTTACAACGTCATCACCAAAATTATTGCCACACACAAACACAAAAGGCTTGATAATAACACTTTGGACTTCATCGGATTCTACACTTGTGCTCCTCTGTTAAATTACAGACAATAACAGTTTTATACATTATTCAGCTCTAGCTGATGATGCTACGCCACAGTCTCATTACCACTGATGTCCAGAGAACACAATCGGCTAGCTTTTTTAAATCAAGTCAATTCTTTCCTTAATAAAAGGAGAAGACGAGAGTGATGAAAATGATATGGATCACAGAGTTTTCATTTATTCCAACTACTCCTAATCGTTATTCCCCTACATTCTCACACTTAACAGAGAAATCCAAATCCAGTGCAGTGCATTAATAGTCACTGTACTGTATATTGTTTCATTGCAATAGTTTAAGATATTGCATCTCTTTCTGCCAAAGTTTGCATTAACGCGCTTTGCAACCTGAAAATCAGAACAACTTCAAATGTTTTGTACCAAATGTGGCCTTGACGTTTCTCGCTCCATCCATTATGAATAGATCCACCCACTGTATGTCACAAAGACTTAGTGTCACATCTTTACACCCATTATTCATCTGTTCACAGCTCACGCTCGTTCATCTCCATTCAGTATGTAACCATCCATGGTCCATTTCAGCATCAGACTCAGGATTCATTGTAAACATTCAGTGTAAACACAAACAATCCACCACCACTTCCCACTAGGTGGCCTTATGCATTCACCTGGTCCTCCTCGTGTTTCATTCATACATTGATTGAGCCAGGCCTGTCTGCTTGAAGGTCTCAGCCACCTGTCTGGAATGCTGCATTTTAGCAGACAGTGCCTCTAGAATATCATTTTGGTCCACAGCGGTGGCTGTCCGGTAAATGAACGTCCCCATTGACTCCAAACCTCGCATACCTAGATTCACTCCACAGCCTGGAGGATGAAGAGGATGATGAAGTGGAGAGGGAATAAAAGGAAAGGGAGAACATAAATCACAGACATCATACACACATAAAAAAAAATCTATCTCAGCCAAACATATTCATGATAGGAAGTATACTGTTGGTCATTTCGCAGACAAATAGTAAACTGTAGCCTTGAAGATATAGTTTTGGCTTAAATGAAAAGAAAACAACAGCACATAAATAAACATAGAGCAGCATGAAAACAAAACCAGATAAGCGTCAGCTGAAAGGCCACTGAGCGCAGTAATGACTCACACAGACATACTACACGCATACAAAACTATTCATCCCCTCCCTGCATCTCTTTCATTTCCATCGCACTCTTTCTCACTTTGTCTCATTTATTCAAAGTCCTCTGTGTTCTGCTTTATAGTTTCTCTCACCTTCAGCAATACTTTGAGGACAGAAAAGATGGCACATATCAGAATATTCTACTGTGTTTTGGGCAAATACCCTCTCCAATTCTCAGCAACACAATAACTGGTATATCATAGACAGATGTACCTGTGTCGAAGTTGAGGACGCGTGACGCCTCACCCTCCACAGTGACTGCCACATTGTCCCCCTCTATGTAGGCAGCGCTGATGCGTCGGTGTGATAACTGGATCTCAAAAAGACGGCGGCTGCACTGCATGTGGTGGAGCGTCACGTCGTTGAGACGAGGCTCTATGTCCGTCTTGTAAACATTGAAGGACTGGTGGAAAATGTTCTTCATGATCTGGGAAGCAAAACAGAGAAAGATCATTTGAAGCATCATTCACTCCACTTCACCTTTTTTAATCTTATCTCCTTGAAAGTGACTTGCTTATGAACACCATTGCATTTACTCATGTATGAAGACATGTTCACTTCCCCACGGTATGTCAGTCATCACACTGCCACAGTGAAACTACAGCAACACGCACCACCATCTTTCTCAGATGAGAATGTTGAAAACTGAGATAATTGAAAATAATTATTTTACGACAAGTCACTGGAAGTATGCTTATTGAAACTTGATGATATTGATGAGTCTTTACATATAAAGTTTTATACTCTGGGATGGGAGAAATGGAAAAATGCATCATGACTGAGCTGAAACAACTAGCTAATAATGTATTTGTTAATGGACAGAAAATTCATCAGGTTAACTATTTCAGTCATTTTACAAGTAATCATTTTTCACTGTTAGTTAAAAAAATATACCAATCTGAAGACATCTTTTCGGGCTCTGGTAAATTGTGACAGAAATTTTCTGCGTACAATTTCATAAGAAAAGCAATTAATCAATATTAAAAATTAATTAGTTGCAGCCCAATTCAAACTTTGTCTTTTGATAGTGTGCTGTAGGTCAAGACCAAGTCACACTTCTAAAGTACGTTTTGTTGCATACTTTTTTCTATTTGTACCAAAGCAGCTCTGACTCATAAAAGCACTTCATCCTTTTATGTTAATACATGAACGGTGAAGAAAAGCTGCTGTGTGCCTTCTCATCGATTCTACAGTAATTGTGGGTATTGAGTGACAAGCCTCTCATGCTCTCTCCGCCTCTTTCTCTCTGCTATACTCTATGCTCTTCTTCGACCAATACTTGCACAGTCATCTGTTACCAAGTAACAGTGCATCTGAATGACCACCCACATAGCAACAAGCGCTCTGAGGATGTTCTTGCTATGTACCTGTGTGTACGACATGTTGTGACTACAGGCCATGCCATGACCAAAGCAGTAGGCTTCTTGGCAAAAAAAAAACTAGAGAGCTTAAATTAAACACAGACACAGGAAGAAATAAATATCCAGCATGTAACAGCCACACACACACACACACACACACACACACACAAACACACACACACACACACACACACACACACACACACACACACACACACACACACACACACACACACACTCTACTTTCTCCTCCCCCTTTTCTTCATTTCCTTCTTTCTTTGGCTCAGACACACTCACATTTAAATAACACTCACACTCGAATACATCCACAGACTTAGTCTCTCACTCACGCAAACATACACCCACAAAAGGACACAAATAAATCCCACAATAGTGCAGTCAAAGTGCATTAACAGGGAAATAGAGCTGTGTATTCTTCATACCTAGAGTCTTTATCAACAACAATAGGTAGTAAACACAGATCCAATTCTTTTTTTAGCAAATGGGAACAAGAGTCTCACAGAGGAGTTGGCCGTGTGCCTCAGGAAGCGAACCATCTTGGTGTCAGATGCGGGGCAGACGAGGGCCATATATCGGTTTCTGAAGGTGCCATAGATCTTGAGGTGAAAGCCAGGTTTGGCCGTGGGATTTCGGGGCTCTCGGAGGGCCTCCACTCCGTAAGCGGACAGGTCAAAGTAGAGGCTGTGGGCACGGATCTCAGGAGTGGGTACCTGAAGTTAAGAGAGAGAGGGTGAATCAAATAATTTCAGATATAATTAAATATACAAGGACCAGCAGTGAGATTAATGTCATATTTTATATCATCATTTTGGACAATGATATATCAATACAACAATATATCTACTTAGTAAATCTAATTCTTGACATACAAGCACCCTATGATGTGATGTGATGAAAATACATAGAACATTACTTATATACCATGTCTGCCTATGGGGCTATAGTCACTTCAGTGGAGATTAAGAGTAGCAGGATTTTTATTCAGAGGTTCAGCCTGGCAGTGACTCCCCATTTTCCCTAAAGCCAGAGTTGATACATTTTCTTTTCAATTACATAAACCAGCCATATTAGATCAAACAGCATTTAGCAAAACCAAAATAGGTAGTGAGGTAAAAGAGGCGCGACTGGGAGGGGATGGGAGGGATGGTGGGGACGACCAGGTCATATTCCTGGGAGGTAAATTCAATCATTACAGGAAACAGCCAGAGAGAAAAGGCCAGACCAAATAAAAAGCATCCAGAGAGCCTCTAAAGAGAACGTGGTATGAATGGTTATAGTGGCATAAAAAAGCAAGGCAGACCATGCTTGTGTTCAGATATTAAACAATACGGGCTCGGAAGCTTTTCACCTCGATCTGTTTATTTGTTTTTCCAAACTAATAATTTCTTCTGTAGAGATTGTCACTGCATTTAATCGTAAGAGCAACCTTTTGTCCACACAAGTCAATCTCTATGAACAATACGACTATCAACAATAGCTAATGTCTGGTTATCTGCGCAGGATAAGGAGCAGACTACTGTAAACATCATTTGTCTGCATTTCAATGTCTCCACCTCAATGGAGGGATGTGACAGCAGGGATGTGAGATTACTTATTTTCTGTTGTTATTATCTTAATCTGCAGTTTATTGTTACACAGTCAAAGTGTAACTCTGTTAAAGTGTTGCATATTTATTTATTCAGTGTTTTCTGGGCCTCTTGGTAACATCACTTAGTTAAGGAACCATCTGCATCCATCATGTCAAGTGACCTTTGGCTCACTATGTGTAAAAAATGGCAGCTGATGTTTTGATATCTTGATTCATATTCACCTGGCAGGCAACAGATTACGAGTCTGGCCAAGGGGGGGAGCGTAATGAATTGCAAGCTTTATCGTCCCTGTCACCTGCCTCCATCAGAACAACAGCTGCCCTCATCAAATTCAATGAGTAAATCAAAATAGGGCCAGTGTTGATACTGACGAGATTCAAGTCTGTTGTAATCTGGCTGTTTATATGAGAGGAGATATTGTGTTCAGCTGCTATTGGCAGGTCCACATCCCTGTTTGCTCAACTCAGCTTTATGAGGTCAAATAAAGTTGCTTTCACTGTAATATCCTGCAATATCCTGTTTCTACTGCCTTCATTCGTTACACAAACAGCAACCTGTTGGTTATTGCCTCAGTGTTTGCACATGAGTGAATGCATCCATTAGCGTATGCGTTACAGATGGTGCATGTGTGTCCTGACCTGTCTCTGGTCGAGTCTCTCTATGGTTGCATTCGCTCCATAGGCATGGCAGGACTCCACAGTGTAGTCAGAGCTGATGCCCAGCACCGAGCAGGAGTCGCCACACGACCCATCAGCCACCACAATCACACGTGGCCACTCATTCCGCTGGATCCGCCGCAGGTATTCCTCTGTAAACTGAAGCAAGAGATAAACGAAAAAGAAAAAGAAAAAAACAGATATTAAAACTTAATTTACAGTTGAATTTACATTTTCATAGCTTTATTTTGACTATACTATATTTTTTCAGTTTTGGCTGTACTAGTTAAGTATTTTGTAAAACGAGGGTTTACTTGCAAAGGATTATAAATTCACATAACATATATATTATTATGCATAACATGTTTTGGGGTTAATATATGTAGGCTAGTTGGACCAACATCAACTTCAAATACTTTTTACAGGGTATAGGGCTGCAACTAATGATTATTTTCTTTATTGATTCATCTGCCTATGAGAAAGTTAGTTAGTTGGTTAAATTGTCTTCACCTCACAGCCTTTACAACAATAAGAGATACTTGATAGACAACAAAAACATACTCAGTTAGCAGCAAGCGAAGCAAGAAATCCTCACAAAGTGAAAAGCTGGAACTATAATGTTTGACATTTTTGATGGAAGAAACCAGTTAAAGTATCAATCAGTTCTCAAAACAATTTATCAATTGATTAATTGATTACTTATTTTAGGTTACAGATTTAATAGTTGAACATTCTGAAAAAAATAACAAATTTTAATTTTAATCTTATTTTAAATGATGTTACTGCAGATACTTCTTAGATTTCTATCAGTTACAATTTTAATCATTACAACTTTTACTTAACCAAAGTTCTCCCGCTTCCACTGCCTATAAATCTTATAAACAGCTGAGTTATATTGTAATATCCCCGTACAAGACATTAAAATGGGCTCCAGAGGTTGTGCTTGTCTTGGCAACAGTGCATCTCTCAGAGAGATTTATTTTTGTGCCCATGTATGCATCACTGCCCCTCAGTCAACAGCAAGTACTTGCCTGTGCAAAGGAGGAGACAGAGCAGGACAAAGCCAATTGACAGGATAAAAGGGAGACTAAAATGGCCTTTCAGGGGCTGTAATGGCTCAGAGCCAAAGAGATCTATGTTAAATCCATTAAGAATGCAAATAACAAGTACTTTAAAAAAAAAACTTTGCATGTTCAAACATTTGAACCATTGATAGGCTGGGTGAAAAAAAAACATTCGTCAAACATAATGTCCTGTCTAATCAAGAGGAAATAGCAAACTTGGCAGTAAAAACTGAAGTTCGTTGTGATCAATGACCCGTTTGACCTTGTTTTCCACGTTCCAAAGGTTGGTGAGTCACTGGATAGCAGGGAGGACAGCAGCAGCTATCAGGAATGACATTGAAGCTGAGAAGGAAAGAAGCTGCTGGCCAGAGCCAGAGAAGAGTGCATGGATACACACAAGTAGTGTACCACTATGTCTACTGTCACACAGCATCCACATTGCTGCAGCGACGCTCCAACTCTAGCCCAACCTTAATAGAGCAGCAATAAAGTCTTGTCTTTGGTTTCCAGCGATGACACAAATATTCACTGAACATTTCATAATTGTTTGCCCACTTTGATGAACCGTTGCTTCCCTCTGAGGTTTTTGTGTTAGTAGGTTATTTCTTTGTTGAGGTCTGGCAGGCAGGTTTTGTTTGCCTGTTATTGTTCTCTTGGTGTGAGTGTTATGAAGCCCACAGTGAGGGCTACACAAATAAACATAACGTTTTTAGTAAAACAGGGATAACATTAGTGATTTTATCATAATGCAGTAATCACAATTTGTGGCCAAGTGCCGGACGACACAGTAAAATGTCATTGAATATGCATTTAGCTTGGGGATACCCTCAAAAACATCTGTTGTAGAAATATGTAATTAAATCCGTAGCAATCTAAATAGGATTACATTTTAAAATCCATTTTATTTTTATGACATAATAGGTTTGAATTGGGATTTGTTTACTGTAGTCTGTGTTGTCCTCTCCACTGGCCTAAAAACAGAAGTGAGGATTCTCCTCAGGTTTGAGGTCAGCTTACATAACAGGTTATTTCAACTGATGAGCCCGCTCTCAGTCTGACATTATACAATGTTATGAGTATAGCTTTGGGATAATTGCAGAATACTATATATAAATATACAGTGTGTCTGGTGTAAACGAGGAAATTGATCTACAGAAAGTCAAATATAATGATGTGTGCTGCGGTATGGATTTACAACTATGACATAAGTGTTTGGTAAGAAAAACACTACGTTTTCTAGGTTTCAAGGTGTTTTAAGGGAGGCACATGACGAGAGCATCAAAAGGCTCTCTAAATGTCAGAAAAGGAAGGTGTGAGCTACAGTATAGATAGCAGCCTTGCTCAAGGGCTTCTGATTGGACATAGGACAGACTTCTCTGTCTACATCACTGCTGATAGCCATCAGATCCCTGCTGAAGTGGAGGTAAACACCAGCCGCTTTGCTTTGACCGCTGCCACTTAGGAAGGATCAGGTTTTGACAGATGAAAGCACAGTCATTACAAAATGAGGTAGACTTGAACTCTCTCTACCCTTCACAAAAGCATTATACGTTATTTTTCAAATCAGTGTATCGTTGATGAAATTGCTGAGAGAGGAAATTGAAGTTATACAACGTAGGATTTATAGCCTACATTTCACATGAGGATTATTTTGAGCATAAAGCCCTACCTGTTGTATTGAGTTAAACACCTTGAGGTATCACTGTTGCATACTGAGTGATAATGGTTTGCCAAACTGTATAGAAGTCAGTGAGGAGGCTATACCTTGGTTCCCAGCTGCACCTTGACGTCCACCTTCAGTTTCTTCTGCTCTAGGATGCTCAGCAGGTACTCCTGAAACACGCCTATCCTGGTGAAGAAATGCTCGTTGTGCCAACAGCCCTCCATGTTATCAAAGTCCACTCCGAGTCCCAGCAGAAACTTCACACTCCGGGGATCCAAGGCGATCTGCTGGGGCCGGCAGAGCAAGGCAGTCCGGTACCTCTCATCCAGCACGGTCAGTTTCAGCACCTTACCGGAGCGGACAGCGACCAGCGCGGCCGTCAGCCCCACAGGTCCCGAACCCACGATGAGCACCGAGATCCTGGCCCGCCACTGTCTGAAGCCGTCCAGACTGACTTTAACCACCACATACACGGCCACTGCCACCAAAGTGCTCAGAGCAGTGTCATAGGCTAGAGCGCGATACCGCTCCTCGGCGTTTTCCCCGATGCCGCCAACTCCAGCATTTTCTGGCTGCAACCCGTTCATACCGAGCGCAGGAATTACAGTGTTAGTGTGCCAGCAGTTGTGTCCTCCCTTATCAATTAGCCCAACGTCCTGTCAACATCGTTGCATTCACTGAAAGAGAGAAACAGGCTTTACATCCATGCACACAGCCAAACCAAACCAGTCGGGACTTGACTCAAGCGTCCTCTCTGCTGCGAGTTGATTTTTTTTCTCTCTCCCTCTCTCTCTCTCTCTCTCTCTCCCTCTCGTGCCTCGAGAGCGTCAGCTCTAGACGTGCAAGGGTTTAAATCAGACCTATTTCTGAAAGTGCCATAAAGTCAATGGAAAATGGCGTTTTAGTCCGTCCTAGAATCCAATAGAAACAAACTGCCGCTGCTGGAAAAGGTGCTTTAATTTTACACTGAGAAACTATTGATTTACTGTTGCTAAAACAAGAGAAGTCGGTCGATTATCTCTCTCTCTCTCCCTTTCACACAGTATAATGGCAGACAGCAGCACATCAAACTTACTGTATAAACCCAAAGGACTGATTGTAAAGTGTAGAGGCATCTACTCCTATTTCGCAACAACAATGCTCACTTGGGGATGGAAAGACAAGAGCTGTAAAAAGCAGGTGGTGACAAATATGATCGGATAATGGAGAGCAACAGAGGCAGTTTAAATTTGCTGATGAAAGATTAAGAAGAAAGCCAAACAGGAGGTCTGCTTGTAAAAAGCTTCACATCCTCTCTAATCTCTTCCGTACCAATTGCCATCAATTCTGACTTTTGTTTCGATCCTTTTTCCATTTCCCTTCCTGTCCTCTCTGAACTAAAGGAAGCATTGGCTGTGAGCACAGTTCACCATGGTGATGGCTCCTCGGAGGTCAAGGCCAATTTATATGAGATCCATTTATATGCTGCTGATAGAAATGGATTGCAATGAGAAGAGCAGAAGTGATGATTCAGTGGCACTGTGATGGCCAAGTAACCAGTCCAGACATCTCATATCCAGAGTAGTGGTTTCCCTTAACCCATATTTATTAAGTACATTTTTTATTCATTATAGCTTTTTACTGTTTTTAATGAAACGAGGCGCATCTTCACATGTGACAGCACATTCCATTCGTACACGTTACTCAACTTAACTTGCACTTGTTTGAACATAATGTCCTTCCCCGTGTGCTGCTTTGAGGGAATGACGATAAATTCTACCTTGGATCTTGATATGCCTCAAAGAAATAACAAATTAAGAAGCTGAACAAATAAATGACTGTTGTGCTACCAAAGAACAGCATTCAGTAACATATTCCTTGATCGAAATGCCCCATAATTTTTCTCCTCTATGCTGCCACCCTTGTATGACCCCAATGCATCACAATTATCAGACGGTTTAGCATTTTAAGCAAGGCTCTGACCTTTAAGCCCCATTTGAACACTGCTAATACAATTTGGCAGGACTTTGAAGGTGGTAATGACTCCTGATAAATGAAAGCCTTCATAGGAGACTTACACCGAGGCTCATATTTGTCTCAGTGTCTGTGACAGGAAAGTGATTATATCCATAAATATATTTACATCACCTGGATCCAGAAAGAAACTGAGGGGAGAAAGACAAACACAGACAAACAGAAAGAGAGGCATATTGGTGTGATATACCATGCCTCCACCAGTGATTGGTTTCCACCTCTGCAGGTGCCTGGCAACGATCTGTCCAGCCAGTCCAGATGAAAAGAGAAATTAAGCTTTAATTACAGTTAAGCCCTGCAAGCTGGCAGACAACCATAGACAAGCCATTTCCCTGGAAATGAATGGAGAATGGTCACTTGGAAACAAAATGATGAGCTGAAATATTCCATAAAGGGGGACCGATCACAAACTGTGGTTTTGATCTTAATGCAGAATTAGTTGAAAGGACGGCTCGTTAAAGACAAATTCAAAGCACAAGGTGCTGAGAACGCACAAACATCAATTACCTGATTAAACAATGTTTCTACTCGTTTGTGGATAGATTTTTCTTTACCTAAATTGAGATGAATTGAGGAGTATCTCACTTGCCGCCTGATTAATTTGTCACACGATGTAGCATGAAACGAAACACTACAAAACAATGAAGCAGCAGCACTTTTGCTCTGATTTCCATTTTACATGCTAATATATGCAGTTACACAGGAGCGGTGGAGATAATCCTTCCACGAATCCTGAGGATTTGAATGTGATAATGAAACTAAGTGGATCCCTCACACGTCCTGCTCTGACACAATACGACCCCTGAACAAAGGGAGCACAGAGAGCAGGTATTTATCAGCTTTCCCAGATCTTACAGCCAGTAATGGCACCATGCATAGATCTGAGGTCATTAGGAGAAATGATGGGCCCCGACATAATGAATACAAACCCTCATTGTTGTCAGGGAGTTCAGGCCGTATTAAATCAGCATATTCACATACAGGGTCAGTGCCAAGAGAATGGGATGAGGCCACCTATTTGTTTGCAGTCTTTACAACATCTCTGACGAGTGTGGACAAGTTGGAAGTGAAATGAAGAGGACAATCAAGAGACCGAGAGTGACCAGGAATCAGAGTATCAGATAAATTAAAAGCGAGCAGAACGTGTAACTGCAAACTTGTTACAACCATAAACATCCAAAAATTGCAGTGTATCCAAAATATAATGTATTTTTAGTCGTTTACTTCTCAGGGAGCCCTTTTTTCCCTTGCTTACCTAACATTGTTTTCCTGCACAGCCCACCCACCCATTATTGTGCTTGTTCTCAGCCAGACGTCCTCTTTATCAGTCTAAAATCTGCCTAAGAACAACGAAACTACAATAGGTTTCTCATGGCCTACCTCACCACAAACTTGTAATGATCTCAGAGTAAACCGTGTAGTTTTATTATGTTTCTGTATGTTTAGCTCCTATTTAATCTCTGGGATGTCCACCTAAAGTCAAGCATTTCCTTTCTGTTGACATAGCACTGGTCTGAAAGATAACATAACTCACACAAACACCCAGGAGTGATAACATGCAGTTAACTTGTTCATTTACAATGAACTGCAAATATTTTCCACTGGACCATCATTTCAAGGCCTTGGCTAAGCAAACGTCACAGTTGACAGTGACACAACCCATTTGAGTGGACAAAAGCCAAAATATTTAGCATAGTTTTTCTCAAGGAGAGGCAGATAAATTACTCCAAATGGAAAAAAAAAAAAAGAAAAAGAAAATGGTGAGGGTTAGATCTGGGTGCTGAAAGTGGGAAATAAACCCAGCTCTAATTCACAGTATTCACACTGCCAACTGTCAACTTGTCCAGCTGGGTCTCAAGCAGTGACGCGTTCAGAGCTGACAGACTGAAACTGTGGTAACGTGCACACAAGACACACTATAACCACAAGGAACAGATCAGATCACCATGGTTACTCAGTGTAATAAGGTCAGTGTGTGACGCTGGATGCTACCATCTTAGCACACTACTGGAAGGTTTCCATCAGCAATCAGTGGTTGCAAATCTAGTTTGTTTTGGTGCTTTGAAGAGAACACTGATTCCTTAATTGCCTATTTTCATCTGACTCGTACTAATGAATCCTCAAGTCACACAGTGGGCAATCTAAAATGGTACTGAAGCATGTCAAGGCACATTTACAGATAGTCCTTTATTAGAAACTGCTTCCCTGCAGACACATTTTCTAATGACCAAAAAAAACAACAATGGTGGCTAAAAATAGTCCCATTTAGCAGTCCAGCTGAAAAACACGAGCAAATCTATCTTAAAGAAGAGAAATGTACTTTTTACACTGCATACAAAAAAAAACTAACGATCCAGGCAACTGTTATAACAAATAAACACTTTATTTTCTTACTAAAATAGTACAGGGACACATTGATTGGTTTAATTATCTATTGAAACCTCAAACATGCACATAGAACTGAATCTGCATTGATTTCTGCATGTCAATAGAGCTAGGAAGAGTTAAGAACTGCCATATTCCATGAGTAATAAAACTTACACTACTGGAGCCTTTTTGACAAAATTGTTTCCCACATCATGAAAATAAACCCCGTTATTATTAACATTTTTACCGTTTAACATTTCCTGCATCCATAAACATGTTCTCAAGACGGACCGAATGACTGTATTGTAATGACTATTAATGGCATGACAGGTGCATCGGGTTTCCCAGTAGTTCACAAGGACAAGTCTAATAAGACTCGAGGGTTGTCGAGTGTCCTCCACCTAAATCTGAGATATTTTCACTTTGTATTGTATACAACAGGTCTTACTCACCCAGGTGCTGTAAATAATGTATTTTCTCAGACCCCCGCCCCCCAAAAAAACGCAGATTTACTTGAAAGCCCTTGATATACAAGATGTTAAGAAATCTCTGCTCAGCCAAACTGTCACGCCAGAAGCCATAATTACCATATTGGATTGTGGTACAACTGACCTGACAGACTTGGTTTAAATTAAACTGAAGTTACAAGTTAAAGAGCGTTGTACTCCACACACTTTGATGGAACAGTCGTGAAGTGTTTCTGGCAGATCGTCATCAGCCTCTTCAGTCCCTGTAGAACAGAAAATTAAAAACAGAAGGCAATTAAGTTGGGAATCAAAGCATAAACATGGGTCAACTATATCCCACCTGGTGGTTAATTTCTCAAACTGCCTTGCAACATATTTAGATTTTATTGACACATTAGCGTTTCAATAATGTGGATATTTCATGATTACAGTGTTTTTGGAGACATATTGATATGTGATGGCTTTAAGTAATCAAAATATCAATGGGAATAAAAATAATTCTAATTTACAGTGTAAAATAAGCCTGAATATGGCATTTAATTTATCTGGGAAATATTGGCATATGACATCCAACCTGACACCCTTTAGGATACAACACGGATGAAAATGATAAAATCCTACAGTGACAGGGTAACATTCTTGCAATTATTATTAGCTGAAATTTGAGGGTCACAGTTTTAGAAATAATTCTGAAACCAATAAAGATTTAGACCCAATCTGTGGAAGATAATCTCAGGGCGTCTCACCTGGATGTATTTTCTCTGCGTTTCATCGTTGAGAACGTGGGCCACATGCTTGGAGAAAATCTTTTCTCGCCCAGTACGAGCGTGGATTCCCACCATGGTCACACCGATTGGCCAGGGAGCATTACCAATGGCCATCTGCAAGTAGGCATCATTTGCCTGGACAAAAGATTGAATTAAGTTGATACATTTGTACATTAATAAATGGGGCTAACACGGTTAAGAAACACTGTTATACAGATAACAAACCTTCACATATTCTCTCTCCAACATGAATTTAAGGATGTCTGTGATTGACTCTTTGATGTCAGCTGGTAAACTCTGAAAAAAAGATTAAAGAGAAATTAAAACTATTAGAAATGAAGAAAAAAACGTAACCAACACAAAGTAAACAACATCATTGCGGCTTGTTTTACTCTCTTCACAAATGCTACCTTCTTCCTGAGCTTTCTGAAGAGAGGTTTCAGGTAAGACTCAGTCTGTGAGTGAGTTGCACTGGCCAGCTTCCCCTGAACACTTCGCTTCACGTGATCCTCTCGGCTGTTCAGATCTTTGGCCCAAACACCAAGTAGAAACTAGAAAACAACAGGAAATATGGGTATTGACAAAAGTGTTGGAGAGGTCTGACAACGATTAAAATACAGGCATCGAAGGAAAATAGTTGCAGACACGTAGCCACAATGTAAAAAAACTAAACATGTTTCAACATAACATCTGCATCTTCAGGGTATTTAGGGACAAAGCAGCTCCACAAACATTAAATAGGGAATAAGAAACAGGTGTGCTCTGTCATGTAGAGGAGTTTCCTCAAAAATATTTAAATATTGTCAGAGGAGCAAGAAGCTACCGTATTCCGTCAGTCATTTAAAAACCACACTAGAAAAGCAATTTAATCAAAAGGTTGTTATTAACAGTATCAAAGGACATCTCTGCTCCAACTGGGGACTAAGGAGGAGACCTCAAGTGTTAGACATGATGTCATAAGTAGATGTCGAATGAACATATTAGAAAATATATTAGGAAAATGGTATATAGTAACAACATAACAACATCATGTTGAAACGTTGGTAAATTAAAAAAAAAAAATTGCTTTATGGCTACGAGTGTGCAACCATTTTCCTGTATTGACCATATATTATACATTTGGATAGTTTATACAACATGACAAATTATGATAATTTGTTCTTCAATGTTCACGTTAAAAACACGTCGCACTAAAAATTCCATCATTAAAATAACTTTTAATATCTCTTCAGGTATTTAAGAACAATGCAAATCAACGCTGTATACTGAAAACAACATGAATAGCAGCCACAGCACTGAACATGTTTTTTATCCAACAGCTCCCTCTAGATCAAATGATGATTTTGTTTTGCCTTACCCTCAAAAACTTGTCGATAACCTCCTGGTCTCCTGCATCATCTCCTGTGCCCAGGGTGTAACGAAGAGGCTGAAGGAGAGTTTCAGTATCAAACATAAACTCAATCGTAACCACATCTTGCTGAAGAACACAATCCATAACAATGCGTAACTCATCAAAAATGTTGCGACTCACGGCTTGTGACACAGAAGGAGTCAATAGTTATTCATAAATTGCAACTAAGTTGATCCAACAGAAGAAAAGAAACGTGATCCTGTAAACTACGCAGTGTTAACTATGCAATGTACCTCCAAATCTTCTATAGTGGTGTTTGGTTCATGCACTTTCAGGTCATGCTGTGTGTCCACTTCTCCTGGCTCTGTTCCTCCAACTATCTCATTCAGGTACTGCTGGTCAATCTTGTCCATGGCAGCTTTAAGGTCATTCCTCAAGCCCTGTATGCAGAGGCAGTGTCAAAAAGTGTCAATCAGCAAACTGTGCCTAAAGATTAAGACAATAACACTATTAAAGGAATCACGTGACAGACAACCACACAAATTCCTCCTATATTCACCCATCAAACCACATTACTCAGATGCACTGCTTCACAGAACTTGTCTCGAGATTTGTCGAAAACCAAACACAGTCCCATTGGTTTCCAGTGACGGCTCATAGAAAGGTGATGGGTACTTTTGTATTTTGAAGGCCAGACATCGAAATGGTAATGATATGCAATTTTTTATATTTAGTGGTTACTGTATGACTTTCTTCCCCCAGATAAGATGGACGTGAATCTCCACATCTTTACTGGATGAGGTGTCCCACTCAAAGACTACATTGTCCTACCTTGTTTACTTCTGGGGTCAAAATCTCAATCTTCCTGAGTCTCTGGAAGGCATCATAATCCGACTCTGCATACAGTCGGACTGGTTCCCCTCGTTCTCTTAGCCGCCGAATTACCTACACACACACGCACACAGCAATGCAAAAAAACACATTCACTTTTTGTTCGTAAAGAAAAACAACTTTGAGGGAAGTGTAATGTTTTATATCAACTCACTTCCTGTCGTGACAGTGTCATTGGCAGCTTCTCTTCTGTTAGTTCCATCTCCAACACTGGATTAACTGAGTGGGATGGCTCATCTTCTTCTTTCTTAGCAATCTTCAGGGCAACATGAAGGAAACAGAAATATACTTATTATTTAAGGTTCATTTAAATGATAATATTGAAAGATTGCTCTTCCTGGGACAAGGCAAAAAAATACAACTTGGATATGTGAAAAGCATCGGCAATGTCTTCATGAGATGAGACCACAGGAGTGACAAGGATGCGTCACTTTGATGTGTTTGAATGCACACATTCACATCCCTATCTTTCCTGCAGGCTCCTCTATGAAGACAAGTCATCCAATAACTTACCAATAGACGCAAGCACTTTTAATATTACATAAATCTCATTTCATTTTGGATTTTTGAATGCTGGCTGCACCACATAAAGCCTAATCACAGGCAAAACATATTCAGTATTTTATTTTTTTTAAAGGAAACTCAAAGTATGCAGCCAGATCATGCTTTTATAGGCACATGCATCCCAGCACTCTTAGATTGTGGCATAAAGAGCACAATCTAAAAGAACAAACAGAAAGACTACAAAAGCCTTACAAACAGACAATGGCCCTTGCTCAAATAAACACAGTATATTGCAAGTGTGCAAAGAACATCGTTTAATACGCTAGACATTTTAAAGCCTTGCACAAAGTAGAACAGAAATGCAGTTTTCCACAGAGCAACTACGCAAACCAGGAGAAAAACGTTTAGATGGTCTAAATATTAAAGCTGCCGTCACAGATTATGTGCAAAATAAGAGGTGCAGCTTGGTAACAGAATTCTTTTATTTCAGTTCAGTATACCATGCTGAAATTCACACCATGTCTGTGTCCCACTTTAAGGATTCGTTTCCTTGTTCCCTTGCTTTCTGAAAAGTGATTGTTGCAGAGGTTTTAAGTAGTTTGTAACACACAACTGGTCCGGCACGTAGTCTAGATGTCATAGTGGTTGCTGCATATAAAAATAAATTGTTAAAAGCATAAATATTGACAATGGTGGCGCATTGGAAGCACGAGGTGCTTCAGCAAATTCATATAATGTAGGTGAAAAAGAAAAATGCATTACTTTTCAAAATTACTTGGACTAAATGTATCACGCACAATAAGCAGAAGAGAATTGGTGAAATGTTCTATGAGCACAATATCAAAGTCGTATAGGTTTACTGATTGATTGAGATGTCTGATGTAGAAAAATGTTATTATCTTCTGCCTTCATGGAGTTATTTCTAACCTGCACTGGTAAATATAGATGTCTCCACCATGTTATTTCTGCTTTTATCCCCAGTGGTTTTAGAGAGTGAACTTTCAGAAAGGGTGCCAAGGAAGCGGAAGCCTTTGGGACACAGTGCGTTTTATCCTTTATCATGCATCCTGTCAGCTACTTTCACTGTGCAATCCCATACCTGGCTCTCAGGAGACTCTCTCTGAACCTACAAATGCCGGCAGCAGAGGCAGGTTGGGGAAAAACAGCACACACAAACACCAATGTACACCTGGGCATCAAAGCCTGACCTTATTTTGTTTCCTAGCAAAACGTTGAACTACAGTATCAAGAGTGTCTCACTAAACATGAGATAAAACTGAACTGAGGAAAAGGCAGTGATTTATATGTGTTTGTGTGAGAGAGAGAGAGTAGGAGAGAGAGAGTGATCTTGACATCAACCTTATATCCACATCTTTTGAAGTAATCTTCTTGTTCCTTGTGTGCCAGGTCAGACCTTTTGAAGAATGTTTTGGAGTCCTGGAAGCAGAAAGATAACTGACTTGTTTTACATATTCAATCTCAATGTACAATGCAATGAAAAGATCTGGTGGCGAAGCATAGAGTGGCATAACATAGAAATGGTCTCACAGCAAAGATGCCATAGGCTAATCTTTTCCTTCTCTGATGCTATGATTGTAGTGTGTACATCTTTAATACCAAACGGAACTTATTTGATCCTTCTGTGTTGACCTGGATGTGACCACACACTGTACTGCATGGAAGTAAATATCTAGTCAAGTTTACGGTTTACTGAATGTGGGGACGGGTTAGAGGCGTCATATACATATGTTATGCATCTGATGTATTAACGTTGCAGGTGAAACTGATGTTTCCGTGTACCCTCCTTCCAAAGCTTCAACTTGTTTGACAACAGAATAAACAAATACAATGATTTTTTTGCCTTCTGTTTTTCATTTGAATAAAAATAAAAATAAATAAAAAAATCCATGTGCTTTGTAAAATTGTTAATCATTTAAAGTGCCAGTTTACCCCAAAATAAAAAAAGTACACGTTTCCTCTTCGCTGTAGTGCTATTTATCAATCTAGATTATTTTGGTTTGAAGTTCTTTGTTTTGGAGAAATCTGCCTGAAGTAGAGATGAAATGTCTCCATTCTAAGATGCTTCTCGATGCGGTAACAGAACAAAATCAGGAATTTGGTTTTATTTCAGTTAAGTGTGACTCTTTACTCTTCTCTGATTGGCCACAACAACATGAAACTTTGTGATTCTAATAAATATTCTCTGACCAACTTATATCAGTACAGCAGAGGTAAATCTTTTAAGTCAGCTTATTCTTAATTATTATTATTTAAATCATTATTATTAACTATCTTTGAATGGCTTGTTACGTAACCATTACAGCAAATATTTGCACAGGCGTAGTTACAGGTCAGAGCATTTCCTATAATATACTTTATTAAAATGATATAATTTAGAATAAAGCTTAGGAAAATGAAGATGGCAACACACATATTTGCTTGTTGCTTCACACCAACTCTAATGATGAAGCCAGTCACCTTATTCTAGTCTGCTCAGATAAAAACACAAGAACCGCCATTTAGCTGAATCCCAGAGGTCCTCTAGCGTTAAATAAACTGTTCACGCTATAACAATAATAAAGTAAACACTAGAATATCCGCCTGCACGGTGGATGTCTGACAGTAACGCCACGTTACGTATTTACTTCCTATTTTCGTTTAAGTGAGCCCCACATTGCTACTGTCAGTCTATAGTCGGCCTGACTGTGTCTCACATTTACGTGAGACAACGTTACATCTTGTAAGGTGGCGTAAAACACCCCGATGATTCTGGACTGACCGAATTAGCCAGCGAGCTAAGCTAAGGCGAGTAAACGTTTTAGCCAAAGAGTTACCGAGCCACAACAATCGGCTACTCACGTCCACGAGATGTTTGTCTTCGATGAGCTTTCTTTTCCTTGCGATCTCAGCTTTCAGGATATCCATGTTAATATATGAATTGTGGTCGTTATTTGTTTATTTCGACAAAATATCGACGCATGTAGCTCGAGGTCTGTAGCAACGACGCTTAAACCGGAAGTTAACCTCAAAGCCAACCGGGATTTCAGAATAAGAGTCCTCATTTAATACATTTAATTTATTTTGTGTTTGTGTTTCAAAATAAAAATTGAGAAATAAAATGTAACTTGGATCCACAGACCATTTAAGTCAGCGTCTTAAGTATTTAGTTTGGATACCAACATCCAGCTTATCATTTCAAGATTAAGCACTGACCTTTGAGCATAATAAAACAACAAAATGGTTATTTAGCAAAGCACTGTTTGAATATTTACGGATATACTCAGAATATTTTAATATTGCCTGATCTGACCATGCCATGTTGTATGTTGGTGCATATTCTAAAATATAAATGACTAAATAAAATTGCAAACAGAAATTGCTCCACTTCTATCAATTGTACAGAATTCTACAAAATAGTGTGTGTGGGGATCAGTCTCTTCTACCAAGAACGGGGACTGAAAACGATTAGACCATTTTGAAATCGTTTTTGGTTGAGAATTGATGAAATTATGACAAAAGAAACACCATCTTAACATACCTGCACTTGTCATAAATGACTCAACACTAACTCCTCACCTGTCAGTGACTCAGAATGTATACCGTTGCCTGAAGCAAGGTCATGACTGTAGAGAGGGAAAATCCATCCACTGATGCACAACATATGCTTCAGATATAAGATATAATCTTCACTATGCTTAAAGAAAGAGGGTTTATACAATCTGTGTCCTGTCTATAAGATATAAATTATCTTTAATAAATGTAACATTAACTGAAAAAAACAACTCACCAAAGAGTTAGACATTACATTAGAGATGTTCATTTAATTATAATTTTTAATGTAGAAAATGAGTCCCCCTACAACAATACATATCTTAATGATTTAAGAATCCAGAAACAAAGTTTATGTTTACTGTCTGATCCCATTAGCCTATTGCTTTTGTTCTAGTGCCAGTCCATTGTTTGGACGCCACAGAGGCAAATGTGTGACTCGACCTTTTAGATGAGAACATACCATCAGGTGGCGCAAAGGGATATGTGACGAATTTTTTATATTAAAGTCATTAATTTATTTACATGGCGAAAGGGAAGAACCAGCATCTTTTTTGGGAACGAGCATATATCACACTATAGTATTTATCAGGTCCATGAAAGCTAAACACGGTGAACATGTTCCGATGACAGGATCTGTAGCGCAGCCCGGGGAGAAATTTAACTGATTAATAAGGCAGACGGACAGTGATTCCGTGAGTGTATCACTGATTTCGTCTTTCTGAAGAGCGATTTTTCGACTGCGCGACTTACTATAGACTAACGTTACACCCCTCCTGAAGATGGAGTTTGGAGAAAGGAAGAGGAGAAGGAAGTCACAGAGCTTTAAACTGGTCACGGATGAAGGTAGGCTGCTGAATGAATGCAAGACCTTGTAAGACGCGCGTCTGTGTCTGGGTGTTTGTCTGGCGCTGTGTGCCAGCAGAGACGACTCTGTAAACAAAAGCGATGGCCACCACAGTGTCCACAGTCTGTGCCTCGGTTATAACCAACAGATAACCTTAATAATTTAAAGTCTTTCATGTGAAAACCCTCCTGGACATCAGTCTCAACATAGATTATAGAATGAATTGATTATGCTAAACGAATGGTCTAAATTATAAAAAAAAAACATCTTGCACATTCTGAACATCCAACATGCAGCTTGAATTGTTCACTTTCTTGCTGAAGCTATATGCTCTCGGCCACCTCTCTTGGATACACTTCTTCATACCACCTACAGGTGGTGGTTTCTGCATGGGATGGGAGGGGGGACGGGGGAGGGCTTTGGTTGACATCACAGTAATACCTATCATCCTGCACAAGCTTCATCATTGCAACGAAATCTTGCTGTTTTTCTTTGCAGATTTTGCCGCTTCATATATGATGAATTCCAACTGCAACGATGTGCCTAAAGATGCCGCTGTTCCTGATGGTATGTGCCATTGTAAGGAATAACTTCTATGATATATTGAGGCAGATCTCACTTATTGTACCGACATCCTTCTTTCTCATCGTAGTTTGGCTGGGGGACGAGGGCGTGGAGATCAAGAGGCAAATCACAGGAATGATGAGGCTTCTGAGTGATAAGACCGGCAGGGTATATCATCGTGTGGTAACAGAGCAGGACAGCTTAACAAAGGATCCTCAGGAAAGGCATCTGACCTGGGTACATCAGCCTGCAACTTCCTCTCTTGTATCAGAGGACCACCAGAGCAACAGCTGGAACTCTGCAGGGGACCCAGGGCCTTCACCTTCATCCATATCCACCCCAATCCCCAACGGTCCAAGTTGTGGCCAATACAGCACCCGCTCCAAAGCCCTGAGAAGCCTCAACAGTACCAAGGATCCGATCAGAGGGAATGAAGCTAATGGTAGGATACCAACGCTGGTTTGAGGAGGAGAAAACTGATAGACACAGCTTTAATTTCCTGAAGAAAAATGATGCTGAGAGAATAGAGAGGAGAACGTGTCCTGTGCTGCACACCAGACAAGCTTTTAGTTGTAGAGGTAGATAGACAGAGGTATTTGTGTTTAATCAAACACTCTTCCACACACACATATACACATTTTGGTGTCAGTGACGTGGAAAGAAAGCCCTTTGGACCCGTATGAGTATGCATGTTTAAGCTGACAATCACTTACCAACGCCCTACTGTCTTCCCAGCAGATGTAGTCACTCCTGCTGCGACAGAAGACCCCTGCTGTATGTGCAACTGTAAGGGCACCTTACAGGCTATTTTGCAGGAACTGCGTGCCATGAGGAGGCTGATGCACACTCAAAAAGGTCAATGGATGAGCACGAACACTCATGTACTGTGACAAAGTGAGAAAGAGAAAGTGTAATGTGTTACTGTCTTTTTCTAGCATCCTTGGAAAGACAGGGAGAGGCAGCATCACCATGCCAAACTCGTCTTGGTCCAGGCCCCGTACCTCACCGTAGGCCCCGCAAGAGGAGGCCAATCTATAAAGTGGCCCCAGTGAATGTGTCTAGTACTAGAAGAGCTGCTCTTGGCCCTCTGGAGGCATCGCCACTTATAGTTGCACCTGCAGAATCTGGAATGAGGGAGGAATGTGAGAAAGAGCAAGGCTCATCTACCCTCAACAGTCATTCTGTCTCGTCTGAGGTTTCTGTGCTGCCACCTCAGAAAAATCCAGTAACTATGAACAACAGACACAAGCTCAACCAACTACAGGAACATCAGTCAATCGAGGTAATCTGCATGTTAGATCAAATTTACATTGTCAGCTTATTGCACTCCCACAGAAACAGAAACAGAATAATGAATTTTAAATTAATCTTTCTAAAGAATGTATTCCCAAAAGTTTTCTAATGTGTGTATTTACTCTATTTACAGAGTAGAAATCAGATTTTATTTCTTAACTCAACCTAATGCACATCTGAAAAATCATACCATAGAATTGTCAGTTGAATTCATCAAATGGCTTCATTTTTGCTTCCAGATTTCTTTTATAAAGATATAGAACTATGGCAATTGTTTGTTTATATATTATAAAAGTTCTCTCTTTAATATGTTTGACTCCATTTAAGAAATTCTTGTCCAAATGTTAAAAATCGACGCCAAGTGACTCGAATCATAATTTTGGGAAGGTATGAGATTACATTTTGCACGATCATCCTCATGCTTAATTTTACATTCAACATTAAGCTAATACTCATGACAATGACTTCTGTAGAGCAGTTTGTGTGTACTCTCTTTTTCCTTCCAAAAACTGCATTTATCTCGTGTTTTAATTTAACAATTTTCCAAACTACTTCAGAATTCATGTGTTATTTGATTATTTTTCAGTCTGAGGTGCGCCTTGCAGAGGATCATGACGTGTATATTTCAAAGGCTCAGCTAGACTCCATTCTGGTCAACTATACACGCTCTGGCAGCCTGCTGTTCAGGAAACTGGTGCGCATCAATATGTTGCTATGAGCCAACTCATTCGCCCTTTGACTGTGGTTAACTTTTCAGTCATGTGGCACCTCTGGTTACTTACATTTGATTAAAAACAACAACACATATCCACTAATTTACATCACTAATAAAGCTCACAAAAGGCTCAAAAATGTTTTAATGTAGAGCTATGATGTGTCTAGGTGTGTGCCTTCTTTGACGATACTACGCTGGCTAACTCCTTGCCAAACGGTAAAAGGAAGAGAGGGCTCAATGATAACCGCAAGGGCTTGGACCAGAACATTGTGGGCGCCATTAAAGGTAAGATACAAAAGACTTAATCAGTCTCTTTGCACCAGAGTACAACAATTGCACATTAATGAAATGATAAATGACACATTAATGTAGTTGTGTGAACTGTGTCCAGTGTTTACAGAGAAATACTGCACTGAACATAGAATAGAGAAGTTGCCTGGGCCACGAGACTGGGTTCAGATCCTTCAAGATCAGATCAAACTTGCCAGGAGGAGGCTGAAAAGAGGTATTGCTACAGAGTCTACTCACAAGTTTCCACCCTATTTTCTTTCTTTTATTGGAATAGCAGTGAGTTTACTAGTATAAGTCAATTACAAAGTTGTCAAAGAGGAGGCCTTCTTTGAACATGTCGGGCAAACCTTGTTCTTCCTTTGACTCCTCAGATGCTGCAGAAGCAGAAGAAGTCTTAAATGGACCTTCCACAAGTATGAACCTCATATTGAAATGGCAACTAACACATACACATACACACACACACACACACACACACACACACACACACACACACACACACACACACACACACACACACACACACACACACACACACACACTGTCTACTTTTATCCATCTGTGTCTTCACCTGCAGGCCTTATATCAGTACTCCATCTCACAAAATCTTTCCATCAGCCCCCCTCTGAGCCCACCATGTCTTCACCTCTCGCAACTTCACTGTCACAACACACATGTACACTGGTGTTGCTGGCTCACTCATTGGCTTATATGTCTTTGTCACGCTGTTGCTGTGACATTTGACATTCTCGCACAGCTTCCCAAAATGTCAGCTACTTATCTTCACACCATGCACCTTATCCCCCCTTTCCCCTCTCCATTTCCCTCACTGCCACAACAGCATTTATCTTTCTGCTGTCTTAGTTGTAGTTGTTGTTTTTTTTTCATCAAAGAAGGCTATGAGACCTGTAAAAAATAAATTCACCACATGTGTGAACACAGTTGTCTTTTATGGTATGATATTTTACATCTTAACCTTATTTTCTTCTTTCTTTTATAGGCTGTGACTATAGCAAGCCTGCAAGCGTGAAGGGGACGGTCGTTAACATGACGGGTTGATCCGATGGCTGCCACACTGGCCTTACAGCACATTTATTATTCGTCTTCATTACTTATCGAACTTGATGCATTTTACCACTTTAGATTTTTCCTTTCCAGCTGTAATCTGCGCTCTCACATGGATGTAAAGGGAAAAAACAATAGCACCCAATGAAGAAGAAGCCTGCTTAATGATTCTCTCTCTCACTTCTCTCTCTCTCTCTTCTCTCTCTCTCTCTCTCTCTCTCTCTTCTCTCTCTCTCTCTCTCTCTGTCTCTCTCTCTCCCTCTTTCTTTCTCTCTCTCTCTCTCTCTCTCTCTCTCTCTCTCCCTCTCTCTCTCTCTCTCTCTTTCTCTCTCTCTCTCATACACCTGCTCCAGCTTTTGTGGTCCTTTTCATTGGACAGGTACTGGGATCTGGGTTTTTATGCCAAAAGACACTGACCTATACAGTGGTAAAAAAATGTCAGATGATTTTCATGTTTGTGACTTACTGTTTACATTATAGGCTCCAGCTTTAACGTGCCTAGTTCTCAAATGTCATTACTTGGAGTCACAAGTCTAAAACAAGACAAAGTAGGCTACTGTAATAGTATAGCATTCATATATTTTGCACAAATTACCTTTTAAAAGGCTTGTGCCTTTTAAGTAACAAGTACTTCAATGGGTGTAATATGTACCGCAGGGTCAACGTAATTACAAACATTACTTCCAAAAGTAGATTTCTCATGTATTTTAAAAAAGGTTGATAGGCTAGAACTGTTTGAAATGTTATTTTCAGGATTAGAATCTCAAGGCTATGCATATCTATTGTGCTATTGTTATACTGTGATGGAATTACATTTTTCATTATTTTTTGCTCAGTGTGCATATAACATGAATAGTTGTTTCCACCATTAAATATGGTTTCCTGGCCATTTTGTCTTTGAGTCATTTTTTTTATATGCTGGACAGTAAAATAAACAACAGAAGAAATGAGAAAAACACTTTGTATTGCTGGATTTCTTTCTTGAGAAACAAATAAACATGAGTATAGCTTTGTTCTAATGTAATATATATATATATTTTAATTAAAAAAATGTGTTGTAACAAAAATATTTGTTGCATCATGAACATAATTCTACCAAAAGATCACAAATGTAAGTTTATAAGCTTCGGCCTTTGTTAAGTACATATACTTCAAGACAGGCAATGCTATGTTGTTGTAAGTGCAATTGGAGGGAAAACAGTAAATTAAAGGTACACTCCATTGTAGAGATTTTGTTGCCAGACTTCACAGCCCATTAAAGGGGATGTCAAAGCCGCCAATGTACGGGCAGAGGACCCTTTGAGATCTTGTGAGTTTCCTCTTTGTATTGCAAACCATATATTGTTTGATGAAGACAAAGCGAGATCAGATAGGTTGATTCATTTAAATGCAGTCAATTATACGTGGCACTTGTATTTTTTGGTCGTCTAGTTCTGAGTTAGAAGACCGATATGTCTCCCTTTTCGTCAGGCGTTCTCCGAGGACGCCCGATTCTAGCCCCAATGCATTCTGGTGCCGTCCCCGCTCTTCTGTCGGGATCCACCGCTAACGTGAAGCTGGTAAGGATAAACTGGACAGAGCAATTAAAGGGGAAATGTTGCGAGAATATAACTCCGCTTTGGTCCTAAAATTGCATTTAGGGCAATTGTAAACACTTATATTGCACAATATCAGTACAAACGTTGCACAAGTAGCATGTTCAGTGCTGTTTTATTGATACGAACTGTGATGTTGCACACATCGCATGGTGAGGGACAGGAAAGGGTTAATTTTTTCCGCCGCCGACATTTTTATTCGGCGCTCTACGGCAACTTTTTAACTTACACGGGAAAAGAACCGGCACTATGTTTCACAACTGCGGCTCCCATCCGGGCTGTAGCCTGTGGAGTGCGCGTGTGTTTCTAGTTGCTGTCCAGCTCGGACACTCAGGTCTTTGTTGCACGGAGCTTCTTATGCTCATCACCTCATGCATTGATCAGCGTTTGCAAGCGAGACCTAGCATTGAAACGGAAACTGCATTTTTTTCTTTTTTTAAGTAAAAGATGTGACTGTCACTTTGAGCACGTGTATCCTCCAGCTGGCCGCAGGGGTCTATGATGTGGTGGACGTTACACCGAGTAGCTCACTCCTGGTCATTGTTAGCCAGCGCCTCAGGGTTGAATGAACTTTGCAGCGTTTTGTGTCTTGAACATCCCCACTGTGCGCTCCCCGAGGCCCCTTCAGCAACTCAACAGCAGTTTGAATAACAAACTGGGGCCACGAGCGACCAGTAACTCGTCTGGCTTCTCTGTCAGGTGTCATTCATGTGTTACATTTAATTAAACCCAAACTATGAGAGCGCCAGGTCATAGTGAAGTTGTATGTTCCCAGTGGTGTGTACTGGTGTGTACTGGGGGCCACAGAGAGATGCTACTGAAGGGTCTTGGATGCTTTGCATTTTGAAAAAGTTAATTAGTGTGCACTTCAGGATCTAGTAACCCCTAATATTTGTTTTCTTACTAAATAAATAAATTGTTTTAATTATATCCAGCGTCTCAATTTTCAGGTTTTGCTGATTTTCTTAGTTTAATGTAACAGACAAAACAAGACACATTTTAAGAGACATAAAAAGGGTTTTTATTAAATTCTAAGAGACTTCATTCACTATATTTTTTACATTTTATAAACTAAAAATAAATCGAGAGTTAGATAAATAGCTCTCTGACACAGTCTTCAAATATTATGAGATACACAAAGGCAGGATTCAATTCAGTAATGTTGCTTCAGATTGTACAGAAGCTCATTTGTACTTTGTCATGATTCACTGGAACTGATGCAAAGATGAGCACGTGTGGATAATATAAAACTAGTTGTGGTGAATGAATTGAGGTTTGAAGTCCACGCCAATAACAAGATTTTCTTCGAGCCTGTATTTATTCATAACAGCATTTCTAATCACAGTCTATTATTGTTCTGTCCTGATGTGGTTCTAGTGGTGAAGACCCAGACTTTCTTCAGACATGTCCGTGAGGGAGTCCTTTAATCCTGAAAGCTATGAGCTGGACAAGAACTTCAGGCTCACACGCTTTGCTGAGCTCAAGGGCACCGGATGCAAGGTTAGCTCTCCATATGAATATCTGCCTTGGACGCATCATTGTCTTTGTATATCTATACAAATTAATAAGTATTCCACCAGATAAGAAATGTGATATACAAAATGCAGGATAATGATTTTGGTGTTTTTTGTCTTCGGTCACAGGTGCCCCAAGATGTGTTACAGAAGCTGCTCGAAACCCTACAGGAGAACCACTATCAAGAGGATGAACAGTTCCTGGGGGCAGTTATGCCTCGATTAGGTAATTATGGTCCTTGTATCGTACTGTAATAACAAATAAGTCAAGTTACAAAGTGCTAAACAGTAATACAGCTTAAACAAACAATATTAGCTGTTCTAACCACAACAGGGCCAACTTATAAAATGCTATATACATATAATGTTAAAGGTGTGAGAAGAATTCTCCTCTGTAGTATGAACCAGTTTTGTGGTGGCATTAAAGATAAAGCTGCTTCATATAAAACTCTGAAAGCATGCGTGAAAGCACCGGTCCTGCTGTATTATACGTATTAGACATTGTTGACTGTGTTTTAGGAAGGGAGCAAGAAATACATCAGGGTACAAAACATTGAAATACTACAAAGGGGTAATTTCTGGACAGACTACCAGCGTAGACACACTAAAATGAGAGTAATTTGATAATTCCCTCGTCCATTAAAGCCCAGCAGTCAAATTCCGCTCTTAAATTAAGACTTTGTGTGTACAGTACCAGAATAAAAACCTCCTCTAAATATCACATACAGAGCTCTTTTATTTTTGAAGGCATAGGAATGGACACCTGTGTGATCCCCCTCAGACATGGAGGCCTTTCTCTGGTCCAGACAACAGATTACATCTACCCCATTGTGGATGACCCCTACAT
This sequence comes from Ophiodon elongatus, assembly GCA_016806645.1. Taxonomy (NCBI): domain Eukaryota; kingdom Metazoa; phylum Chordata; class Actinopteri; order Perciformes; family Hexagrammidae; genus Ophiodon; species Ophiodon elongatus. The sequence continues at coordinate 278,042 of JACSYO010000597.1, read as the reverse complement.
GATGGTATGGATCTGCTCTTTTATTGGCATCCCTTTTGCTCCATTGTTGTCCTATTAATCATACATACATGTGACAGATGGAAGGATGCCACTGTTATGATTCTTTGTCTGTGTTATTGGTTGTGATGTAAGCCTTTTTAATACAACAACCCTTGATGTGCTTAACTGTCAGTATTTCTATTTTCTAGGGAAGAATTGCTTGTGCCAATGTTCTAAGTGACCTGTATGCTATGGGAGTGACAGAGTGTGACAACATGTTGATGCTTCTGGGAGTCAGCAACAAAATGTCAGAGAAGGTATGAGGCATGTCAGCAAAATGTCTGGCAAAATAACTGCGAAGAACCAATTGTGTTACTGGTAGAACAAACCAAATACCACTTATAACAGAGTTACTTAACACAAAGATATTATATTATTATATTCAAATGTTTCCCCTTTGTGCTCCCTTTCTCTGTTCTGAATGTTCTTGGTCTTTACAGGAGAGAGACAAAGTCATGCCACTGGTCATCCAGGGATTCAAGGATGCATCAGAGGAGGCAGGCACATCTGTAACAGGAGGGCAGACGGTGCTCAACCCCTGGGTGGTGATGGGTGGAGTTGCTACAACAGTCTGCCAACCAAACGAATTCATCATGTAGGAATGAGTTCCATACTGCACATATCCCTACTTATGTATAACTTATCATTTGGTTGTTATGCAAAAAGACGACGACGATGATGATGATGATGTTGTTTGACGTTTCTCAGGCCAGACAATGCAGTGCCAGGAGACGTGTTGGTGTTGACCAAGCCGCTTGGAACACAAGTGGCTGTTGCTGTACATCAGTGGCTAGATATTGTAAGTCCGCCTGCCCACTCATTTGACTCTAATAATTGTGTCCCTCTTCTTTTTTAAGACTCACACTAACGCCATTGACTGGATATGTATTTGTTTTTATCTCTCAGCCTGAAAAGTGGAACAAGATCAAGTTGGTGGTAACCCAGGAGGATGTAGAGTTGGCCTACCATGAAGCCATGATGAACATGGCTCGGCTCAACAGGACAGGTAAAACCTACACACACACACACACACACACACACACACACACACACGCACACACACGCACACACGCTGAGCTTTTACACCGCGATCAAAGGCATCAACCAATCACGTTGTGCAGAACAGGTTGAGTGGCGCCTATATTTATATCAACTTGGAGGATACGAATTCCGAACCAAAATGGCAAACCGTATTACTACTTTCAACCTTGACAACGGTAGTGCGGACCAGAGCTGCAGTCTAAAGTCCTTTTTGCTTCGGGAAGGTTCCTAACGAAGTGAAATGACCTGGACGTATCTAAGTGGCCGCCATGATAAGAGCTGTTCAAATTCTCTAAATGCTAAGGAAAGGTGCTTTAATGCTTCCTTTCTTTGCTCCCTTAGCAAAGGAAACACTGGACCTTCCTTTACCAAAGGAAATGCCGCCCCACAATTCCTTGCGGCGGCTACATTTATAGTGACGCACCATTCGGCCGTCCATGAAATCAAGCGATATGCTTATCTTGCACAGGTTTAATGATTATTTTCATAAAGTCATAAACTAATGAGATTCATGTTGATGAATATGAATAAACAGTGACAACCCTTTTGTTTAATTTCATATGTATTTATTTACTTCAAACAACTAATAAAAAAAAAAAACAAGCATACGAAATATATTTAACAGTAAATATATCAAACTGTCAATGAACTAATTCTCAATAACAAGAAGCATCAGTAAAAACAAAACCAGCTCGGCCCATGATGGATTATTAAACTGTTAAAAAGCTAAATATAACTGAACCGTTATATATACATTATTGCACAAAGGAAATATTGATATTGAACAGTTTCATTGATATTCCACCCGTAATTGCAAAGCAATGTTGATTATAGTGTGACAGCAGCAGGAAGGAAGGACCTCCAGTTTCTCTCCTTCACACACCACGAGTGAAGCAGCCTCTCACAAAAGAAGCTCTTCATATAGCCTGCATGAAATAGAGTAAGAGATTTCATTGAGTCATGTTTTAGTTGTGCGTTTTGTAGTCCTTCGTTGTAGTTTCACCATGGCAGACCTACGTCAGTGACGTCCGCCATCGCATCATAATTACGTAGTTTAGTGAAAGTGTAGTCGGATTCTCTGAGCACCACGATTGTCGTTTCCTAACTCCTCATGAATTCTGCTTCACATCTTTCCTTGACCCCATGACGTTTTCCATAGAGGTCAAGGAAAAGTGGTTAGGAATAGACGTTAGGTCATTTTTTGACCGCAGCCCAAATCCACTCCTTCTGTTCTTACCTTTCACAATAAAAGCCCTAGAAATATAATTGCAGGAAAGTATTTTGCCTGTTTGTGTTGTTTATTTGTCCCGCCCCAGGTGTGTAAAGGCCTTTTAAGTGAGGCATAACTACATGAGCTGTTGGGCAGAGAGAAATGTTTGAACGGGGGACATTATTTTAGTAAACAGCAGCAGCCTCTGCAGCAGTGTGGCTGTATTGCACCCTCTGTGGCTAAGTAGCTTCTGCTAATATAGTAAAACATAATGCAAAAAAACATTCTGGGATCACTTCATAATACCTAAAGATAATGTTCTATGTGAGACAGAAGTTGCATACTATTCATGCTTGCAGACGGCATACAGTGTTTGGCCTGCAAGGAGCGACAGCCACTGTGAATATCAGCACAAACTGTAATGTCAATATTTTCTCATACCACTTGTGTATGTCCCTAATCAACCACAAGTCATCCAAATGTGCGTTCTCTCTCTCTCTCTCTCTCTCTCTCCCTCTCTCCCTTTTTTCCCATGTAGCGGCTGGTCTCATGCACACCTTCAACGCTCACGCAGCGACCGACATCACAGGGTTTGGCATCCTAGGCCACGCTCAGACGTTGGCGCGGCAACAACGAAGCGAGGTGTCATTTGTCATCCACAACCTCCCAGTGCTTGCCAAGATGGCGGCCGTGTCCAAGGCTTGTGGGAACATGTTTGGACTCATGCACGGCACCTGCCCTGAAACATCAGGTGTGTGTGTGTATATACACATGGCTCTGTTTTCTTTCTTCATTAACCACTGTTTATTTTGAATGTAAAGTTTATTTTCAGTAGATGGCACATATGTCGAGGGAGCCTCACAAAGTGATCTGTACAAAATGCAAAAATAACAAAGGCCCAACATAACAAAACACCAATTTAAGGCTCATGCAACTTCAACTTTGCTTTAGCGTTCTGAATCAGCTGTAGTTTCTCCATTCATAATTTGTTGAGAGTCTAATTAGTCTAATTGGGAGTAGAAAAGAGCAAGAATGGCGTCGAAATATGCAAATTAAAAGTCCTTAGAATGTGACTTCTAATAGGTTCAAGTTGGATTGAAGGTAATTTGTACCTTTTGAAGCTATACTCATCCAGTCCTTAAAACACAACTTGTATAATTGTTTTGGTTTTAAAAAAAAAAAAAAAAAAAAAGCTACTAATGATATTTCCAAATAAAAACAAGTGAAAGGTGAACCAGCCTGGACTGAGATTTAAGCCCTGTGGGACGCAGAGGAGAAAAAAGACAGATAAAACTTGACAGAGACTTAACACCAGTCAAAAAGATAGGATGAGAGCCACAGTGCTGCAGCACCATCTGATGCCATCTGACCCGTCCCACACGACCTCAATGTGATCAGTTTCAGTACTTAGATCCAGAAGTAAGAGAACTGAGCACTTACCAGCATCACTGCACATTAAGAACATCAATTTAGACCCTTGTGACTGACGAAATCTCCTTTTCTTTCCAGGAGGCCTGCTGATTTGTCTGCCTCGGGAGCAAGCCGCCCGCTTCTGTGCCGAGATCAAATCCCCAAAATACGGCGAAGGCCACCAAGCGTGGATCATCGGAATTGTAGAGAAAGGAAACCGCACTGCTCGCATCATTGACAAACCACGGATCATAGAGGTGGCACCACAAGCAGCCACGCAGAATGTCAACCCAACTCCTGGTGCAACTTCTTAATCCACCGTTGCATCATAGACCGGAACCCCAAAGCTCTGCAGAGTGTTTTTAGACACATAAACTACAAAACCATCCTAGAGTGTTGAAATATATGCACAAAATAGTATGTACACAGAAAAGACTGGGTTGGCGTGTATCTACATGAAAAACAGCCCCACACTGTGGCCCAAGCGGCATGTCATCACCCAGTGGACTCAACCTGCAGTATCCCAATGATAAAAAAATTGGTAAGAATTAGAGCGTACTTAAAATCCATTTGCCTTTTGTGTCTGTTGTATTCTGTTATGTTACATGTGTGTGATCAGCAGGCAACTTCTGATAAGAGGACGATGGTGATGAAGACAATAATGTGATACTGTTGATTCATTTTGAATCTTAGGAAGTCTGGTGTCTGTTGCCTCTACGGCTCTTTTAAAATTGCTCTCATCAAGCAGGCGGACCGCATGATGTTTTTGTTTGTCCATTCACTTTGTACAGTTATAAAGTCTAGTTTTAGTTCATTGCTGTAACTGATGCCTTGAAAGAAAAAGTGACAAGAATGGTTTGTTTTTTTATTACTTTGACTTTTTGTATTGTCCCCACAACTAAACTAATAAATATTACAATAGAAAATGGTTCGTTTTTGCTCGCTCTCTGGGAGCTACACTCAAAAATCAAATGTGACATTATCTACTTGCATCATAAAACTGCAGATCCAATAACAATTGATGTTGCTTCATTGTGCATTGACGTGAAGTCATCCATGAATCGTGGTTTAAAGTCATGGATAAGGAGATGAACCTTCCAGCCTCTGCATTCCCAACAGGTCATCATATTTAAGGTAATGTGGACATTAGACTTTACATTATATGGTCACACAATCGTGCAACTGTAAAAAGCATTCGGGACTGTTTACAACCGCTAATCAGTGATGTTGTTGCCTTTGTTCAAGAGCTGGTGCATTTAGTTTGGCTCTCGATGCTGAGAGCACTCTGACAAACTGTTATGAAGCTTCCAGCTGATCAAAGTCCAGATCGTTTTTGTTTATCCTAAAAGCCTGAATGAATCTGTAAGGCCTCTGTAAATGTTGCTATGGATATCAGAAACAAGGTATGACCTTCACCCCACCTCTTACAATAAACTTCTTATAATATATTGTTTTTCTTCGTCTGTTTTTGATGTATTAAAAATGTTTATTTCATTTGTTTATTGTGTTGAGAATGGAAATAACTATGAATTTATGTCTAGTGATTAGTATGATTACATTTTAACTGCACAAAAGCCACTGATTGAGATGTATGTGATAGATGCTTGATAATCTTTAATATTTTAATCAAAAATGACAGCATCAATTCATAAATACTGGCATGTTACAAACAAATTATAGTTTCAGACATAGTACTGACTTTTATATTTACAAGTTTCATATGCACAAACCATAGACCATATATAAAGATTAGATTTAGATTTATTACATTACATTAGCTTTATATACAGTCTGGCATAAACTGACCAAAAAGAGGGAGGAACAACCATTGCATAAACAAATATTCCCGTTTTTTTAAAGATCTATCCCTCAGCACCAAAACAACACAGCTCTGGAAGGTATAATATAAAATAGAAATATATTAGAGAAGTAACAACTTTTTCTTTAATCTGACTGAGTGGAATAACCAGCTCCTATAATGTGTCCATAAGTGCAACCTGTCACCTGAACTTTAGTTTTGTCTGAATGAAGCACAACAAAGAGACTCACAGGTTGTATGTGAGGTATATCCAGCGCACCACCCCACAGTGTCTGTTATATCTGCTTTTTCCCATTTTCCAGCTGGACAGCCGTCTTCCTATTATTTTCAAGCTTGAAAAGTGCTTGGATATCAAGCATGGCGTTGCAAATGTGCTGACCAAACCGGCATGAGTCCTGCAGGTCACAAAAAAAAAAAGAGGCAATAACAAAGAGAGACATAAAGAGTGTTGAGTTATGAAAGATAGCATAACACGCTATACATATATGATAATATGCATTGCTCTCATTTTGTGCTCTTACTGTGTCCGGGCTGGAGAACTTGCTGGAGATGTGGAATGTGATGAGGTTTTCCCCAACAATTATATAAGACACACCATAACCATCATCAGCAACCTGGTGGTAGAGAGGAGGCACGATTACAATTACTGCACAAAATGCCTCCACATCACAACTTCAGGGTGAAACATTATGACTCGTGTGTTGCTTTTGTAAATCCCTAAAATAAAACAATCTTACTCACTGGGCCAAATCCACCACCAGCACCCACATATTTAGGGAACTTGTTGATGTCAACTAAATTGAGCTGCTGCTGTGGAGTCTGGCTGGTAGACAACTTCCAGGGCTCTGAAAGCACCTAGAAGCAAAGATATATAACGTTAGGGCAGATAAGAAAGGAGAAAAGTTGTGAGTTGTGAGTAAATGTGTGAATCAGAAACCAATAAAATGACAGGGAGAGGATAGATGATAATAGTTGTAACCTTTTTAAGGAATGGCGAGTCAACACCAAGGTATTTGGACACTATGTAGAGACAGAAGAGGTGTCGGTCGATACCAGAACCAGTCATGGCCAGACGATACATGTTTTGATGTGTATCTGCTGCTTTCCGAAACAGGGCAAGTCTCTGGGCATTCTGATCACAAAAACAAACGGCACAAACAAGTAGCATCCAGGCCCGTACATACAGCATCAACATCATATCAACATGACCTAGTTCAACCCTGCAAGAACTTCAGAGAGTTTAGAGTCCAGGGCACTGACATGAGGAGACACATTGCCTCTAGGTCCTGGTGACCAAGTCCTAAGCAGCACAATGTGACCTCTAACAGCGTGACCTCTCAATATGTGATGTGTCATACAGCAAGTGTGTCCATTCACACCAACAGACTGATTTGTGAGCCTGATAACACACACATTTAAGACCAGATATGTCTAAATATCTAATTATTTAGCAAATTGTTTTAAGTATAGTATATAGTATATACTCCAGTAAAGGGTTTTAATGTCTTCAACCCGGCTGGACCCACCTGTGATTCCACCACAGACCTCTTTGGTTTTATGTTGTGTGTTCCTGATTCATTTGAAGTGTTTCTGTGTGTGGTTGAGTTCTGCTTACTGTTGCGCCTGCTTCCTCCATTGCTCTGACAAATGCAACAGCTTCAGAAGTGCAGGAGCGTACCGTCTCTGTCCGACCGTCTCTGAACATACGAGTCATTGATGACTCGTAAGTCAGACAGAACACACCCTGGTCCTAAAAAGCAGATGGATTGAAGTCATTTTGTGTTGGTGGATGATATAATGTCATTAATGTCATGAAGATGGCAGCCCTACCCTGAACTGTGCCAGCTGCAGGGCCAACTGAATAAAGGCATCAGGGCTGCTCCTGCACTTCTTGATCAGTCCTTTGCCAAACTCATGAAATAGATAACCATGAAAGTCCACGTCGTCAGCTATCTGCTTGGCTGACAAGTATGAAGTCTCAATGACCTCTTGGCACTAAGAGAGGGGAAAACAGAAGGACATCCTGATTTGTTTTGTGATGAAAATACAGTTAATAGCTTACAGCAAATACCATTAAATGCAAATCAAATAGGTCAATGACAATTTATGATTTAAGGCCTTACTGCACCTCCTTTGGAATTTGCCACTGTAGTCGAGAGGGATAAGGCAGACCTTTGTTCACATCACCTTTACAATGTCCCTCTTCAGTGTAGCCAAGATGGAAGCAGTCTGTTGCAAGAACATACTACATAGACAAAAAATGCTGGTTGAAAATATCATTTATTTTAAATCAGTTTTAAAATACAATATCAGCACATGTTTCGTACCTCCCACATATGTCCTATAATTGGTGCATCAGCCCAAGAATGTTCAGCATTAACACCCATTTTTCCATTTGGATAAGAGATCAAGGTGAAAGACTTGTCAAACCACCTGTGAAAGAGAAAATAATAAAGTTTTTCTTTTTAGGGAAACGAACTACTAAAAGTCCAGCACTGCAGCCAATAGCAGGGACCTTCCCCTTGACTTCTGTGCCTACCTGTTGTAACATTTTCCATGAAGCAGGGACTTGGCGTAACTGTCAAGCGATTTGGTCTTTACAGGGTCATAACCCTGTGGCTCGTCATCTAGTGTCAGGAAGAAGGCAGCGGACTCAATGGCGTCCAGGGACACTTTGTTTCCTCCCTGGCCAAAGTATTTAATACGAGCCCGAGCCCATGGAACTCTACAAGGGGATGTCAAGGTAAGACAATTTTCCATCTTGTTTTGTGTGTGTACGTGCACATGTGTCCTGTGCATGTGTGATTGAATATACCTGTTTCCTGCAGTCAGGGAAGCTAATTTGAGTTCTCCTGGCTGGGGTTCTGATGTATCATTTAGGATCCTTTGAAACTGTGTCTCAAGTTCACTGGGTAAGAGGTGGCGCCCTCCAGTGTACAGCCACACTTGAAAGAATCTGCCCTTGTGGTAGACAACCAGGTGCTTACGGTCAGTCAGGTGCTGCACAATATCTGCAGGGAGGGACCAACAAGAAAAGGAAGCATGTGTGGACACATGAGAAAATATGAGGGAAGATGCAGTTGGCTAATTTCAAAGACAAAATGTAGAATATTAGCAACTGGCAAACAGTTTTAATACAAACAGATTGACCAATGCTCCTTTTATCTCACATTCATAATCATGTCTGCCAGCAGTACAGTTGTTAGAGGGTAAATCAACACTGTAGCACATTAGACTGGGGGCTGAAACTTTCCATCCAGTTGCACTTCTGTTCATATCATGACATTAGTGATGTCAAAGCAGGTATTTCACTTTTCATTGATTAACCCTTTAAACTGTACAGAGCAGTCGTTTACCTGTTTCAATCCCAGGGATGCGGGTGGTGTTAAATATCCTCTCCATCTGGGTGGAACACATAGGAACTGTCCCCAAAGCCCTCAGCTGAGAAGAAAAAAGAAAAAAAGCAATCATTACAGAGAATAATGAAGTATGTATATGATTTTACAGTGGGTAGGTTACAACCTGATTGGGTGATTTTGTTTAGATTGATTGTTTAGAGTTGTGGTAAAGTCATGGCAAGCGTTACCGGTTCATGTTCACCACGTTCCAGTTTGCGCCTGTACTGCAGCATGGCATGAACCACATTCCCTGCCCGAGCAGCCTGTCGGTGTGTTGGGGTCATGTACAAGAGGTCCTAATAGATTTACCACAAAGACAAAGTAAATTCAGCCAATCAACACAGATAGACAGAGTATAAATCACATAAAGAGACAAATATTATTTAATAAGAGAAATTATTATTCACAATTATTATTTTAGTTAGTGGCATTTAGCGAGGTGAAGTTTAGAAAGATATGAAAAGAACATTACTTATACACCTCAGTGGGATAAGTCTATCCCGGTGAAAGTCTACCGTATCTTACCATTATATAGAAGTTACTGTTCACCATGATAGGACTCCTACCCCTGAGGTAGATGTACTCCTCCCACCAGTCACTTACCTAGAGAAGAAAACACTTATTATTGAATAACATTATGATTCAATTCGAGTACCGATGTTGTATCACTTGCAGGCACTACTCACATAATTTGTCCCCCACCAGGATTTTAGGATTAGGTATCTCTGTAGCTGGGCTGCTTTTGAATCTTTAAAGTCATTGGCCAACATCTCCATTTGGTTGTACTGATCACTGTTTAGCAGAGGACGGACTGACTCCAGGTACTGTGGTGAGAACATGGTGTGTGTTGTCAGGACAAAGGAGCAGTGTTATGAAAAAAAAGCTGAGATAGTGCAGCATGAGCTGCACTATCTCAGCTTTTTTTTCATGTAGCATGAGCTACACAAAAAGAAAACCTAAAAAACATCCAGCACATGTGCAGCAAAAGGTACAAGACAGGTTTGTATCTGCTAGTGTAGTACTGTGGCTTTCACAGGGTGCAGGAAGGGAATGGGAGAGAGCTAGATGGTGGTACATTTGAACTATCTCTGTATGGTCTAACAAGCTACATATATCAAATAGTTGGGAAAGTGTAGGTTTAGTTAATGTGCGAGATAGGTTTAGGTGTAAAAGTTAGAAATGGTAGTTAGAAATATGGTGTTAGTTGTGAAATTATCATCATGACAAATGATTGTGTTTAGATGTCAGGTAACACTTAATAGCATGCATTAATTTATGGTGTCTCCATGTCATTCATTTCAAGATGACACATTCACTTGTTGTGGTCATGGGAGGTCAGTGCTGTGTAGTTTCACACCCTATGAATTGTATCATCCACACTGGGCACAGGAAGCCTGGGTAAGGAGGCCTGAAAACTGTAGAGCAGCGGCCTGCGCCCAGAGAACATCTTCACGAGGCTCTGGTAACAAACAGACAACACCCAGAACATCACAAACATATCATAGTATACTCGATGAACCTTTATAACAGATCAGGAATCCACCATACCCTCTGCACTGAGCAAGGGATGCAACGACTTAATAGTAATGATGTACTGGCACACACAGTATGATTAAAGCTTTAGAAAGAGTGAGTGAAAGACAGAAAGACAAACGTACCAGCCACACTTTGGTAGATGTGCTCATTTTTCCATGGGATTCAAAAATCCATCCATGGTAGGAGAGCAGAGCTTTGAGTGTGTATCTCAAGAGGTAGATGAGAAACAGCCACAGTCCAGTGGCAAACAGAATGGCACTCAGCACCGCTCGGGTCTGCACTGATAAATAATCTCTGCACAGAAAAGGCACAACACTGCAGAATAACTTTATAGATTCTTCTAAATAGCCGAGTCACTGCGTAGCCCATCTATGCAAAGTTAAAGTCCAGCAGAATATTTAAAATGTGAACAACAACACGGGAAGACATATTACTGGCTGCAGGAGATCTCTGACCTGTGTGGTAGGTTTTCCTGGATCGCTTCAATCATTCCTAGAGAGGGGTCTATGTGGATATACAAGGAACTCATCATGGCAATCACAACTATCAGCCAACTGGACGGACTGGCAGGATAGACTCCAGCTAATACACCATTCTGTGAGTGAAATCAACAAGATTCAATATTAACACAAGATTAATCTGTATCTTCTATGTTATGCTCAGATGATGAATGATTAAGGATGAATGAAAATGCACAACTATTTTTAATACCTTTATAGATCTGAAATGCTACACTTGAAAGCGTGTTTGTAATCTTATTATGAATTGACTCCACATTTTTTTAACACTAGATCTTTAATGTTGACTATTGTACCTTGAATTGAATGGCTCGCTTCTTCCATGCTGTCACTCCAGACAGGTAGATGTTTTTGATGACCTCTTGACTCAGTTTAAGGTCCACACCTTCTGGGCGCACAGTGAACTCGAAGCCCACTGCCTGATGGGCCTCAGCCATCTCTGAAAAGTACTAGCCTGGAAATCAAGGTGAAACTTTTTAAGTCATCAGGTTTCTGACTGGAAATATTGACTGTTAGAATGATATTGAAAAGCTAGAAAATTTCAGAGAAACTTTGACTGTGTGGCTGCTACTGCCGTAAGATGTTGCAATATATATATGGCAACATTACCAGTAGTAAGATGTGTTATTGAGGTACAATATATACACGCTAGCTCGTTAGCATCGCGTTAGCATTGAGCTCGCATCGCGTTAGCATCGCATTAGCATCTCGTTAGCGTTAGCATCTCGTAAGCATCACACTAGAATCTCGTAAGCATCACACTAGCATTGCATTAGCATTGCGTTAGCGTCTCGTTAGCATCGCACTAGCATCGCGTTAGACAGGTGGAGGTCTTACAATGCCTTTGACTGAATATCTCCAAGTCATTTATGTATGTGTGTGTATGTGTGTGTGAGTCTAACCGCAGTAACGTTAATTAGCTCATCACAAACACCTGTGTCCCTGAAAGTGTGTGTGTGTGTGTGTGTGTGACTGGTTGCCATGGTGAGGCAGCAGCTGGGGGAAAGGCAGTTTGAGGAAGGATCGACTGATTTTTAGCAAAACAAACCTGTCAAACGCCTGCTTTTTATCATACTTTATTAGACTCCGAATTCCAAAATAAGGGTATCGTGAGAGAGATAAGACTTTGGCGAATGCGGATATCTACTTTATATGTTTGTGTTGTTAGAAGCACAAGATTTCCTACGTTTGGATTCACTAATGGTGTATGAAGAGTGAATTGAGTTTGAGGAAGTTGGCTTGCATCCAGCACTTTATATCTGTGGGGCAGTTGGTGATGGTGGAGCAGGTGGTGGGGATGATGGATTTGGTGGAGATGTAAAGCTGGGTGTCGTCAGCAAGTTGGTTGAAGATGGTCTCAAGTAACAAAAAACTGATAAACTTTCAAAGATCTAACTCACAGTGGGGACGTTATTTGCACCATAGTGTTTGCTCATAATGTGATATGGAGGGCCACTGATATGGGAGTCACAGATTTTAGCATGAAAAAATAAATTGCAATATTATAAAGTTGGAAGTGTTCAGTCATTGTATTTTGAATGCAATGCCCTTGTTAAATCCTAAACAAAAATATTTGGAGTTCATAAAATACTCCATGTAATGGACAGGGTGATGGCTCTAGGATTTCTTTTTCCATGTCACATGACTGAACAGTCACCAAGTGGGACAAAGTTCAATGGCCAGATATAGCAATACACCGGCTGAGCATGCGCCAGACCTCAGATGGGCATGACAATATAAACACAGAGTACCACCAACAGATGAATGCTTAAACCTTTTGCATTAAAAAACACTCTGAGCATCTGTAAGACACTTTGATGGTCAGCATTTATTTTACCGAACAACTGCACAAAGAGCGAACATGTATTGGTCAGCACTTGACTGTGTCATTGAGCTTCCACATCATGCTTTTAACCTGATTATTTTTTACATACATGGCTTAACACAGCATACACTCAAAGATTTCAACAATCTAGCATTTCCACATTACACTCATGTAATTAAAACATGGCGTTAACACTCCAAGTATCGAGCATAAAAATCTCTGCAGCTAATGCAACTAACTACATGCAGAACTGAATACGGATTATAAATAAGAGACTTTACCTGTCAGAACAGAGTCAGTATAATCCAGTCAGGCAAGGGAAAGCTGTGACTTTGGTTTGTGTCAGGCAATGAAATTCCTCTGTACTCAGGCTTGTGTGATCTGTGTGACTCCAGTGCCCTTGATGTGGCTTTCCTCAGGTAGTGAGATCCGAGCTGTCGTCTCCTGTGCTTTCCAACCTTCCCTCCCTCCCTCTTTCCTCCTTCCCCAACACCACTCTCTGGCTTACTCTCTTTCTCCCCCTCTCTTTCCCGTGACATGCTTCATTTTGTAACAAGACACCAAACATAAACAGAGCCTCACCTCATGTGCCTTGACGTCTCTGCTATGTCACTCAATCTTCTGCAGTGCTGTGTGAGGAAGTAACTGAAAGCAACGTGACGTTTCCTTTTCAAGTTCTGAGAGTCTCAGCAATATTTAACAGTAAATAAAAAAATGAAATGGTGTGATCAGAATTACAGCATACACATCTCAGAATATTATCAGCAGATTCAGGTGTTGTGACTTTGCCTCGATTACAGGTTACAAAATGGGCCTAGAGGCATAAAAGAGAAGATGAAAAACAACATGTGTTCTCTTAATTGTGTAACATTTTTGCAAACCATCGAGTTTAGGTCGTACCATCACAATTTTTAAATCAAACAATAATGTAAATAGTAAAGGGGGAAATGTATTATTTATGTGAACAACAAACAAAAATATAAACAAAGGGAGACATCCTACTCCAGTCTTAGATTAGGTCTTGAATGTCATGATTCCCTACCTATACCCTTATTCATGAATTACCCTGAAGTAGCCTTCCAAAGTCCAAACTGAACCATGGTTAAACAGTTATAATTTACAATGAAGTCAGGTTCTGAAGTTCTCAATATTCTTCAATTATTTTTCTCTCTGTGCTTTAGGCATAAATCTAACTGCAATCTACCTGACAACTTTAAACTAACAGACTGGGATTTTAAACACAAGAGATATTGATAATCCAGCTAGGGGAGTTTATCGTCATATGTTTGAGGAAGACCAATCACAAATTGTGTGCAGTATAGCAAAAGAGCTAACTATAACGTTAAAAGTGAAGATAAAAGACAGCTTCATAGCGGGTGGAGATGGGTAAAGGAGGAAGAACTCTGAGGGAGAGGGTTTGGAGATCCATCATTGCAACAGTGTTGTGCTCTATACTTGGCATCAGGACATGTTCACCTACAACTGCCCCCTGTCCTGCAAAGGCCACTTTCTCAGCCTTGTGTACCTAAAAAGGATAAAAACCCATATTTACTTTAGTTAATATTAGGCATGAATATGAAAGATGTCTTTTTGCTTCAGATACACAAAACTCAGCTAAATGTGAAGAATTAGTGTCATTTTCTTTTTTCTTTTTTATCTACACATCTCTTTCGCACCTGTCCCCATCTTTGTGACTGCACACAGAATGATGTCACCACATTGTCTGAGTTGTTCCCACCAATCACAAGCAGCCTGTCAGTGGCACCCAGGAAGTAAAGAGTAGGGAGGTCGGCATCTGCTCCGGTAAGGGTGGGAAGCAGTTCAGACCAGGAGTCTAATAGACAGAGAGAATATAGAAGCGCCATTCATCATACGCCCTGATTTGTGTTCTGGAAAATTGTTTTCCTCTTGCCAAAGATTGCTGTGCTCTTTGACCTTACCTTGACTCGTGTTGTACTGCAACAGCAGTTTCTCTCCGGTCCTCTGGATGCTCCCCAACACATAGAGACAGTGTCCAAGGCTAGTGGCAAGGGGCACGTCATGGGACAAGGACAAGGTGAACTGGAAGTCAGTGAGTGGCAGTGAGGAGACAAACCTAGGGCAGATATTATATTCAGTCACTAATACAGCAACACATAATTGAACGATCACTTTTCTGAGGGGATCACTCATCAATTAGAAAATGTGTTTTCAGTGTCATCCCAAAAATCTACCAGCTGAACTACACAGATAAAGAGGACACAAACCTCCATGTGTCCTCCCATGGATCATAGCATTCTACAGCTGTATAAAGAGCTGTGCAGGAGTCTGGGGTCACCAGTGAGTCCAAGTACCAGCCTCCCACAGCGTAAATACAGCCTTCACAGGCCACTGCACTGAAGTGCCTTCTGTGCTGTGGATGCAGGAGACGGTGACAGTTTTCATTAAAGACATGACTGCGGAAGGCCAGGCAAGTTTTATTTTGGTCGAGACCGACTGGTCATCTGCTTGATTCACACGGTAGAAGACTGTCTCACCTTGAGCAGAGGAGCTGTGGCGACCCACGAATGAGTAAAGGGATTATACCTGAAGGAAGCCATCTTGAACTCCCAACCTTTCTTAACAGGCTGGCGGTAGCCTCCTATTACATACAGGTAGTTATACAGGACCACTGCAGTGAAGCACCACTTATCAGCACTGAAAGGAAGCTCTGTAAGTGGATACCAATCTCCGCTGTCCTCTGACCCTTTTAGGGTGAAGATATGTCGTGCACGTTCTGTTTCTGGGTCATTCCAAGAAGTCAGGTTCTCTTTCCTAAGGCTGCAGAGACGTCTGTGTCCTTGTGTCCTCAGGTGGACAACTGTGTCCTTCTCTTCACCATTCAGACACCTGAGGGGTGAATCAATTTCAGGGACAAGAAAGAAACATAAAGTCAACTCCGTCGTTGTAGCAAATCCTGATTACAGTCCAAATATTTCATCTCATGTAATTCTACTGTTAATCGCTGCATACGTGATGAGGTGAGGGAGCTCCAGCAGGTTTCTACTCAGGTAGGTGAACACTGTCATCTTCAGCTCCACACAGCAGATCTCCTGAGCCAGACTCAGATAAGACAAACAGTTACCTGGGCTGAGTTTATCTGCGAGGACTGACAAGCACCTTGCGAGGAAGGCCTCGGCCAGGAGATAGCTGCTGACCTCCAGAGTTTTAAAAGGGAGAAAACAAGAGATGGTAGGTTGTTTTTTGGGTGAATCACGGCGCTGATCGAAATCATGCGATGTCAAATAGTGTGCATACCTGGATGTGTGTGTCCAACTCCTCCTGAGGGACTTTAAACTGATCAAGGAAGGAAAACTCAAGGAGATTGCGGAAGGCGGAGGAGGACACATGTTCCAGGTGGATGAGGCTCTCTGAGGTCTCTCTCATTCTGGACTGGGACAAGGCTCGGAAGTACTCACTGCACTCTGAGAGTCTCGCAAGACCCACCTTAAAAATGAATTATCAAACCAAAGTTTCTGCAGCCTCCAGTTATTTTTTTTTATTAACTTGGGAGATTTGTGTTTTGTTTTATACTTACATGGAAGGCACATGTGCTAGTTTGGACTGTTACAGTGGTTCCTTCTCCATCTCCAGGGTGGTATGTGCGAAGAGCCTCATTGGTTTTCCACTCTGAGTCGGTTTTGCATGATCCTGTATCTGTGATACCTGGGGATGCTATCTGACTTTTGACTGCTGGGAAAGCTCCCCAAACCCTTGTAAGAATATTTTTCAGCCATAGACCTATCCACTCTAATAGTATCATAAAATGTTGCCTGAGAGGATTCATCACACTGACAGAGTGTTGTTTGGATCCAAGTTTAGACATTATAACAGTTTTAATACCGCCTGTGCCATGTGTTCCAAACTCCAAAGGTCTAAAGATGCAATGCACCTCTCACACAACCACCGCTCCAATCACACTTTCAGAATGGCACTGTAAGAGTTTAAAATAAGGGAAGACAAGTCCCCGGAAGAATTTCAAGTAACCAATGCAATGGAAAGATCGAGGTCGAACAAGCAGTTTAGTCCATGTTCCGCTGGCTCGTCTCCTTCTCCATGCTGCAGCTCTCACTGTCACGTGCTCTTGGACAGCACAACTGTTAAAACAGCTGAGAGCAAAGATTTAAGACCACATGCCAACAGAAACAGTAGTGACTCTGAGTAGTTAGAAGAAAATAGTGCAGTGCACAGCAACATTAAATCTTCAATTTCAGAATTCTCGTTTGTTCTGAGACAGATCCAGTCGATTCAAAAGTGTCCCATGATCTTCGAGCAGCATAGTTTTTTTCTGGTTGGTCTATTTTTGGCACATGGAGGAGGGACATAAGGTCAGCCCTCTGGGATGAAACAAACTCTGCTCTTGACGCCACCATGGGGCAATCAAGTTAGCAGTTATGAGCGTGACTTTATGTTTGATGCATTTGTTAAAATATCTTTCTACGGACGGATACATTGTAGTATATAATAAAAACAACAGCACAAACACAGGTTTTAAGCATATGCGTTTATTAGCTATTAAATCATGTCTGTAGTGTGAAGAGGACAGAAATCTTACTAGGACGCGTTAACAGAAAGAAACTGTACTGGACGGGAAGCTACAGGTAGTTGATGCCACACAGTTAATCTTCTGTAAAGTAAACTCTGTGTAAAATGGTCTAAATTAACAAAAGAAGAAAAACAATTCCAGAAAATGTCCAGACCCCACTTCACATTTAAATAGGCTGAAGGAAAAGTCATGATGAGATATAGTCATAATACAGAGCCTAAATCTTTTAGATCTAATTTAAGCATTTCAGGTTGACATGGTTACATGCATAGATGGACATTTCCGTTAAGCCAATACAATAGGTAAGAATGAAAAATGACAAAAACAAAAATACAGACTGAATTAAATATGGGAGGACAGTTAAAAAGTGCTGTTAATAGATCCAATAAATTTTACTTAACTGCCTTATACTTTTTAACTGTTCTCATAAATTAACAGTATTGTTGACTATGGTGATACTGTATGAAATAGCCTTTGTGCAATAATTTGCAGAAGGGCCTTTATTGGCCCTTGAAAAGAAATATCCTAATGCAAAATGAACATCAGAAGAAAGATATGAGGTAGAATATCTAAAAACACAAAAGCAAAGAGATACACAAAAAGCTACTACGTGGAATATGATTGGTTTAGTACACCAAAATGACTAGAACAGTAAGATTTACAGTCTCAAGTTTAAAGACATGAATTCTCTGGCAATTAGCATTACAATAGCCGACGATCAGATTGACCGAGCCTCTCAAATGATGAACAACATTCAACGCTAAAGAACTATAACTGCTCTCACAAAATGTCCCACTATGGGGAGAGTTGCTTCAATAGACGGGATTGCCTGCATTGTGTTCAAATCTAACGGTTTATATTTCAGCCAACATTGCTCGTCATAATCAGAGCTGCATAATCCTGGAGTTTCAATAACATAACACAGTTGAAAAAATAGACATTACATTCTGCTTAACATGGCGGAGATCCGGAGAAGAGCTTTTTTTGCTTGGAGTAGGCGTCAAAACGACACAGGGCATAGTCCTGCAAAACAATATGGTTTACGCAAATCATCTGGTGTATTGAAATAAATGTAGCGTGTAACTGATGATAGCATGTAAAAGAAAAAAAGAAAATCTCCTTACCATATATCCAAACTCAATCTTGGATATCTTCGCTTGAATGATGGACCACAGCCCCCAGAGGAAATGTGATGCTAATGCATACCTAGAAATAAATGATGGAGACATGACAAAATCAGGGTTCTGGTGATCCTGTAATACATCGTAACCATACATAATGCTGCTGTAAATCATTGGAACACTGTTTTACCTGTTAGCTTCAATTATCAAGTCCTCTTCGATCTTTGTCTGGTCCATGGTAATGTCAGAGTGTCTTCTCTGCTCTGCCAAATAACTTCTGATGAAATGAAGCTGAAATAAAAAGCAAAATGATTTATGACACTAAATATAGTAAGTTATCATCTGTTGATTTATTACATCATTTGTTTATGCCCTTTCTGTTGCCCTACACAACAGTAAATATTGCAAAATAACCCCTAGATTTGTTTTAGTTTCGTTCCATTCCATCTAATATTTTTGTTTTATTCGAGTTTGGTTATCTTTAGAAAGTAGTGACATTAGTTTCAGCCATTGGGGAAAAAAACAGCTCCTGTAATTACATTTTCAAAACCATTACTTAAGTGTACAGAAAGAGAAATTATGATTTAAATAATGGATCTAGCCCACTCTTGAACTCAAAATTGCGTTACCAGGTTTTACCATTAGCACTGTGTGGTCTGTTCCCTGAGGAGATTACCTGGGTCAAGCTCCAGATGGGCAGTGATTGCTTTCACACTGGCCAACGAAAGACTGACTAACATCTTAAGTTTAAAAATCATACATAGAAGCTGAGTATAACAGGGAAAAGTGAGTGGAAAATGGAAAATCAACTCTATAATCAAACATTAATTATCAGTGATAAAAATTTTTTGGAACATTTATATGCGGTTTTAACAGTTCAAATTGTTGATGCTGCATGACTGTAATTATTAAGGAAAACCCCCTGATCTAATGCTTCCAATTAAATTAATAACAGGTTTTATATTTCCTCAAAAGGCTAACCACCACTTTTCTTTAATCTTCCAAATCTTTAGCATACACTTTTAGAATTAAGCTAAATTAGGTTTCTTGATGCCAAGTCAAGATATGGTCATGGAGACACCTTCTGTAGTGGGAACTACCATAGAGGTGGTTTTGAGTCCTTTGCCAGATGTTTATATTTCTCTCCGATTGTGGACAGATTTTGTCACCTCGCAACCGTGTAAGATGCTGTCACGAAACATCTTTACAGGTGCGTAGTTGAGATCAATATGAAGGCAGAGTTTGAAAATGGGTAGGGTCCGAGCAATGGTGCCAGAAGTAGGGGGTTGGTAGTGGGGAAAGGGCTGTTGCGCGCGCGCGGACCCCGCCCCCCCTCCGTTTATACACTTGGTCTGATTGGGCGTTACGGCTGGTGTGATCCCATTGCAAAATGGTCTCTACCATAACTTTGACACCATTTAAGCTTTACCATAACAGTGCAGTTTGGCAATTATATTCTAAGCTTGATAATAATAGTAGATTATTAAAGCCTAAATTTGCCTTTAGTTTAAGAGCAAGGGTCGGGCTAAAGAGAGCTGGACCGTGATTTTCAGCTGTAAGGGGTTTGGGCTGACCTGCTGCTCTCTGGTGGGATAGTTCTCTGGTATGGCTTTGTAGAAGGGCCACTGGTTATAGGTGTAGTCATACACCCACTCACAGAAATGGTTCCCAAAGTCAAAACCCCTACACAAAAGAAGAATAAAACAGTATAGTTAACCACTAGTTTAACAAAATATATCAATGTGGTTCATGTACAACTCATTTGATATGCTAAAAACAAAGAGTTTACACTTCACCTGTAATTGTAACTGCTGTACTCAAAGTCGATCAGCATGAGTTTATCTGTTGAGTTGTGTTCCTCGTCTTTTAGCATCAGAATGTTACCTGCAGCGGCAAAACAAGGAGGTGTCATCCACACTCTCTTACTTGAGCTACCATGAAGTTTAGACACGCACACGCACACACACACACACACACACACACACACACACACACACACACACACACACACACACACACACTTTCCCAGTTAAGTGTGGAATAATTTGAATGGCCTGTACAGTGGAAAAGCTGGAGAGCTTCACAGACGAGCGGAGACTGTGATCGCAGAGTAATAATGAGTATGATTTTGGAATAAGATATATTGGTATAAGTGCATACATCACAATCACACATGGGTATAATGTTCTGGTGTCCACGTACTCTTGGTGTGCGAGTTCAGCGTAGGCGCTCGCCTGTTCTGTGAGACCGTCCGATTCATTAGAAACCTAAATCTCTGATTGCCACCTCACCGACACAATTTCAATCACAGGACGATGATGCACATGAATGTGAGCTGGTCCTATTAATACCTACACCCCAGCCGTATTTAACTTATGTTATATACTGCTCTCCTAAGCAATGTGACAGTGAAGCCAGAGGGCTGATCAATCAACCCAAATTAGAGGTGTGATGA
The DNA here is from genome assembly GCA_016806645.1 of Ophiodon elongatus. Classification (NCBI taxonomy): domain Eukaryota; kingdom Metazoa; phylum Chordata; class Actinopteri; order Perciformes; family Hexagrammidae; genus Ophiodon; species Ophiodon elongatus. The sequence continues at coordinate 257,106 of JACSYO010000597.1, read as the reverse complement.
TACAAGAGCAATGACAGGAAAGGACAGGTGTTTACCTTCCTGGACGTCATTGTGGCAGAACACCACTGGCGAAGGAGTCGCTGCCAGCAACGCACTGTTGTGGAGACAAGAGCCAGATGAACAGAGTAGGTGATGACAGAAAGATATTGTCAGTGCTGCATTCACAGGTAGTGTGACTTGCACATTATTATTACTGGTTTATGAGAAATTAGACCAAAATAAAAGACATTCTTTAAAATACAAGTGAAGATGTCAGAGAGTCTCGAACATCTTCACTTTTGTATCTGTGTAGTTACTACGACCTAGACCATACCAACTACATAGAGGCTCTGACACACAGGCATGTCATGTTATCTAAAACTCGGGGGTGGCAAAAATGTAAATTTGTGTGGAAGCAAAAGAAAAGATGTGATGAAATCAGATGCGTCTTCAGATGACTTCTGCAATTAGCCAGGGGATTTCCATGCAGTGGCTATTGCATGTAACGCTTGCTTCAGTACGAGACTGCTACATATCTATAAGATAACAAATGTGCTCATAGATAACACTGACAATAAACACTGGGCTGATTTTCTGTTGGCTGCCAAGGTCAGACTGCTTCGAGGACTGAAGTCGTGGAGACACTGGGACAAAGGTCAGCCATTAGACAAACAAGAAATGTAGCTTCTCCTCTCCCCTAAATTCATTTTTTGCTTGCAACAAATCTCAAACTATAACCCTTATAGCCTTATTCATGTAGCATATATATTTTCAGATAAATATACATAATGTTTAAGTCCCATAGGTACGTTTCATGGCATAAGCTGGCATTTAGTTTGAATACGGCACATGTATTGAACATGTTGGATAAATACAAATGAATGTAGCTGAGCGTATGCTAGATAACAGGGTATTCCATTTGCTGTCTCACATTGGTTTTCAGAATCGGGTTCTCAGGGTTACTTTGTAGCCTCATTGGCAGAAAAATTCTACAAACACTTTTAATATGTAACCGGTCAATTTCCCTCCCCTGTTCCTTTGACGTTCTGGAACATGACAAAATAAAGAAAGAAAATAAAGCAAATATTTGTTTGTCTGTTTTTGGTGGCCTTCCAACGTCAGCAGTTGAAAAGGTTAAACTGCCATCCTGTCTAAAGTCTAGATGGAAATTTGTGTGAGTACAAGAATAAACAGGATTAACAGTGTGTAACTTACAGTAGGTAATATGACCAAACATCTTGTTGACATCGTCCTGATACTTGCCTTCAATGTAGTTTTGAAACTGACTGGAAAACACTTAATTTAAAAGGAGGGATTTGTCTATCACTGACACTGGTAGGTACTGAAAGGAGAGGAGAGGGGATGCTAGAGGTTTCATCCTACAGTCTTTCCTTAACTGTACCTACCACAACTTTAGGGCTTTATGTATAGCATATGTATAAAGTCACTCCATTCAATATACAGCATTTGTGAACTGTGCCTCAACTCACCGGAGGCTTTCCAGCTCAGCAGGAAGGTCCAACTTCATCAGCTTCTTGTATTTTTTCACATGTGCTTCACGGGCAAAATTGAGCGACATCACTTGATCCAAGTATCTGATGGGGTAAAAAAATAATAAAAAAATGTATATTTAATCATTAAAAAACAAGCAGTTCTAGTTAAAGAAAGATGGTGATTTCAGGTTGTCCTTACTTGTTAATGGTCCCAAAGAGCCACTTGGGCTCTTTGTTAAAGGGCATGCTCATTTCATGGAAATGTGCCAACTTGGTGGCGATCTCAGCTGATATGGCTGGATTTGACAGTTGATCTGTGCGCATGCGAGTATTCTGTAAAAACAGAAATACAGATGATACAAATGCTTCCTCTACATTAGGAGCTAGATAAAAGTAAATACACTAGGACCTTTAAATCTACACATATGTGATGGCGTTACATAGGCAACTAAAGAGTTTGTGAATGTATTTCTAAAGATAATTTTGTAATCAAAGCACAAAAAATGTATTCAATAGAATCTGCACAGTCTAGTTCAACCCTGACTGTTGAATGCTGTATACAATAAAACAAATAAAAAATGTTATCTCATGAAAGTCAAGGATATGTGTCACTATGTCTCCACACACAAAACAGTTAGGCGTGCATTAATACCGGAAGGTACTGTTCTAAGCGTCCTTCAGGGAAGACGCCGTAAAGTTTTGGTCCTAGAGTTCGTTCCGCCAGGATTGCAAACATCACGCTCTCCAACACCAGAGAGTCCACTCCCTGCGTCACAGAAAGACAGTCAGACACAGTTTGATGCTCTTTTTGGTTTAGTTTATACTTCCATGTAAAGGAAAATGACACCGCTACAATAGATGGACTACAATGATGGTATACAATTTTCTCCCCGTAATAATTAACATGTACAGCCACACAAATGTATGGTCAAATAACTTATTGAGGACCCCCACTAGACAGACCAACCTGTAAGATGGCACCATAGACTCTGAGGAGCACCTGGTGAGGTTCCTCTCCCACAGCGTGTACATGGTCAGGCAAACTGCATAGGTACAGCAGATTACTCAGTCCACCACTGCGAAAGAAAAACACCAGTGTTATCACATCAGAGCAAAGTGAATTTGACCCCACAGACTTTAGTCGTAAATATTAGTTACACAACACCAGTAGATATTTCTTAGAATGCTTTTATGTTGCGTTTATGGCTATGGCATCTACTTCAACCCACACTAAAGAGGTTTAGTGTCATAGACAACTATTTTGCCGCCCGGCCTAAAATAGCTATTGTCAAGTGACTGGCTGCTGGCTCCGACTTAATTAGCCCCTGCCACACTACTATGAGTACACTACATGTACAGTATATGTTCCTACAACCAATACATATTTACACTGTCCATGTATATATCCCACCTATAGTGTGTATTCATATATATGCAGTTGTATACATACATACATACACATACATACATACATATATATATATATATATATGAAATTGTGTGTGTGTATATATATATATATATATATATATATATATATATGTATGCAATTGTGTGTGTGTGTATATATATATACACACATACATACATACATACATACATACATAACTGCATATATATATATATATATATATATATATATATATATATATATATATATATATATAGCCATTCTTAGCATATGCATATCTCCCCTTACGGATGAGGTAAAGAAGTAACGCTAGGCCTTACAGCTGCAATTGCCATCATTTACCTGACGATGCTGATTTGAAAATCCCCCTCTTTGACGGTCTTCCAGGACCCTGACAGAAAGTCTCGGCACCAAGTGAACGCCCTGCCTCTGGTGTCCCGGTCGACCCCCTCGGTTCTCCCATCTTTGAAAGCCTCTGCCTCCGAGTCGTCGTCGCAGTTGGCCGTGAACAGGGGGCTCGGGGTCCTGAAGGGTCTCTGGTTAACGAGGAGCGTGCTTGCCACGCGTATCTTCTCCTCCGCCGGAGGTCGCGCAACTTCTGTCGCGGCCGTCGGGTTGTTGTTGTTGCACAGCCCCGGCTCGTGCCTCTCCGCGCTGCTGCTGCTGCTGCTGCTGCTGCTGGCTACATTTAGACTCGACTGCATGGTGAGTTCCCGGAGAGGAAGTGAAGGAAGACCGGTGTGAACGGTTGTCCTGCACCGGCATAAGGGACTCGCTGACAGCCGCAGTTCACTGCTTATTCTACTTAGCCAGAAGAGCGAAACATAGTTGGATGGTCTGAGCCTCATGGAGGGAGGGAGGGAGGGAGGTTTACGACAGGCGAATGTTTCTAGTCGCACGCGCAGTAACAAGTGATTTCGATCACGGGCGTATTCAGGGTCCAATCGCAATCTGGTTTCCCGTTTCCTATGTTAAGCTGATTGGTTGTGGCGAGGTGGCGACTTTGTACGTCAGCTTCCCGTCCGCTGAAGGTTTCTGGGAAATGAAGGGTTTCCGGCTTACACTGCAGCCTTGTGGTTTGATAGAAAATGTTATTAATCATTTTGTTTTTTGGTACAACCACGGGTGTGTGAGTAGTATTAGAGATTACATCATAGGCGTTGATAGTCTACTGAGAGATGTGGTTTTATGGGGAAGGTGAGATCATTGCAAGTTCTGAACGTTTTCAGGTTTTGAGTTGGATTCATAATAAACTAACGTTAATTGTGTCCTCCCGTTTTAAAAGCAAATGGGAAAGATTAGAGAAAAGTTTGAAAAATATATTTCCCTTGTAATCAACACCCCTTTTGGGGGCCTGATCCCCAGGCTGGGAACCATTGTTGAAGCACCTATTATGTCACTTTGTCATTTATTTATATAACAGTAAATTACTGCCTTAAAATGTGTTGTTAGTTTATATTTAAATTGACAACTGTATTAATTAATAAATACAAACTACTGTTCTTGTGATGGATTGTTAAGCACATTTATTTTTCACTGTATTATAGGCCTAACTGCATTAAGGTATTGCATGAGGGGTAGTTAAATGTGCAAAGACATTAAAACACACTTACATTGTCCTTTAAGGACTTTGAAAACACACAGGATATATGCAAGTTATATATTACAATCAATCACAAATTGCTTTAATGTTTGTATTAGCTTAATGCAAGATGTAACTAGGTTAGGCTGATTTATATAATTAGTGGTTTCAGTTTATTCAGACATTTAAATTGATAACACTAGATGGAGGAAAGCCTTTTGACAGCCCCTAAATTGTCTCTTCATTTTGGTTCCCTCACATTACTGTCAGAACACAAAGCAGCATCTGATCTGATCTTCTGGATGTCAAGAATTTCATGCTGAAGTATAGTCATATGATGCATTTTCTACAATAATTGTATTATCTTTTAGGCTACCTCTGTGAGGTCACAAATAAAATATGTATGTGAATGACATTTTATAAAACCAGACCACATAATTCAGCAACTTAGAGATTTATTTGAAAACTCAATCACTTTTTTAGTAAGCATCTGGAACAGAGATTTCATGATAACGTTCTGTCTGCATGTTATTACTGAATATTGATGATGACAAGCTCCTTGCTGCTAACCACGGTGGTTTCATCTCTGGAGCGTCCCAGGCCTGAAGCAGCAACTTCTCTCCCTGGGTACAATAAATGGCAATGGTCAGTTGCTGTCAGACTTGAGGTTAAGACACAAGATAATGTACATAGTTTACTCTTTTGATGATAATATGTTCAGCTAAAAGTTTTTGCAGATTTTTATACCACAAACTGTGCTGTTCCTACCAATTGAAAAGCACAATCTATTTAGCTCCCTGGATTCATTTTAGTCAAAAACAAGGGCAACAGACTTCAGATTAACACTATATTTCTGGTGTCTATATCATCAAAGTATATACCATACTACTTACTCTTTCTTGAACCGGGGCACAGGGGTTCACAACTATTTCCAAGAGTGGGTTGGCACACAGCTGTGTCGCAGTGGATATACACCTAGTAAATAAACAAATGTATCATTTGAAAATAATTAGGTTAGGTGATATAAAAATAATATAAAAACTAAACTAAGCTAAAAGCTTTTTTCTTCAATAACTGGATCCTATACCTTTTCGTTGAGAGGAACCATAATCGGTGGATCTGCACCTGCTCCCTTGATGGGACTGGCAGCTTCAGAAGCTACAAATGTGAACATCTTGAAAACAAAACGTCTGTAGTGGGATGGGTACAAGACTTCTGGTGAGGATAGCACAGGGAGACAGCTAGTCTGGTAATGGTCATCACTGTATGGGCAGCTGTGGCAAGAAGAGAGAGTGTGGAATAAGGACTGAGTAACATAAACAAATCTATAATGAATCACTATTTCCAAGTCAATCAACAGTTAATCTTACCCATTAATCAACAAGTCCCACTGAGGAAGACTATGAGGGTAGGGTTTAGAAGTTGCCCAGCATCTTCCAAGAGTCAAGACAAGGTTGGGATCGGTCCTCTCCAGCATTCGGACTTCAACGTACACGGGATCCCTGAGCACCTTTGTGACGGGGTAGTCAGAATCCACGTAATAGGAGCTGTAGGCCGCGTCCTCTGCTCAAGTAGAAAGATTGGGTGCTGACACAGTCACGGCAAAATTAAACAAAATGCACACAATATTTCCTTCACACTAACCTTCCAGACAACCCTTGGAATTACACTGTCCGTTGCCCAGCCTCAGCTCCACGCGCAGAGGTCCAGGAGCTGCAACTGGGAGTGGTGCTGGAAGACTGCCAACCTCAACGATCAGAGCCAGAACTGACGTAGCGGTATATCTACACTGCATAAGCAGCCTGAGACAAGAAATAAGGTCTATGTCAGTCAGACAGAAAACCATTGGAGTTTGTCTCGTAAAATATCACAATGAACTAACCCCAACCCATTGTAGTGACTTCAAGGTCAGTTTACTGTCTGAAAACTTAAAGCCTTGGCCAAGCAGGAGAAGTAGCAATATTTTATGTTGTGACCAGTCAGTGTTAAAGAAAGAAAAAACATACTCATATTGGCTGTCTCTGGTAATTATTCCGTAGGGTCCCAAAGCGACTTCAAATAAGGAGGTCATCCTGTTCTCATAGACAACAACACCAGGCTCCTCCTACAGTAAATCAACAGTGTTATTATAACTACCTGACAAAAATAAATACCAATCAAATTGAACAGTCAAAAGAGTTGCAACATTTACCAACAGGATTGTGCCGCAGGCAGTAACAGGGAACTGGTAGATGGCAAAAGCTGAAGTAATGCCAACAGGATTGCAACTAGCATCCTCTGCAAGGAAAGTAATTGACTCCAAGTCGATGTTTGGTAGGGTGGCGTCTCTGGCAACCACCACAATGATTTGGCCGTCCTTAGTGCACTGAAGAGTCACTGAGAACAACAAACATGAAAGCAAAGATGAGTGCTCTTGCTATACTCTTTGTAGATATTCATTTAATTCTGGAAGGAATAGAAAATGACTTACCAGCTTTGCCATAATAGCATGTGTGTCCATCATAGCAGCAGTTTATTTCTGCACAAGCTGTAGCAGAGATGGCAGGACCTCCACACTGTACCTTGAGTTGCTGACTTACTTCACAGGTGTGAAATGAATCTGAGGTCTTCGGGGGCAGCTTAGACTGTTGCCCAGGGAAGTACTTCTGCGTAAGCTGGATGGGCTTCGTCGGAAACTGCTTCCCGGGCTTCACTTGAGGTATCTGAGGCACCTGAGGATACTGAATGGGCCACTTCTGATTCGATGGAAGCTGTGGTGGGAGCCTCGGCGCTTGGGGCTTCGGCAGAGGCAGCTGGGGCCTCGGCAGAGGCGGCTGGGGCTTCTGTCCAGGTGTCTGAGGCACCTGGGGATACTGAGACTGCTGGGGATACTGAGCATCAGCCAGACAGCCAAGCAAGACAACTGCCAGAAGACAACCACAAATCAACTTCATTGCCATGGCTTCACAGCAAACTGATTCACAAAGAACACCAGATGCTGTGAAAACTATGGTGTGAATTTACTGACTTTTATAAGGTATTGGTCATGTTGACTTGTTAATAACCCGCACCCTATTTGCTGTCCTCAACTGCCAATCAAAAGCTCTAGTCTGGTCTGTGGTGATGCACTGAAGAGATTAGAGGTAATGCCAAAAAAAAGAGAGAACCAAGAACAAATTACAGGAATTTCAGAGATATTGCATCACGAGATTATAACAGTACACATAATAGTAAACTTCTTATTGCATGAACATTAATATTTAATGATTAGTATGTAATCCATGCTTGCTACAAAGAGCTCACAGATTGTTATTGATCCTAAATGAAAGAAATTCCAGCTTGTTTATGCAATTTCCAAACAAGAACCTTCACAGGGTCTGTACGACCTACAATGTGCAGGTCAGGCTGTATTTGTGCAGCAGGACAAAACAAATACCTATTTTTTTCACTAAGTGTACCTACCATTGCTGAACATTTAGCCCTTGACAAAAAAATAAAATTGAATTGACAAGTATTCAGAACAACCTAGAGTAGCATGCTAATTCATCCAGTTTAAAGAATAAGTAAAGTGGTTAGAGTAAGCAGGCGGTCTCTACTAGTTGACGTAGTATTAGGATGACCATTATTGAAAGTTACGTATTGGTCTTCCTTGCTATCTTTCAGAAGATTATTTGGACATAATCCGGATGTGTGATGTAAGACAATTTACATAACACATAAATGTGTTAATACACAATCTGTATTAACACATTTACTACATTCACTTGTTTTGGGTTGAAATGTGACTGGTAACCATAGTAACATGAAACATGAATTATTGTCTCTTCACATTACAATGGGGTGATGAACGGGACTGTTTAAATAAGACTTGCATGCGCTCTGAAACAGCAAAGTCTAAAGACTTTAGGTCGAAGATTGTACATAATAATAATAATAATAATAATAATAATATACTCATTTATATGTCAGTAAAGACGTGTATGTCTTTATATTTCTTCAGGCTAATGGAGAAACCCTCAACATCATAATGAAAGAAATGCAGGTTGGACTGTTGACTGGACACAAAGGACTTCTGCATGAAGTATTTCGTTTGGAAGTCTCAAATGTGACTGTGGTAGTAGAGGATAAGATCTTCATGAGCTCAGAGATTGCCAAGTTAATGGGCATAATCTACTGCTTACTGCATAATATGAAATACTCATTTGAGTTCCTGGACATTAAACCGGTCCAATGCTCAGCAAGAAGCCATGGGCTCAGACATAAACTGCTCTGATATCGCCTGTAAACAAATGAATGCACATCAAGAGGAAGCTGTTATTTTTGACTCTTGCATTGTTCTTCACATAAACACTGTTCATGTTTTCATCTGGTTTGTACAGATCACGTATGAACAAAGCAAGTCAAGTATGGATGAAAAACCTCACATACTGTTCTGAACTGTAAGTTTGGTAGTTTAAACATTTTAAATAATTTTCATAACAAAGACAAACCTCATTTTTTTTAGAAATGGGTTGATTATCTTATTCCCAGTTTTGAAAGTATGTGATTAACTCATCTGCTTTTGGGATTGTTTACTGCACAACATTTTCTTTTTTTTCATATTGAGATTTTATAATTATCTCACATTCTGTTCATTGTACAACCCTGCACCTTCTCTCTGTCCTCCACTTGTGGGACCAATGTGTGAAACCCAACTTGGGTTTGAAGGCATGTTTGAGATGTAAATTCAATGTTTAAGCTCATGTATAATATATGTCTTTCAAATAAATGCTAAATTTGGGTACAGAAGTAAGAATCCAGTGTGAAGTTTTAAGAGAACAAGCCAACATGAAATTATCATTCAAGTTATAAGTAAGTTAAAACAAATTTGGAATTTTAATCCTATACACGTAGTTAAGTTATTTCAATTTGAAAATGTGAGTTACAATAATGCTGAAATGTGCGTTTGTTTGACTAGGTAAGGAATCTTTTCTTGCATTTATAATGTAAAATTATTCTTTGTTTTAACTCACAGTATTAAGTTGAAACAACAAGTGATACCAAGTTCAATCAACTTTGACAACTTGGAAAACAATCTTAAGACAACTACAACTTTGTAATTAAATAAACTTTATGAACTTTAATGTCTGAGTTGAAACAAAGGTAATCTTCAATTTGAGTTAACTTGCATTTTCAAGGCAGCAGAAGATCTTTTATTTCCAAGTTCAACTGACTTGAAATGTTTTACAGTGTAATAACTCAAAAATACATCGTCCACATTTTTCATGCTTTATAAGAGTCCAGGCCTGAACATATCTACATGCAGAAATGTACTCATAGCCCTGCCCCCTATACATAAGCCCCGCACCATTTATTACCCAGGAACCATTTGTTAGACACTTGTGTGAGGAATCATTCCACTCAGCACAGACTTCCTTTTTCATTGGTGTGGGCTTTCCCCGCCCCTAAAATATAGCCCCACCCCCTTTGGAACCGTTTGTTGTATTCTTTTGTGTGAGATATCATTGCACTCAGCAGAGATTTCACGGTGCCTGAACACGTTATAGCGCCCCGACCCCCGACTCACGTGAAGGTGCGAGGGCCCGTTCATCGCTGCTTGCAGCTTTAATTGAAATAAAGACATCTTTAGTTGAAAGTAGAGCTGAATTGATATCTGATATATAGTTTGATAAATGATGACAGCTCCATATGCGACATTTTCATCAAGATGCTGTGATGTAATCAATTTGCTAAATAGTTTTATTGTCAGTTGCTCCAATATGCTAAAGAGTCCTCTTTTTAGGCTATAACTGATATTTAAAAGATTATATATATATATATATATATATATATATATATATATATATTATTATAGTGTGTTGAGATTTATTGATATAAATTGAGATAATATTTAGAGATAATAGTTGGATAAATATAACTATTTTGCTCTGCATCTTTAACTGATGCAGAGTAGAGATTAATCCCTAAAACCTGAATTAACTTTTAGTAATGCCACTGCATGACTCGTCTATAGTGTTAAAATCATTTATCATAAAAAACTTTGTTCCAGAGACTTCAGTCAGGCCACTGATAGAGAAAAGTGAAGGTTCTCTGGGTACTGTTTTAAATCCTTTCATTCAGTGCTCCGGACAGGGCCACCGTGACATAAGCTCCCTGTTCAACAAATAGCGCTGTCCATGGACCTGACACAACAGTTAAGCGATATTGTCAAATTATGTAACGGACAATCATTTTATTGTTTGTGCTTTTTTTCTATGCATACATAACGCTTAAACAGATAAGGCAAAAACACTCGTGGCGCCAGGCCCGATGTGTTTAAAATGTTATATTCAGCCTGATCAAAACACTGTCATGCGCCCCTTATGTTTATATTGGGCCCACTCACAGAAATCAAATGCCCTCCCACAGATTTAAGTCTGCTGCCAGTCTGGTTGGAGCCATATTGATTTGCAGCCTTTCACAAAATGTACTTTGGCAAAAAAAAAGAGTTTGACATGTCATGCTGAGGGCAAGTAGACCTAACACAGGGTCAGCATAACCTTTTTGTGACCGCTACTTTCTGAGTGCATGTCAAACAACTATTTATCTTTTCTCACTTTCTTGAAAAAACAAAAACTTAATGAATAAAATGAATAAAAATAAAAATAAGCCTCATGATGCTATTTTTCATTTAATTTAGTACATTATCTTCACAATGATTTGTGTTAGCACATGAATGGTTTTGTTTTTAAATAATATTTATACATACTGTTTGTTCATTCTTGGCACAGTGGCATTGTGTGCATTAAAAGAATAAATAATCTAAACCCAGCTAAGGATGCCTCGTCAGAGTTGTATCGCTTTCGGTCAACAGCTGCAATCATTTCATTGGCTGAGGTTTACTCTCATCAGGTCTGATAGGGAATGGCCAACAGAAGGGGCGGGGATGTAATGGAAGTAAACATGCTCACTTTATTATAAAAGTAGGTGCACATATCTATCTTTCTTACAGCACCTAGTGAACTGTGCAGGTCACTTGTTGTTGTGAAGCTATGGTGATGAAGTATACTGCTGTGTGCCTTTTGGCACTGGCCTTCTCTGTCAGCCTATCCAGTCAATATCCAGGTTACCCAGCCACAAAACCATACCAGAAGCCAGCAGCACCAGTCAAACAGGTGCCTTATAGTTCTCAACAGTCAAAGCAGACATTTGAGAAACCTCTCACCTGGACATACCCTGATGATCCCAAGCCTGATGTAGCAGTCGATGTGCCTTTCGAGCTGAGATATCCTGTTCCTGCTGCAACTGTTGCTGTCGAGTGCAAAGAGAGTATTGCTCACGTGGAAGTTAAGAGGGACATGTTTGGAATAGGCCAGCTCATCAATCCTGCTGACCTTACTCTGGGAAACTGTGCCAATACCGGAGAGGACACTGTTGCTCAAGTGTTGATTTTTGAGTCGGAGCTGCAAGATTGTCTCAGCACATTAGCGGTAAGCACAATGAAGATGCCAGTCACTGAAAAATAGAGTGTAAGGAATATTAATTAAAACTATGGTACAATATGTTCATGTATGATACTATCTGTTTGTACTAATATTGATTTAGATGACAGAAGATTTCCTCATCTACACCTTCACTCTGAACTATGTTCCCCGACCTCTGAGCTCTGCTGCTTCTGTGGTGAGGACCAGCCAAGCTGCTGTAATTGTGGAATGCCACTACCCAAGGTATGTAAACTATGAGTTAGAGGTGTGGTAATAAACAGACAATATATATATATATATAGCTAACATAGAATCACATACAAAACTTAAGCTGATATATTATCAATTGGCCTTGGCAAATCCAGTATACATGGATCACCAAATCTGATTAGCTCATTCCATTGTCAGATGCACAATAATGTGAGAATTACTTCAGTCTGTATTCTAATGAAGCATATTTAATCCGTTAGGAGGCACAATGTGAGCAGTCTTGCTCTTGATCCCCTGTGGATCCCATTCTCTGCGGTTAAGATAGCAGAGGAATTCTTATACTTCACCCTGAAACTCATGACTGGTGAGTAAGAGAACAATTTATCTGCACGTTTTGTGGAACTGTGATTTTAAATATATATACATGTCAACATTGCTAAAAATTTTATTATCTCATTGCACAGATGACTGGCAATTTGAGAGGCCAAGCTACCAGTATTTCCTGGGAGACACCATCAATATTGAGGCTGTCGTCAAGCAGTTCTTCCACGTGCCCCTCCGTGTTTTTGTGGACAGCTGCGTAGCTACTCTAAAACCTGAAATGAACTCCAACCCCAACTATGTCTTCATTACTAACCATGGGTGAGGCACTTGAATGGTTTAATTGAAGTTGTTCAGTGAGAACTGATTATTACCATTGCATTTCTTTCCCATCTCTAATGTTAATTTGTATGTTTTCTCTGCTTGCAGGTGTTTGCTTGATGGTAGACTCACAGGCTCCAACTCTAAGTTCATGACTCGCTCTGTAGACAACAGGCTTCAGTTCCAGTTGGAGGCCTTCAAGTTCCTGGGTATTGATAGTGGAATGGTGAGCATTTAATAATTTCTGTTATACATCAAATTCACCAAAAATGCATCTAATAATGATCTAAACCCTTTATTATTCCAACAGCTCTACATCACCTGCCACTTGAAAGCAACATCTGCATCCTCTGCCATCGATAGCGTACATAGAGCTTGTTCTTGGAGAAACGGGTCAGTCTGCATGTGTGCATGATAAATTGTGATTGGAGGATTAATATGGTATTAACTGCTTGCATCTCTCCTTCTTAGGTGGTATGAGTCCAGCAGCATTGATTCAGTTTGTGGCTCCTGTGAAACTGGCGATCTTCCACCTCCCTATTCACCTGGACTACCTGCCTGGTCTGGTGGTAAGACTCAGAGCAATACTGGAAGGAAGGTTCGTGATGTGTCCCAAAGTGAAGGTATGTTAATAACAACTAATTATTTAAAGCATTTGAAATTTAAGTCAACATATTTTGACACCATTGTTGATGTGATGTTACCACCATCATGATAAGTGAAACAATCACAGTGGTGCATAATGTGACACATGTCTTTTGTCCTACTTTCTAGTTTTCGAATGGGAAGGTGATGTCACCCTGGGTCCCATCCCCATTGCAGAAGTGGTTGTTTAACTCAATTCCCTGCCACGGCTACGGCCATCAAAATAAACAGTCTCATTGGTTCATAACTGTCTGAACTTTGTTATTCACTTGCTTCTTGTTAATAGTTCAGTTTAAACAAGGAAAGTACATTTACTCCATTAAATGCAATCAATGTTTGACATATCAAAAACATAATAAAAGTGTAAGAACCAAAACAAGTTTAAAGTGTGACTTACTTTACATTGTCCTCTGTTTAACGCTACAAATTACATATGGACCACATCTGTCCAGTTCTTAGACTATAAATCCTTCCATTTGATGGAAATAAAATACAAGTGGGTGAAAGGCTTGTGACATTCATTAGAACCATCACAGAAAAGGCAAACTTTTAGCTATTTTTTCGTATGCTGGACGCTGACCCATCAGTGAATAATTAGAAGAATGAAATGGACTATGAGTTCTTATTAGTAAACATCATAAAGTTAACAGCCAATTGAATGAATAAGAAAACATTGAAAATTGAAAGTGAACCCACCATTTCATCACTGTTTGTTGGTTTAATGGCTTAGTGAATCTTATTAAGTCCAGGAGCAATACAAATGCACTTGTTCTGTTAAAGGCTCATCCGCTTTTCAGTTAGTGAGTTAATATTTACCTCCCCCATGTGGCAAAGATGGTAATCTGCAGTTTAGCAATATACAGTACTCTTCAGTACCACAGGCAGTGAACAGCTCCACACTACACTATGTACAATATGTACACAGTGCAACTAAGTACAATATAACGCCTCATAAAGTCTGAGGTGTGATTCACTGATTGATTGTTCACTCTGATCCAGTGGTAAATAAAAGGAAAAGAAACCAACCATAAGCCTCTGATCGTCTTAAAGCGATGCCAATCTCAATGCAAAATATGCTAATTCGTGTTTTTTTTTGAAAGATACTATTGGCTATATTCTGTATGGCTTATTGTGATGAACGGTAAATTGAATGCCGGAAATGAAAACGTGCTTTTAGACTTTCCATAATGGAAATGAGTTAGACCACATATACTAACATCTTTATGATAACATATAAGTTGCAGTATAAACACTGTAAAGTGGCCTATATTGTTTTTAATTCCTTATTCCACAGTAAAACTAAAACACAACAGTAATTATATTTGCAGCACTCAATTCGTTTAGCATTTTATTTTCTGGCACTTTGTGTGTAATCTTTTGTGTCTCGAAAATTGCCCAGTTCTTTTTCATTAAAATTCTTGTTTCATCCTGTCTGCCTTTGCGCTTTTTTTGTGGGCTAATTTTACGTTGCTGTGTGCTCTCCTGCTTGCAACCCTTTCTGCTTTTCTGTCTCTTTGCCTTTGTATTTATGGACATTAGGATCAAGTTGACTGACAAAAGTGGGATGTGGTCCAAAAAAACAAACCAAAAGCAGTCCCTCTTATCCATACTATAAAACACGGGCTTGAATAGAATTGCAACGCATGTCTTTTCCGGGGAAGCCCTGCCTGCATCCACTCAGGACAGCCTGCTCATACGGTAACGGCACTGACGCTGTGTCGTCTCTGCTACACACCCCCTCCTCCTCTGTCTCTGCCCGTCTCCGCACTGCTGGCGCGTATCCGTTGTGTGTCTCAGGCAGCATTACGGCAGCAGACATTTGAAGAGGAAAAAGACGACTGCGGTCATATTCTGCACGCTTATGCTTTGCGTGGACGTTTCGGGGTGGGCGGGGGGAAACAGGATTGTATTTTAATTTCCGCAGTGTTGTGCACAATCTCCGAAGAGCCCTTCTGCCTTCACACCCTCTCCTACCTTGTGTGGATGGTTCACTGCAGATTTGATGGTGCTGAGCAGGCTCGTCTGACTGAAGGCTTTGCGGCCAGGGGGGCATCTGTGGGCCCGCGGAGAGAGAGATCTCTGTCCACGGCTGCGTCTGTCCTCTGCCCTGTGCTTGTGAATGGACTGCACTCCCTCCGTGCTTTTCTGCAGTTGCTCTGAGTCATTTGTGGAAGAAGATGGCGGACAGGGCTGAGATGTTTTCCCTATCCACTTTCCATTCCCTCTCTCCTCCTGGTTGCAGGTAAGAGCTTACATGTAGAGCGACAGTGGGGGGATGATGGGGGACGATGCACACGGTTGAAGAGTGGAGAAAATGACAGCCAGATGATGAACATGTCTGTCTTTGTTTTGATGACTGCAACAAAACGCCGTACCATGGGTATTGAATCTGAATCTGCGTTTTGTCTAATAGATATTTTGGCCAACCTGCCAGGCCTGCGCGCTAATGTGTGCTGCAGCTGATCAGGGTCAGTTGTTTGTGTTTTGGAGCTGATACCTTCCTTGAAGACAACTGTTTTTGAAAGACAGCTTTCATTATTGTCAAGTGTTGAGAAGGGTAGACGGTAAAATAGATGACAAATGATAGATCTTAAGCTGTCGCGTCAGGCAGCCGCCTTGCGCATTCTCTGTGTGAGGCCCACGCCCTGTTGAGTCCAACCAGACAAGGGCATGTTGCTGAACAATGATTTACGGAAGTCCTACTGATATTGTTTCAAACGGCTCTAATGTGACCTCTGCAACACACAATATGACAAATCTGCCTAAAGACAATTGTGAATGGTAATATACTGCTGTTATCAGAAATCAATAACTTGTGCAGGATTAGTGACAGCTAGTATTTGTATCCAAGGTTGTTTATTTGTTGCTGCAATATTCAGATCTGCCTTGCTTCGAGGCGTACAGGAATATGTTGTAGAAACATGATCGATATCCTTGTATTTCTATTTAATTTCCCTATGCAATAATGGCCTGCCTAGTGCTGCTGATGCAAGGCCTTCCTCTCTGTTACCGATGGAGAACAAATCCCATAGGCTATAATGCCACATTCATTGTCCCTGTGTCTGCCTCCACATGTCCAATGTCCTTACAGAATGCAATCACATTAGCAAGCCAGGCCCCAGTGGATTTTATATCCACAACATGCACTAATAGGGGGATTTAGTTACACACTGTAGCTTCATTTCATGGACAGATCATATGAGATCAATAGACCAGATTTTTTGCATGACTACCAATGACCTTAGTTCAAAGCACAGAGCCGAGCTTTGGCCATGACATCAATATTTTTAATTTACACATTGGCAAACAGCTGGAGTTAACTTATATTTATGTATCTTTTATTTATCAAGGAAATAATGGGAATAACTCTTTTCTTTATTCAGTCTTTTGACCCGCTTATATTCTGTCACTGACTCCAAAGTCTTGCTTGCATTAATTTAAGGAGTTAGATACTGATCAATTGCACTCTATTGTTTTCAATTACTTTTGTGTGCATTCAAGAGTACACACACTATTTGTGTTTATTTTGGGTCAACTATGAATCATCGATTTCAGACTGTGAAATACCAATAATGTACTTCTATGAAACATTAGTGTTTGGAGCCTGAGATGCCTGTATTTGTAGAATGTTTTTTTTTCAGTGAAAGTGCGTTGTTCATTTAATAATTTGTGTTCATGTGTGTGTGTGTTTCCCTTGCAATATGTTTGTGTCTTTTGTCTCTGTGTTTTTTGTGTCTGACTGATTCATGGATAAAACCATTGGAGGTGTGATGGTGTGGTATAGTAATCTGCCTTACATAACCCCAACACAGTTTCCAATGGGCAACATAATCCGTAAGGGAGCCTGCCTTTCTCTCTTGAGCTTCAGAAATTTATGAAGGACTATAATTTCTCCTGCACTGAGGGATCCCTCTTTCCACTATAAATACAAACCTCAAAGGATACATATCAGTCTGTATAGCAAAAGTATGCATTTTACAGTTGATGTAACATTTAATTTCTGTTGGTAAGAGAATATGTGAGTAAATCCCCTCCAAGATTAACGGAGACATGAACATTCTCTGATATGCCCCTTATATTTTCTCTTAACTTTCTGTTAAGAAAAAAAAGTAAGAGAAGTCAACTCCAGATGCAACAAACATTCCTAACCACCCAGATCTTTGTGGTTGTTTATTAGCATAGGTAACGCCCCCTAAAACCCTACATAAGGGAAGGTGTTGTACCGTGTGCAAACACTCTGGCACATGCCCAAGAATTGGAGAGATGCCACCAAAGAAAAAGGATGTGAGAAAAACTTCCACAGTAGTGAAATTTAGTGGTGTTAAATAAAATGGCACAAAGTAAGCATGTGATTTATCGGTATCGGCATTACAGAAAATAAAAAATGCAAAGCAATATGTAAGCCATTCAGAAGCTGAACGCAGAGTGTTTGGGATCCATTTTGGATCTGGTTGGTTAAATGTGTTTAGCTTCAACAAAACACTGACCAGCTCTTTATCACTTTTTCAATTTACAAAACATTGACGTAGTGATGTAGCCAAATAGCATAAAGTTTGTACTCTATCTGGCCAAATCTGAGCTCTGGTTCTGTCTGGTTCTGTCAGTCATATGTTTTGTTTTTTTTAGATATAAAGTTATTTCTTAACCTTTTATTCAACTTGACTTTAAAATATGTGTAACTTAATCAATTTGTTCATATCAATACAAAATATCTTAACAATTATTTAGAAAATCGATTAAAATGGCAACAATTAACTGGCACAGCCTCTGAAATGTGGGTATCTTCTGGTTTTCCTTGTCTTTGATGACAATAAAATGAATGTATATGGATGTTCAACTGCTGATCAGACAATCAAGACATTTGAAGCCATTGTTTTGGGCTCTAGGAAACTATGAGAGATATTTTCTCTTCTTTCTGACTAACTGAAGAATAAATAAAATGACTGTCTGATTACTGATATCAATAATGGAAATAATCTTAAATTGCAGCCCTTGATTCAACAATGGATCTGAAAGGTTTTGTATTGGATTTGAATATAATTGTATAAGGTATTTAAATATCTGATATAATTCTGTCAAACCTCAGTTGTATTCCTTCATAGTACATCAATATTTTAAAACATTTCCAGTAAGCGTCCTTCTGATTTCCCTCCCTCTCCCTGCAAAACTCACATGTTTAGCAGTTGATGTTCTACTTTTGCCCTCTGACTCTTTGAGGGCTGTTTGAGAAGGCAGAAGGGGGGAGGTGAGTGGTGGGCATGGTTATCATGGGGTAAGAAGCTTAAATCAAATACAGATTCATTTTAGCTTAAGCTTTCCATTCCTGCCTCCCTCCTGCTCTCTCTCTCTCTCTCTCTCTCTCTCTCTCTTTCTCTCTCTCTCTCGCTCTCTCTCTCTCTCTCTCTCTCGCTCTCTCCCGCTTTCACACACTGTGTACAACCAATATTTGCCATGTTTTTGCATGTCAATTATTGCAGTGACTGTTGCTATAGCATTGTTTTTCCATTCAGCAATAATTAAATGAATCATATTTACGCAGTCCATGAGTTTTGTTTTCCATCAATATGACTCCAGTGAGTGTTTCCCATCTATCAGCAGAATTTGCTTTACATCGAATGGCTTAATGAAATAAAATTAAACCAAATCAACTTAAAATCATCAGCTCTGAGCAAACCGATGCATCATCTCCACCTTTGGTTCAAAGATGGCGTAATCTTCAGGTTTGGATCTGACACAGACAACAGAGAGTGCTTCATTAGGTTAAATGTATGACTCATATGTATAGGTTTGCGTGTGGGTGTGTCTCACTGAAGACTGACGGTGGGTAAAAAGCCTGGGAAATTGATCTTGTTAATGAGTCAGTAGCAACCACATCAGATGTCCTTGGCTTTTGAAGATAATGATGTGACCAGGAAGCAGGTACTGATGGTTGAAAGGCAGCTTAATTACAGTGTCTTTCATTTCTTCTCAATTCTTATTTTGGTCTCATTTCATTTATATATATGTATATATATATATATATATATATATATATATATGTATATAGTTGTATATAATTACAACTATATAGACAAAACTCAGACAGAATTAGAGAAGGTAAGATGACAGTGTGCTGGTTTGACTATTTCTGGTCTGGACGTGACAGTATCAGAGACGGCTGAGAATAACTGTACAGATGTGGGCTGAATAGATTGTTTGAGCCTGAGAACGGCAGGGAGAAAATGAAAAGAAGGAGCATACCTGCAGACACACAGAGGTGGGAGCAAAACCTTAGCAGTGCTAGTGAATGCTGGGTGTGCCATTGCAGCAACATGACCGGCACCAGTGAATGGTAATTTTGTGCTGACTAGTTTTCTTATGGTAGGTTTCTCATTTTGCTCAGCATATCCAGAAGAGGTAGAGACTGATGTGATGCAGGCCTTTTTTTCTGCACTATTATGGAGAGTGTTATGAGTGGTAAGCCTCAGCTTCACATCCTAATTATTGAGAATGATCACAAGCAGTGGTGGAGTGAATGCAAGGGATGTCACAGTGGGCTGTTGGCTAAGCAGTGAGCAGTCCTCAACATGATATGACAGGAACTGCACACTCACTTGGATGCTGTCTAAACATCACGCAGAAACATGGACATGAAATGTTGACACTGGTGGATGCATCTCACCAAGTGAAATCAAAATCAGACAGAATATTTCAGAAAGGGATATAAACCATCAAAGAGAAAATAACTGGTTTGTATGTGCATGCATATGACGAGTACCTGTATGTTTGTGTGCGGATTGGGACAGTCGGTGTTTTCTCTCATCAAGGAGAGGACAGAGGCCTTTGCTCTGTGCGTTATTCGGTGTCTGCAGCTTTTAACTGACACACATTCTGAGGTTTTGCAGTTTAGGGGAAATGGGGCCACACTCTGTTGTGACGTGCATTGCAGATCTACAGGAGAACTCCAACACTAAGCAGATGAGCACACAAACAAAATGGAGTCTGGAAATACAGCAGAGTAGAGAGCAACGGAGGACACCAGAAAAGGGAAAAGTCAAAAGACAAATGTCAGACAATAATGAAGGCCCAGTTCATCCAAATTTTCTCAATTAACTTTTGTGATGTGTAGCCACACTACATTTGTGATGGGAGGTTTTTTTATACAGGTTTTGGGATATCTGGCTGAGATTTCTGCCTTCACCCCAGTACAGTGGAATTTAGTTAGTGGAGCTACACTTCCCTTCACAACATTGAAAAATGGATTTGAAAAATATCAACATCTTTTATTTGAAACTGGGTCCCTGTTACTCTGTAAACACTTAACTATGAAGCGTTTACATCGGAAATACAGCAGTTTATGCTTTTCTTTCTAAAGTTATAATAACACTTGACAGTGTGTTGTGCGGATTAGCCAGAGTAAACAGACACTGTATCTCAAAAGTGCTTGCTGTTGATTTTTTTAAATTGTAAATTTCCAAAGCTATGAGCACCATAATGGGGTTTCAGCCAAGAGACAGTAAAACAAGTAAAATCCCAGCTACTTGCATGGCTACATGTGGCGATAGTTAAGTAAAAAAAATATGTTTCATTGTAATGTGAGTGAACTGACCGTTTAAATGTGCGACTGTAGTACATGTTGGACATTAGTATAACTAGTTTAAGAAAGAGACCATCACAAACAACATTTGATGTCTCTACAGCAGTGTTTTCCAAATTTCTTTTCCTGGGGACCCACTTTTTAAAGATGACAAACCATCGTGACCCAATCCACAATAGGCCTTATCTATAAATAGTGTGACGAGCAAATTTGTGCATTAATGAACATTTGCTGAAATTTCAGCATCATCTTATATTGTCTTAAATATGTACCAAGCCATTTTATAGCAATACTGTATATGTTTGATAAATCATGCATGTGTTATTGAAAAAATATACACGTTAGATACTTTATAAATTAAACCAAATAAATGCATTTAGGCAGAGTTTATTTTCCTCTCGTCAGTAAAACAAACAGAATGTACGCTAGCCTTAATATTAGATTCAGTGTTATACAAAGGCTAGAAGAGGGTTGATGGAAAAATAAAATGTCCTGTGTCCCGACCTAATCTTTGGGAATGACTGCTCTACAGCTTGTGCTATACATTTTACCTGGAGTGGCAGGTTGCTTTGTGCTATGAAGCAAACAAAGATTTGTATTTGTCCTGTGCACTTAAACCTTTTGAATTTAACATTTCTACTTGCTACATGATTCTCTTCTTCCTCCCTCCTTGTCCAGCTGAACTATTCCTCTGTTTCTCCATAACTCTCCAAGCCTTCATCCAGAAACGGAACATGGGACTTTGCTCCACTTATGTGGTGGTGACAGCTGCCTTGGATACAGCTATACCGGTGTTGTGTAATCCCACCCTCAAACACATCTACACATACAAACACAGCTTCCCTGAAGGCTTGGATGGGTAAGGAGCTCATTAGTGACCTTATTTCTCCAGGTTTGGTTAAGACATTAGTTAGTTAGTTTTGGTGGCTTGTCTGCTTGTGTGTGCGTCCATGTGGAATGGTCTTGAAGCTTTAGTCACAAACCTACTGCCCCCCGGGGTTTACACCACTTTCATGTTGTCATGAATGTGAATAAATAATAACACATCGTTGTCTCACAGTGTCTGGCACAAGTAACCCTGCAATGGCACCAGTGTCATGAGGTAACTCAAGTCTACTATTTAACGATATATAATCCATTTTACGAAGATCTTTTTCATCTCAAATAATATTCATCATGATTTAATCACAGTTTATGTGGAGCAAAAACAAGCGCTCAAAAGCTCAGAGCTCAGAGTAGAGTAGAGCTGCACAACTAATCAACATTTTATTGAATCGCAATATGGCCTACAGCAATTTTCAAATCATAGGAGGCGCAATATTTGGAAAGTCTAACTGTGTGTCAAAATACCATTTAAATTAAATATTGTTTTTCCTGCCCACACATCATAGTCTACAAACATAGGAAAACATAATTATTTGGTATGGATCCTCAAAAAATCACACCATAATGATACGATTTTCAATGAAAATGAGAATAATGCTGTAAAAATTATTGTTCCCTTTCATATTGCAAATATCAGTCAAAATAATAGCAATTGTCCCTCAGCCCAGGAAATGTGCTGTGAAGATAATGAGTGCTCATTTAGAAAGATTAAATATGAAAACACTTGCATTTTAACCTTTATTTTGCTTGAGATTCTGTTTTAAATATACAAATCCAATTAAATCTGTACATACCAATTTGATGATGTACAATAAAAGACATGTAGATCAATACTGCATAACAATGTATCCCAGAACAGATGTTTAAGATGAACCAAAGCCTCAGGTTCTTGGCAGTATTTGAGGGGACACAGACTTAATCATTATTATCTGATCAGGTTGACGGTCAGGGTAGGTTACACTGAGGACAGACTTAGACAGCTGCAGCAAAGCCGAGACGGTTGTTGGTGCGGTCGTAGATGGAGTAGTACTCTCTGAGGAACACGTCTCCAAAGATCCACAGGGGCTGGCCATTAGGAGAGGGAAGGTAGGTGGGGGAGAAGCCCACTGAGCAATACTGGTATCCGTTCTGGTAGAGCTGGAGGTGGAGACGGGAGATTGGAATTGTTTCTAACGTTGTACGCACACCAACAAATACAAAAATATGGCTTGCACATAAGGGCACACACACAAAATGCGTGGTTATGCTATGCATGCATGTAGTAACTTACCTGAGTGATGTAAGCAGAAGGAGGCAGAGGCAAAGACACGCCGCTGATAACAAAGCTGAGAGTTGGCAGGTTGTTGATCTGGCTGCAGTCCACCATGTACTGGAGATCGAGACAAGAAATAGATACTGTTTGAGAGCGACAGAAACTCAGACCAAAACAAGCTAGCCCAATTTGTACATTGTTTCATAACATTCCTGCTTCTTCTCTTTTCCTGTACAGGTTTGTTTTGTGACCTTGACCTCCACTGCTCATAATGACTTTTAAAAGGTGCAGCCTGTGGACAGAACTGTATCTTTATGAGGATTAATAATGGTGGCTTCAGTGTGAGCATGTGTGCCTGTCTGTCCATTTGTCTTACCATTCCATAATGGTTCTGTTGAGCTCCAATGGCCTGCATGATGGAACCCAGAAGCTGGCTTGGGGCCGTCAGTGCGGAGGTTCCAGTGTCCACAATGGACTGGCAGCCCTGAGAGCACCAGCCGGTCTCTCGACCATTGATCTGGAATCTGCAATGCACCACATATGCCAAGAGTTTTTGTTTTTTCTTGCAGTCTTAATATAACAAAAAAATAACCACTAATCAAGGCAGCAATACTCAAAAATACTACACATTTCATGTTGATGAAATGTTGAAAAGCACTGACCCATCAACGCCAATCTGCCAGTAGGTCTCAGAGGTCACGGGGGTCCAAGAGATCTGGCCCTGGTACAAGCTGTTGTCCACTCCTCCGAAAGAGAGCACACTGCCCTGCTGTCCTTCTCTACACCAGACCACAAAATAAAACTTATCAGCTCTCCGGGTGGATATACAGTAACATATGAGGCCGTGTGTCCATAGTGTATATTTTACAGTACTGAATAGAAGTCTTGTGGCAGTTATACCTAGATAGGTAGAAAGCGAATATGTTGGCATCCAGCAGGTTTTGATTCATCATGTTGTCAAAGACAGGGGTCTCTCCTCCAGCTGATATGCTTGGGTAGGACAGGCCGAGGATGCCATCAAACTTTGCCACCGCAAAGGTCTCACCAGGCTCGTTTGTGCTCAGACCGATCTCCTGGTTATTGATCACAATGCCGCCAACCTATGGGTCAAAAATCCAACAATACGATGAGTAAGATGCCAATTCATAGACTGTTTTCATACATGGTCAAGCCTCAGCCTATATGACTGTAGACAGCGTCATTACATAAATGAGACCTTGGTTGATTCTATACATCATCCAAATTATTATTCTAGTTGAGTGGTATTGAAAGTATCTTGTGTATAACATTTTTTGTCTTTTCGCTAATTCAACACTTAATACACACATAAAAAGCTGCTGCACTTTTGATTTTTGTCTATGGACACTTTCGTTGGCCACACCAGTGTTAGGTATGTTTTAACTGTGAGACATCACTAATTGAGGTGATATTAAAATATGTCTGTTTTCTGGCAGTTCTCTGTCTCAGTTCCTAAGACTAGTCCAGTTTAGTGTGAACAGATGTACTTGGTTAGTTTGGTGGGTTTGACTCACAGTGACAGTGTCGTATCCAAAGACTCCATAGAGGCTTCCAGCTCCGTAGGGCAGGTAGAAGGACTGTCCCTTGCCAGAGTAGGTAGAGGACTGCTGAGGGTGGAACTTTGTGTGTGCGTCTGTGAATCGCATAGATTGGGATTATCTCTGGAGCCATTTCCACAAACATGTCCTCATGCCTTGCAGAGACATTCAAATAATTCACTTGGTTATAGAAATCCTGGGCTGAATTTTTATTTTAACTTACTTTACTAAGGCGCTTCCCAAAGACTGAAAATGCGTAGTGGCATGCCTGTAATTACACTAGAACTCTAAATCCCGTGTATGTACAGTATGTAATCTCTTGGAAATAGGATGACTAGTTCTGCTCGCTTGGCCTATATCAGCTTTAAGTCCTCAGGAGGAGTTCATCACATGCAAATATGTTCTGAAAAGTGTGACAAATGAGGGTTTTTGTCGTGAAAAGCCTGTTAGTTTGTACTCACTGCAGGCCTGAGTGTTGCAGTAGACAGAGTCCACCCACAGGTTGGCAGAGCCGGTGTCAAACAGCACTTGGAAGGACTGGGGGGGTGTTCCAATACTGATGGCGCCATAGTAGGTGGTCTGGGGAAGACATTGGTTTCAGGTAAAGAAAGAGAGGAACAGAATAAAACAAACCCATCAGTCAATGCTGTGAACAGTATGTAAAAGTGCCGTAAACCTAGGATTTCTTACATCGGCGTAGTTATTGATGTACATGTTGTCAGAGGTGGCAAACTCATTAGCCTGGTACTTGAGAGCCGGATCCTGGTAAGGCAGCTCGATCCCTTTTTCTCTCAGGGCATCACGCATGGACTTCTGCTTCTGCAGAGGGATCCTGAGGAAGGCGGAGGCAAAAAGACAAGGAATATGACTTCCTATGACTTTCACTTTCAGTCACTTTAGCAGTGGATCTTCAAAAGTATGATTTAGCTCTTTGATATAAAAAAATATATTTTTATCACATAACAAGCACGAAATTGAAAATCACAGAGATATAGTTTCCTTACTTGACGATTCCCTCTGCGAGCACCACACAGACCAAAACAGCTACAAGACACTTCATGATCCCTCTTGTACATGCAACACTCCTGGATGGATGCATCTCTGCCTGGATCTGAACAGGCTTTATATACACATGTTTATCAGCCAGAGCGTTATCAAGACTTCAGTCATATCAGTTCAGGCAGGGTGACCCTTAAAGCCTTTCTCTTAGAAGCTACATACTTGATTAGCACATCTCACATTAATTCAATATACACCACCCCTTGTGATAGTAAGACTCCACAAAGAGAGCCAAAAACCTCCAAATCAAATATATTATAGAACAAGGTCATAATAAGATGTTATTCATTTGGGTATATCTGATGGAATAATCTAATGGCCACATTGAATAACTCTGAGTATTTCAAATTGTGTCTTTAAGTAAAGTACTTATTTTATTCTTATTTAATGTACAATAGCTGAATATTGCTTGCTCTACACGAAAATCTATAAGCTATGTAGGAATCGGATTTAAATCTAAAAATGATGAATTTGTGAGAATTGTTGTTCGCTGAGTACTGAACTATGACTTTAAGTTTGGCTTATGCATTAATTTCTTGCATTTTGTAATAGGAGTTTTCTGTAGTTTCCCACCCAAAATTGTCTACATGCTGTTGGAAATCCTCAACCTGCATCTTTTGTACAATTTGTATCCAATTAAATAATACTTATCAACAGCAAGGTCAAACTTAATAGTTTGTGTCTAACTGTAATTTTCCAGAAAGGAAATAGAAGGAGTTATATAAAGGCTTCAGTATCAGTATCAGCTTAACCACACCGTTTTATCAAAACCTTTTGTGCCGTTTAGCTTATCATAACTTTTAATATTGTTTAACTTTTGATAGCTTTTTTCCTTTGATAAGCTTAAGCACATTCAGCCTATCAAAAATGTGTTTGTGCTTTGACTGAATTATCGTAATTGACCAAAGGCTTATAACAGGCAATATTTACTCTTCATCTCTGCCATGATTAGCTTTGTATTTTCCCTGAGTTTCCTGTCAGTAGCACCTTGTTGTACATTAAAGCAGCCCAGTAGCATGGGGGCGGTCTGATTACAGGGACTTTTTCATGACCCCCGTTTGTTATACTTTTAGATGCATCAGCACGTCCTCATTTTCTCCATGGCACCAATGACATTGTGTATACAGGACCCTATATGACTGTGTGATGTAAGCTGGCATCCATACATAATATGCACTGTCCTTTTCTTTGAGGCAAAGCTGCAATGCAGCATTTCCTTCAACACACAGCGAGCTAACTGCTGTAGAACTGAGAGCCTGCTGAAACTAATGAGGCAAAGATGAGATACAGCCTAATCAAGAAAACTTGCAATGACACTTCTCATTGAAGAAACATATACACTACCTGCTGTAGTGTGCTGTTGCCAAAGTTCAGAAACTCTGGCGCAAGAGGCAACAGATAAACAATTCGCTGACAACTCTGTTAATACCATTAACATCTTGTATGATCAAATTGAGCCAACTTTATTTTAAATATTGGCATTTAATTGCAGTACTTTATGTGTTGCTGTTGTCATTCTGCACCACTGAAATGTGTCTCATCTTGTTAGTGTTGATTGTTATAAGGGAAGGGAAGATAAAGGACGTGGGTGTGTGGCTGCCTCTGTCCAGTATGTGTGACTGGGGTCCAGGTAGACAGTGACAGTCCATGATAGAGCAGGTCTCAGTGTGTGGGCACCATTCAATGAGAAATTCCCCTCGAGAGAGTTCACCGACGAAACAGGCATATTGCAGGTATAAGTGTTCTTCCGCACAACATGTAGTGAATGTACTGTCTCTCATGTGTTTCCAGGCCAGCCCACGACATCAGCTTGGAGGAGTTTGATGATGAAGATCTCTCTGAAATCACAGATGACTGCGGGATTGGACTCAACTATGACTCTGATCCATATGAGAAGGTGGGCCCCTCCTTTGTTGTTATGTTGTTATGTTGTTTCTTTTATTTAAATTTGACAGTTCCTCGCATTTGCGAATACGTAAATGGACATGAGTACAGTGCATGTTGTTTTACTGTTTACAAACTGTGAATATTGTATGACTTGTAAACTTTATGGAATGATGGATATTTTTCTGTCTTGCTCCGCTAAGGTTGCTTTGGGTGAATTCTTACACAGTAGTTCATTAATGCATCAATCTGTGGGTAATACAAGCAGAAAATGGCAAGCATAGTACACTCTTTAGTCAGAATGAGCTGAAAAGTGTGACGTATTTAACCCTTGTGCCTCACTACGGACATTTTTGGCTTTTTAATTTTTAATTTTATGATAATTCTTTTCTGTGTTAATGCATATGTGATAACATGTGGTAGGGTTGAGTTTTTTTTTCCACATTTTGGAAGTTCAACCTCAGCTTCTATAATAAGTCTATAATAAACTGTGTAGCCAAAATACAGACACTCTCCTTAAGGACAAAACTAATGTCCCCATTGAAACCCATTAAAACCACAATTCTTAATCCTACAGCTATTACAGTATAACAGCGTACGTTCTATCATCTCAGGCTTTTAATCTTGAGCTCCGGCTTCAAAATTGTAGTTTCACTATTTTCCACCATATTGAGCTATTTTCTCATGTTTGCCCTATGGGGCAAATTCATGCTATTTTCTTAGTTTTCACTAGCGGCATTGCTGCTGCATTATGGAGCTCTGCAGGCCAGTTTAGCAAAGTGGTTTGTCTGTATGTGTGTGTGTGTGTATGTGTGTGTGTGTGTGTGTGTGTGTATGGAGTAATCAGTGTATGTGTGTGTGTATGATTCAATAACCATAGGAGCTAAGAGCAAGTGGCTCTCATGGCAAGTGATCTTGAAAGCTATTTTTGCTTTATGTCTAGAGCAAAATCAGGTAACAGGCTATTAGAAGATAACAACTTTGAAGGGTTTTAATAATTAGAAGCCTAAAAACTTTGGAGGGTAATAAGACTAATAAAAAAGCAATAATAGGCATTTTCAAAGGACTACAAATTAGCAGCTATGTGTTTTTTCATTTACATTGTCATATCATCTCAAAACCTGGCATTTAAAAGGGTTACAATTCTGAAACTTAATACATTTTCGGTTGTTATGATTAGGGCTGATGTCGGTTAAAAAAATAAACTCGTCAAAGTGGAGAATAATATTGATGTATAGTATTTTTATAGCCATTTAACTAGAGAACATGTTTGTCTTCTGAGGTACCAAGAGGGATTTTTTCTAAATCTGACACTGAGAAAAAAACAAACAAAATCAATGTTGTTGCTAATTGACATTGACATATCCCAGCCTCTGATAATTGTCCTAAAACATTTTTTATTATTATTTATTTTTTTCAGAAAAAAACAACATTCACATTATGTAAACAGGCATTTAAAGGGTTAAAATCCCCAACATATACAAACACTTGGTAGATATGGTTGGTTGAAATATTTAACACAGTGAAAGTGGAAAATAGTATTTAATATGTTTATGGCTGTTTTTTGACAAGGACATGTTTGTCCTCTATCGACACCAAAGCAAGTTGTTTAAAGTGAGGCACACGGGTTAAGGTGACTGAAAGAAGGAAAGACAGAGACTGACTGGTTTGTATAGTTGTTTAGTGTTGATAACTGCTTATTTACATATAGCTATCTTATGTAAGCCTCTATAGCTCAGGTTTTTTTTATCATAGCTACCAGCACTGCAGTCATCACAGTCATTACTGTGATGACTGCAGTAAGCCTTGTATACCATATTATAATACCAGGCACAAAATGAGAAACATGCATAGCTTTGGTGAACAGAAGGAAGCATTCTCCATGTACTCTGATAATCATACAGATCCTCATAATACATACTGGATATGAGCAAACCGCAAACATTCACTAAACTCCTCAGCATATAATATATATTCTAAGTAGCACTTCCAAGCATCCTATTCAAGTGACTGTGTTATCAAGTGTATGCAAATAATTGAGTCATTAGCTGTATCATCCCACATGTCCGACCAGCTTAAACCTTAATTACACAATTTGTAAGAACTATTGTCTCATATCCTTTCTCTCTCTCTTTCTGTCTTTCTGTCTCTCTCCATCCTGTGGGATGTAAATGTTTTATGGTGGTGGCGTGGAGCCACAGCTGCAGCAGAGGGTGGGTGACCCAGTGCAGTTTGCTGCTATGCAGAGACAACCTCCTTCCCTCCCTCCCTCCCTCCCTCCCTTCCTCCATCTCTCCCATGTGTCTTCCCTTCCCTCCCCGCTATGCAGAGTGTTGCTCAGAGACAGAGCTCAGATTCCCTCCTCCCTTGTTCTCTACCACCTCTCCACTCCCTTTCTCCCTTAAAGCTTTGCGCCACTTTCTCCCTCTCTCTCTCTCTCTCGTTCTGCCGAGGTGACTGGGAAAGGGGATTTAGCTCAGGGATGGTTGGGTTTAAGCTCTGTGCTAGATATTTTGCATCCTCCACTTTAATCCACCAACAAAACACATTATGTATAGCAAGCAAAAGCCTTCTGTAACAAAGCTGTGTTTGCGTAGCATGTGAGGAGACCTCCAGAGAAAGAGAGACTATAAAGTGTGGATTTATTTTTCTTGTGCCAGAGAGGTCATACAGTAGTAAACCATGCATCAGTGGCCTCTACCTCCTCCTCCCTCCCTCCCTCCCTTATGCACACAAACAAATCAGACACACATCAGCAGAGGCCCTGACTGCTCTCTTCACAAACAAGAAAGCGCCGAGCAGAGATAGTGTCTGTCCTTGTTACGGTACATCATTGCCCAGAGGAAGTAATCTTGCTGACATGGGATGGATAGGACACACCCAGTTAGTTGCCCTCTGAGAGTGTGCGTGTACAACAGAGAAAGAAAGGAGAGACAGAGAATTTCGTGCGAGTATTTCACATGGTATTTGATTTTGCCTGCATCAGTAGGGTGGGTGACACTCTGTCAGCTCATCATCAGCAGCAGTCCCTCCCTTGTGTGCCGCACTCTGCTGATGAGGAGAGAGGCTTCTGGTTTTTATGTCAGTATGATTCAGCCATACTGGGCATCATGTCTTTGATGTTTAGGAAGAACAGCCAAACTAAACAGTGAGATTATTCTCCGGCCCCAATCCCCAGCTTTGATTAATTCCAATTCGTCATGGGGTTCAGGTCTTAATCTGCATAACCCTTTAGATCAGTACTTTGTGACAGGAGCACACACACAAACACGTGGACAAAAACAAATATACTCACACACATGATGCCTTAAAATAGCTTATCCTACCATCCCGAGCAGAAGGCAGGCAATTAAAAATCGTTCACATGGGTTTGTTTTCAATGTCTGATTTTATATCTCTGAGGAAATGGTAATTGCTGGCCAAATGCCAAAATGCTATTGCATTTCTGGCTTCAGCTTTCCTTTCTCCATGATGTCCGAGGGGATTAGGTTTGACAATGTGTTTTCAACCATGTGATTTGTTTTTTTTTTCCTGACCTTTATTTTTTTTTTCAACCGAGCTTATCAACATAAGAAGCAGAGAGACCACAACAGAGGGAGCCCCTCCCTTTTTTTGTCTCTGAATCTTTCCTCTGAGTCCGACAAAAACACACACTAACAAACACACACAAGCACACCCTGCTGCTTTCTGCCGCATCTCGCCCCTGATTCTTCACTTCCTGTCTCTCTAACATCCATCTCTGTCTCTCCAGAGACCTGATTGAACACCCTGTGAGTGCATGCATAATTCAGTATGTGACAGAGCGGTGGTGTCTGTGTCTCAGCTGTGGTGCTAGTTTGAAATGTGGAAATTGAGGGATACACTGATAGATGGAGGTCATCCCTCACTACGTGGTCTCCATTAATAGGAGGCTAATCGACATCGGTCATAGACTCCCGCATAAAACTGACCGAGATGACGAGCCACATTTGGTAAATGGGCTTTGCGTGGGCGCACATGCACCCACACACAGACACAATTTATAGTATCATTGTACAAACAAAACAAATGTAGGAGATACATTTGGGACAATAGTGTTTATGAATGGTATAACTTAATTCATGATCAGCATGTGAGCTAAATGAACAATGAGTGTAGATGTAGTAAATAGTCAGTAATCTCCATTTTCCCATTATTGAGGGATCCAAGACTAATGGCTTTGCAGGTGTGTTCAAATACAATCATGCAAAAGACCGACAAATTGACAGCAACATGATCCTAGCAAACAGAGAACTCTCGTACATCTGCAGTATTTGGGCAGCACTGCATTCATGGTTGTATATGGCCTTTGCCGGGATGTTTTGCACCTCCACTAGACCCGTCCTGTTTTCTGTTGACCCCGCTGCCCGTTAGATCTTACAGTAAAAGACCATTTTATTCTCAGCCTCCACTGAGATTTACAAGTCCCTGGAGTCCACTTCATTTGCAAAGCACGAGCTCAGATTGTTTCTCTCATCTGTCCAGAGTCTTTCCTCGGTCAGCTTGTGTGCTCAGTAAGTAAGATGGCCCTGCAGATCAACCCAAAGCCTCTCATGTCCCCAGTGAGGACAGTGCTGTATAGTGGAGCTGCCATCTCACTATGTGCAGCAGCAGAAGCAGTAGGTAGTATAGAATTACCCATTAGCCTGTGGTCTGCTAATTAGAGATCAAAAGGGTGCTCTGCCTTTGTCTTTTTTTCTTAGTGATATCTCTTTGCCAACTGATCAGCATCAGGCACTGCCCTATTGAGCTGCTGTTGAAGAGCAGACATGACTGTATACATGTTAGTCATAAGCAAACCTCTTAAAAAAACCAAGTGTGTTTATGACGGTGGAGCAGTACAGTTTGTATGCATTTGGGCGTGTCTGTGTATGATACAAGGAATACCATTTGAACTTTAGAATAATTACATTTCTATTGACTGCACTTGCGCTCTCCAATGCTTCCGTCTGTGTGTGTAAGAGAACTAAACTCATTCACAACACCTCCCCAGGAGGTCACAGGGCTGGATGTGATGTCCTTGGGAACTGGAGACCATGTGGATTGCTTCTCACCAACACACAACTCGTATCTATAGTTCTCTTTCTTTCTTTAAGTGTGCCTGCCTGTCTGTCAGGTGGCCTCGACAAGGAAGGTCTCCTGACAGTGCAGATTATTCTCCCAAGCAGACGTGGCATTTTCACAACCTCGCTGATGGATGTCAGAGTTATAGGTCACATATCCTCAGTGTTGGAGTATAATGGGTCAGTGTGAGGAAACAGCATTGTGAATCTTGACAGTAGATTATGAAGCGAGAATGCTTATAATGATCGACTGAAAAGTTTCTCAACGTACAGTCGTACTGTTACGACTCGAGGAACCACAGGGAAAAACAGGACTCAACAGCACAACCCAGAGAGCATGATGAGGTGCAAAACAGACTTTACTTCTCAGAAACAGGTTCGGTACAGAGGAGATCCGTCAGCTCATCAGGCAAACAATTCAGGCTGGGATGAGGCAAAGACGAGGTGAGGAGGACAGGCAGAGAGACCCCCCCCGCCCCCCTCCCCAAAATAAAACAGGAACATTAACACAAGGAAATCTCTGGACCACTTGACACAGGGGACAAAGACAAACTGGGGAGTCGTGGGTGATGACACACAGGTGGATCCAATCAGGGGCAGAGCAGACAATCACAAAGGCGGGAAACACATAAAGGCAAGACGTAAAGACTCTGAAATGAGAGGATAGGTGAGAAACACAAAATAAAACAGGAAACATTGAAATGACAAAAATACAAACATACAAGAAAACATAAAACCTAAGGAGCAAGACTAGACATGACACATACAAAATACCTTTAAAAACATTTATTCACATCCTAAAAGTTAAATCACAGAAGAACATTTTTATGTTAATTAATGTTAATAGGTATGGATATTAATGTGCATTTTCTTGGGAATAGGTTGAGTGTTAATATCTGTGGCTGTGGCATAAAGTGGATGCACCAGGCGTCAGCAGAACTGTATTGGATTCGGATGGAGGATGAGCTTTGATTCCTCCGTTAAAGAGACAGCACTGAGAGGCAGAGAAACTGCAGCGTTGTTAAAACTGCAAAGCCGAATAGATCAATCATTGTATTTTCATTGTCAAACTCAAATTAGGGAAGGGATGATCAGAAAAAAAGCTAGAAATGTTTATTGTAGTATTGTAGGTTATTGGAAACGATGATGGAGCAGTTTTTATTAATACAAGTGTGAGTAGGGATGGGACCATATGAACTTCATCGCGGATCGTCATTAAAAAAACACAATAAGTTGATCGTGGTGAATTTCTATTACTGGGATAATTGTGAACGTCATAAGTGACTTGAAAAAGCTGTCTAGCTCGCTATGATGGTAGAAAGCCTTAATCAGTTTCATCAATACATGTAAGAAAGAACAGACTCTAACAATTATTACCAATGTTATTGTTTTTTATTTATTCATGTATGTTTTTTTTATGGAATGATTGCAAAATGATTGCAAAATGATTACTTTATTTAAGATTTCTTTTTTTTTTCACTAAAAACATTGTTTACAAAAAGAAGTGATGCAATAAATATTGATACTTGTTTTTCAACAACATGTAAGTTGAGCTTTTGTCTGCTCTGTAAGGTTGAATGTAGGTGAGAGATTATACAGTTCCAAAAGCAGTTAAATGAGCAATTTTGTCAAAGTAATTACCTCTTCTTCCATGATAAGCAGCCAGTGTCAGATGTGTGTCAATAAGCTATTTTGTAGCCTTCGCAACATCAATACACCTTGCATCTGGCAAACAAAAAAGCTACACCGCTACATTGCAACATATACACACTCTTAAAGGTGTGGCCTGTTAAACCTCAAAATCATTCATTGCGCTGCTTTCCGGTAAACCAGCTGAAACTTGAGAGATTTCTAATTGATCCATTCGTCTTCGTGTTCGTCTTTCACTCACATACACACTATCTGTCCCCCCTTTCTCTTCCAAACAGTCCAACCTCAAGACTACTCCATTGTTCTGCTCAGCTTTGCATTTAGTGACTTAATTGGGTCAACCTTTTCACCTTTATCTTTTCACGGGGAGGTGGTAATGTTGCTGATGCTGAAGCCTGCACTTAGCTTCTCTGTCTTATGTACTCACATACATGTATTCAGGGGTGCACACACACACACACACACACACACACACACACACACACACACACACACACACACACACACACACACACACACACAAAACTGCATGAAAAACATCAGCAAAATGTGCTATGGCTGTTTATGTGAACTCTGTTGCAGTGTTGCCCACTACAGTGCTTTTATGTGTGTGTGTGTGTTTTACAAATGCCCTGTAATCAAAGAACATTGTGTTGCATGCTGTCCATCTGTGCTCTCCTTGTTCTATTCATCTCCCAGACAGGCCTGTTCTTGGCAAAGCTTTTAAATGAAAATTTAAGTAATATGCAGTAGATATAAGGCAGCAGCTTTTCCCCTTTGTTGGCTCCCTACATAATAGTTTCCTCCCTGCTGTCAGGGCAAGATATGCTTTAAGTAGTTTAAAATAGGCTGAAGGTGGGAAAGCATAATGCATCCTTAATTTTAACCTCTGTATCCCATTACAAGTCTCTCCTTCTCTCTTCCGACATCAGGACTCCCTCATTCTGGAGAAGAGTGACATGCACCACCCAGTATGCTCCTTCCAAGATGACTTCCAAGAGTTTGAGATGATTGACGACGAGGATGACGATGATGATGAGGAAGAGGAAGAAGATGAAGAGGTTGACCCTGATGCACCCCCGTCCCCCTCTGCCTCCCCTCCTCTCTCCCCTACTCTTGGCACACTGAAGAGCAGACCCACCACACTAAACCTCACCACTGCTGTGTCACAGGTAAGCAGTCAGAAGCTGTGGTCCTAAACACACACGAAACACAGATTATGTTTAATTCTTAGTCTTTGTAATTGTACTGTACAACTATTTTGAATATCTCCTTCTCTCTCTTCTCATTAGGATTCACTTAACAATAACAGCAGTCTGTCCCCAAAGAAAGGAAGCTGGCAGGACTCTTTACGCAAGACCTCACAGGGTAAATACACAATCTCTATAGATTTAGGTATGTACAATTTTTTTTCTTTTAATTAATTTATTAGTCTAACACACATGATACTTCACAAAAGATGCAGCTTATTTTGACTGACAAGATTTCGGTTAATATTTGGAGAAGTTATCAGAGAGAATTGTAATTCATTTGCATGTTGCTGGAATTATGTTGCTACATAGTAACAACACTATATGGAATTAGCTATGTCCCGATCATAAATAAGGCATACTGTGTGGCATACATCAAAGCTTTGCCTTGACTGGTTTTTACATGGGTTGGCTCAAGAGATGCAATTAGAACAAAACAATTAAACATATAAAATACTAGAAAGGTGAACTCAGTTGAGTGCAGATCTCTGCCAGAAGTGTCTGCAACAAGCACTGTTGTAATGTTTGAATGAAATTAATACAACCCACAATTGGCTCTCATTCCCACATCTCACTCAACAGACATTTATTTGGGCTTCAAGTCTACTTTTTAGACAATACGTGGGTAAACTTGATGTTGATGCCCTGCACTGAATAACTGTGTCTCTGGCAGCAGCTGGGCGGCGGTGATGCCCTCATCTGTGTATGTACTGGCAGTTCCGTTAGCTGTTAGCTGCTAAACACACCGTCGAAAACAATCAAATTGAGCAAACTGTTTTCCTACCAGTGCTTTACACGTCTCATCATTCACCCATGCACACCCATTCATACACTGATGGCAGAGGCTACCATGCAAGGTTCCACCTGCCCATCAGGACCCTCAACTAATTCATACATCCGGTTTGGTGCAGCTGATCTCATTATCTCTTGGCAGAGATATTAATTACTTGCCACAAAAATCAATACACACCATAGATATTGAAGTATTTTAAGTTTCTTGATTTTTTTTTTCAAAGTTTTCCTTTGTGAATTTATTGTCCCATATGTGCAGGTTTATTGTTGCCTTGTTTAAAATAAGATCTGCTATTATACAAAATCCTTACACTGCAGGCATTACATTGAAAATAAATATCTTCTCTACCTGCAGGTCGTCTGTCTCCAACCCACTCATGTCTGGAGGATGGTAGCCATGTGACAGGCCAGTGTCCAGCCTCTCCAGTTTCCCAGGCACCAGGGTCTCAGAGCAAAGGTATTCCACCAAAACAGGCAGGGGAGGGCGGGAACCTCCAATCCCCTCACAGGCCCCTCCTCTGCGACATGGAGGGCAACAGGCGGGAGAGGCCCGAATACGGTAACAAAAAGGCCAGCCGCCTGGCAAGCTTAGAGCTCATTCCATTATCATTAGTGTCGTGTAGTGCCGAGATGTTAAATTAAATGAATTATACTTGTTCAGTGTATGTTCGGCCAAACACTGTCATGTTAATTCTTACGAAGCCATTTGCACTAGTCTGCTTTCGGGAATCAATTGATTGTATTTCTAAATGAAGAGGACTTGCTCATCCCACATTTTATGAATTTATTTTAAATATATCTTTGTTATTCTTTAGGCTCTTTTTTGGATCTTCTCTCTTTAATTGTCCAAATTGACTCCACAACGCTTATGACTGTCACCTTTGACTTTTTTCATTCTCTACATCATCTTCTCCATAATTCTCATCCTGTATTTTCATTCTCTCATGGCCTTTCTTGTTTCTCTACACCTTTTTATCTTCACAGGCTCATTTGGTCAACACAAGACCCATCCTCGCTCTGGTGACAACACTGAGCCAAAGGCAGACCCTTCAATTCAGACAACCAGAGTACCTTCTGTAGACGAGCACTCCCAGTGTTCCGACACAGAGGTGGACCACGACCTCAACAGTGACCACAACCACAAACACTCAAACCGGCGTGCCACCGACACTTACACGATCACCAGTGAATCAGGTGTGGAGCCTGAGAACGACTTAGACCTAGATGGAACCAGTCGTTGCTTGTCATCCACTGCACCCATGGGAGGCAACGAAGGTGCCGATACACCCTTGTCCGATGAGGAGCTGGAGAAAGATTTTGAGGTGGAGTTCATGTGTAAGGAGACGTACGACATGGTGTGTAAGGAGAATCGGTCGTCATATGTGGAATTCCCCTCCATTGAACCCGCCTCCTTCTCTAGCTATGTGTCCTCCAGCCGCTCAGATCCTCTTGGCCATTCCAACAGTTCAGATGCAGCAGTTTCTGCCATGGAGGCAGCAGCTAACGACTCAACCTCTCCTTCCTCAGACCCAGGGATAGCAGATATGAACCAGCAGGGTTACATGACTTCAGACCAGGACAAGGACCTCAGCTCTCCAGGCTCTGACTCTGACATTGAAGGGGAGCTGGAGGCAGCGTTTGCCTGTGGAGGCCCCGTGGTCTCCAACATGATCTCCTCTATCTCAGAGACAGAGCTGGATCTGACCAGTGATGACAGCAGCAGTGGACGCTCATCTCATCTCACCAACTCCATTGAGGAGGCCAGCTCGCCCACATCAGACCAGGAACTGGACCTGGATACAGAGTTAGAGCAGGACAGTGGCATCGTGGGACTCAAAGCGTCTCTACTCTTGGGCCAGCCTGACCCAATCAAAGAAGGGTCTACTCTTCCCTCTCCTTCGCCTCTACCCTCACCTACTATTGCGACACCATCCCCTGTTGACTCACCCATCTTACCTCCTGAGCCCTACGACGATGGCCAAGCTCTGATGGGGCTGCAGAATGTGGACGATGAGCTGTCCTTTGAGCACCAGGCTGACCCAGATGAGACTCTGCCTCCAGCCCAACGATGTGAGGACAGCCTGTCCAGACAGATGGTGCTGCAGATAGAACCAGACCACAGTCTGGAGAGCTTCAAACGCTCCTTCTACCTGCCAGTGGGACCCAGGCTAATGCCCAATACAGATGAATATGATGGAACCAGTGAGGGAGACTCCGAATCAGAAAGCGAAGACGACCTGAGTGAGAACTCAGACTCACCGTGGCTGCTCAGCAACCTGGTCAACAGAATGATCTCAGAGGGCTCGTACCCAATCAGCTGTCCTGAGGATTGCTTCAAGAGGAAAGTGTCTGTGTCAGACACCATCTCACCATCCTCAGACATTGGAGAGGGAGATAGTTTCAATGATGAGGACCAAGAGAAGAAATCAGAATTGGAAGGATCAGAGGAAGAACAGAAGGAAGGTGAGGGGTACAGAAAGGATATGATGGAGCAAGGAGAGAGGAGGAAGAACGTGGAGTCTTCAAAAGAAGGAGCAGTCATAAGTCCCTGTCTGTATATGAACAACCCTACTGGTGACACCAAAACCCCATTGACCTTGGAGCACTGTGCAAACAACGGGAGGGGAACTACAGATTTCAACTCCAAGTATACCACTAAAGACTCTGAGAAGAACTTTACAGACAAACTGTCTAAGAACGCCAGGAGACAAGAGGAAGATGAAGAGCCTAATAACGACTTGATGATGCTGGAGGGTAGGAAGGATCTGGACTCACCGAGCCTCAGTGAGAGTGTGGTCAGCGACAAGGACGAAGGACGAGAGACGGAGCCCAGGCCAAAGAGTCGTTCCTCAGCCTCTCTTGAGCGTATCACCGAGGTTAAACACAGCCTGACACTGGACATACCCACTGCCCAGACTAACCGCTGCTTCAGCCTCACCTACTCCACAGACAATGACGAAGAGGAAGATGACGGCGACTCTTACCCATTCCTGGGTGGCTTGAGGAAGCAGTCCTACCGGGGTAGTGACTTAGAGCTTGACAGTTCACCACCTATTGATTCCAGTGTGCAAGACCATCCCTTACCTGACCATGACCTCCCACTGTGTGAGAAAGATCTGACTCTGAGGGAGCCGAATGAAGATGATGGACTGGCCTATGACTCCATGAAGTACACGCTAGTGGTGGATGAGAATACCACGCTGGAATTAGTCAGCCTCAGAAGGTATGCTCTGACAATGAGTGTGTAAAATGTGTGGAAGCTAAGTATAAAATGGAGTATGTTTGTGTTTAAACTGAGCAGAGCAAATGGAATATTATTTGCATAATTCTTCTACTAGAGCTAATATTGCATAACATTTCTTGAAAAGGTTTTAGTTAAACTACTTCTGAATGATGTGCCTTCTAGTGGTGAATCAAGCTATCAGTCTGTCAGTACTTGTGGATGTCTAGCCCTAATTTGGGATTTGAAACAAACAAACCTTGTCCTATCAGGTGCACCTCCGTTCTGAGTGATGACAGTGAGCTGTCCACACTATGTGACGAGGAGCCTTTGGGGACAGGAGAAGTGTGTTATGGTCGAGATGATGATGAGGTGAGGCCAGAAATTCTCAGTTCTTCTGAGGACTCCTCTCCTGAGGCTGACCTCCCATTCTCCAAGAAGTTCCTCAATGTGTTCGTCAACAGCACCTCCCGCTCCTCCAGTAAGTTGCGCACAAGGCTATTCAGACACTGCACCCTTCCGTAAGAAGGAATATACGTCATTAGGGTTTAACTCTTCACTGTCAGCATGAGACATTAACATGTGATCTGAATTTGGTAGGGAGCCCACACAAAACCTATGGGAGGGCTCTGCTTCCCTGTACATCCATCATCAATCAGTGCTCTCGCTTCAAGATTCATGTCCATAATGAATGGTGATTTGCATAATGAGAGGCTCATTACAAGGACTTTAGTTGCCATTTCTTTTTTGACGAATCGAATTAGCTTACATTTAGACTTCCTCACATTAAGGTTATTTGACAATGTTCTTCCAACAAATAACAAAAAGTATTATTTGTATTTTATTTTGGACATTTACCTTTTAGTTCTATTTGAAAAAAGTAGTTCTCAGGGCATTAAAACTGTAACTGCTGTCTGTTTACCATGTAGGCACAGAGTCCTTTGGACTTTTCTCCTGTACCGTCAATGGAGAGGAGAGGGACCAGACACACAGGGCAGTCTACAGGTAAGACAATCTACGGTACACTCATTTTGTATAATGGGACCTCAGCGGGAGCAATGTGAATGGCTGCAACAATCGGATTGATAATAAACTAGAGATCATTTTGCAATAGAATCACACCAGCCAGGTCTCCAAATGGGCCCTTCCCCAGATCCTACCTCTCGACTTCCAGGGTCCTTGCTTAGACCACACCTTTCTTCAAATGCATTCATTTTTATCTCAACTACACACCTGTAAAGTGTCACAACTGCGTCTTGCCCGTTTTTTACTCTATCACGTAGACAAAATCTGTACGCAGACCTATAAACACCTGGCAGAGTACTCAAAACTGCTTCTGTAGTAGTTCCTGTTACGGTAGGTGTCTCCAGGACTGCATTTTACCTTGATGACAAACATACACACAGACTCATAAGGTGAAAGCAATATCAGCCACATGCTGTCACGGCTGGTAAAGATTGCAAAACAATTATTGTTATTTTCATCAATTGTAGAATCAGTATAGTGGAATGAATTGTGAATGCCATTAGCTCCAATTTTCAAATTACCATTTTGTGTCTGGGAAAAAAACTCCTTGAGTAGGTAAACAAAACAATATTTCTTTCGAGGTTTCACTAACTGTCTTCGGGAGGAGAGCAGATGTCCAAGCTGCGGCTGAGCTCGAGAGCTGTAGAGTGACCAGTAATGATCACATCAGCCACCACCTGTGTCTGTGCTTGTGTTTGTGCGAGCTGGGGGGAAAACTGCATGCACCTCCCTTGTATACACGTATATGTTGTGAATGTATAATTATGTATTTGCTTTGCCACCGTCCTCTATCAGTAAGTACATCCCCACATTTAGAGCTCTTTGTCTCTCTCCACCCACCCCACAATCTTAACACTGTCAGCTGTTTCATCCCTCTTCTCTCTCTGCTCCCCAATGGGAGTAACCTGAAACTCAAACTGATGCTTCCTGATCAAATTACCACCACTCTATAAGATACCCAGCAGCAGCGATACCATGTAAGGACACGTTTAACAGAGGTTTTTGTTTTTTAGTCCTCCTCTCTGCTGCTCTCTGCAGGTTCATTCCTAGACATGCAGATGAGCTGGAGCTGGATGTGGATGATCCTTTATACATAGAGGAAGAAGAGGATGACTACTGGTACCGAGGCTACAACATGCGGACAGGGGAGAGGGGCATATTTCCTGCCTTCTATGCCCATGAGGTCATCGGCCAGTCTAAGGAGCTGTTGGGTGAGTTGAGAGACACATCAACTGCTGTTTCCTCTGCCTCTCTGCGAAGGTCAGAAGAATCACATGTTCTGTATGTGTGTCCCCACATTGCTCCCTGTAGGGATGAAACGAAATCCAGCATGGATTGAGACTTTCAGCGTTCAGTTTTTGGGGTCTGTTGAGGTTCCTTATCACCAAGGCAACGGCATTCTCTGTGCCGCCATGCAGAAGGTTAGTGAAAGTGAAAAACAACAAAACACATGGGCCAGCCCACAAAACAGGCCCAAACATGTATGACATACTGTATGCACCATTAAAATATGTTTTTTTTTGTAACATTTTTTTTGTTAGATTGCAATATCGAGGAAACGGACAGTACATGTGCGACCTCCTTCTCTGTGCGAGCTGGAGATTAGCTTGCAAGGAGTGAAACTGATCATGAGCCTGGAGGATGAATATGACGCCCTTGATGAGGTATGGAGAAAGAAATAATAAATAAACAAATATTAAATTACTTCGACAAATAATTCAGTCAGTCCTCCCTTTAATATGGAATAATGTTGCATTGATAGCTTTTTTCTTTCTTCCGGTCTGCGTCTGCGTCTCGTAGTATGACAGATGTAGTCACTTCTTCCAGATGAAAAACATTTCCTTCTGTGGATGCCATCCGAGGAACAACTGGTAAACAAACACATAGGTTTTCTGCCCTCGTGTCAGCAGCGTACAGTGTAACAGGAGTTCATCATATTGTTTTCTTCTCTTTGCAGCTACTTTGGCTTCATCACTAAGCACCCGATGCTGAACAGATTTGCTTGCCATGTGTTTGTGTCCCAGGAGTCCATGCGACCTGTAGCAGAGTGTGTTGGGTGAGTACAAATCACATGATTACATCAATTACTCTACATCAAACATATAACAAGGCACGGTAATGTCTTCACATCTTTTTTGACGTTTCTTTCAATTTGTTTGATTTTATATATTTACTTTTATTGTCAACATGCTGAAAATGCTAACAGCCATTAAAAGAGATTGGAGAATTACGTCATATTTGAAGTGCTCTTTCTTTCAATCATTTTATTTTTAGTTTATGCAGGTTACACACTACCTCAAACTAGACAAGAAAAATAAAATAAAAATAATAATAATAATAATACATAACATAGCATAACGACCAACTATACAAACAATCAGACTCGGACAGAAAACATACAAGAAAACAACACAGACATAAATCATCATCCTCCATATTGAACCTGCTATAACAAATGATATATTAATGAATATTGTGCACTTAGATCTTCGGGGGTCCGTTGGATCCCAAAGTTGAAGTGCTCTTTGATGGTTTGCGAGTGTAGTCTGATCTCAAAGTCCTGGAATAAAGTGCATCTTTACTACCAATCACTCTCATCTGTAGTTGCAACAGTGATCAGAGATCCAGGTTTATTTTGCACTGTAGCCCTTTATGTGTGTGCATATGTGGAAGCTTAGTCTTGTCGGATTAAGCCGTGTTGAGTTTGAATTATTAAAAACACAGGTAGTTCACTCTTTCTGCGAGGGCAGACAGCAGAGCATAGGTTGGGCCGACCTGTTTCATCCATCAGCTTTAGGTCCTGTTTTTCTTTGGAATAGATCCAACAAGGGCAAAACTTGTTTCGATTCAGTGTAAAATATGTTACTACAAGATGGATTACGATAGAAGGCTGTCTTCTAAAAGCTGGCAGGTTCGTCTTTAGTCATATGTCCGTCTTTTCCACAGACGAGCCTTCCAGGAGTACTACCAGGAACATCTGGAGTACGCCTGCCCCACCGAGGACATCTACCTGGAGTAAGAAGTGTTGCCATGACGACCACCTTCTTTCTCTAGCTTGTGTATGTTCATCAGGTTTGCCACCAGGGGGCGCTGTCAGTGGGGTATTCTCTCCATTGTAAAATACTCTTCTGTGTCCCTCTAAAACTGGGATCTTAATTTCTACAGTATGCTAGGCATTTGACTGATTTCATTCATCCTTCTCTCTTTGTTTATTTCCATCATCTAGATGGATTGATTGCCTGTTTCTTTGATCTTTTTCTATGATATAAAACTAAGATGCCGAGCACCTGTTTATTTAAGGATTCCTCTTTTGAAATGAAAACAATATACCTACTACTGCTGTTTCACTCTGCATGGCTAGTAGGGTTACTGCACACAGACACACTAGGAAATACACATATCCATGAGAATGGCAAGCAGCTCAACAATCAATACGGGAATGGTGTAGAATCAAGAGGTTGGTGTTTGATTAACTGTAAATATGTATTTGTTCAATATTGACAAACTGCTAATTTGATTTCTACCGATAGTGACATTGGAGCAAAGTAGAGAGAGTGCAGTGAACTGTCCTTGGTCCGAGCTTACCCTTGTGTCGCGTACAAGACGTAGTGTGTGTTGTAAATACATGTATAGAAAGTAGACATACAGGCGCCTCATCCAGACTAATTAAGAAACACTCACAGCTGAGACTGATTGAGGGGGATTTGGT
Source organism: Ophiodon elongatus (assembly GCA_016806645.1). NCBI lineage: Eukaryota > Metazoa > Chordata > Actinopteri > Perciformes > Hexagrammidae > Ophiodon > Ophiodon elongatus. The sequence goes on along the minus strand of JACSYO010000597.1, from coordinate 212,762 downwards.
TTTGTCGTGGGTATTATTGACTCACTCTGACAGGAGTAACTGCAGGTGTAAGAGATTTTGAAGGAATGACGTGTAATGAACTTTGAATGTCATTTGCCACGCAGATATTTTATTCAGCTTGGATTAGGTGCAGTACGTGTCAGCACATCTGGATGAATATGACAGAACCATTTTACTTTTGTCCAGTCCTCAAAGTTGCACTGCTTGCTGACCTTCACACTGGGGAGCTTTCATAGGAAATTATTCAACTGTAAAAATTTTGCAAATCATCGATCCCTGTATGCTTTGCTATGATTGATGTGAATTTCAGGTCAAAGAAAGCAAAGTCCCTCTGAAAAGCCATATTCTTACACCTCCGACTGTTTAACTTTGGTTGTCAGTGACATCCTAGTCTCCATTTTCTTTTGACTTGACAGTTTCAATGAGGGAAAAGGAATGACTTACAGTAGCCACGTGTCAGTAATGCTGTTCTGCAGTGTGCCTACTGTACAGGGAGAGCGTCCTGCTAAGACTTGGTCCTGGTATCACAATGTAATCAAACCTTTAATAAAGCATTAAAAGGGAGGTTTTATAGTTATGTAAATGGTTAGACTTTGATCTTGTTTTTTAAGTATGATGGATAAAAGGGATGGCAACATCTTCCCACGTTCATTTATTGCTCTTAGTCTAGTTAAATGGTTGAAGCATCATTCACACATCACACAATAACCTACTCTGGGGTCGTTGTAGCATACCATAGCTTACAGTCCAGCACCGTATATACAGAAGGAGAGGGGTTATATTTAATAATTAATGCACTCACTACAGTCATCTGAAATATCAGGCTTTACCACCCCGACCATCCCCATTGTTCTTTCAGACACTGTTTCGCATCTTGTTCTGCTGCTTTCAGTCATAGTCCACAAGAACAAGCACCTCAGTTCACTGTTGATATGGCAGGAGGGAAGCAGGGTGTTATCTACATATGTATCGCTGTCAGTTAGATCATGTATATATATAATAGCGAATCTAAGATAGTGCTGTGTCCTTTATGTTGAGTATGTTATGAAATTATTATGTACATTAATTAAAAAAAGAAAGATCACAACCAGACAAAAACCCCTGAAAGAAAAGAAAAACAAATATCTGTGATCTGCAATAATTTTATTTCAGTGTGTTTCTTCACAAGATGTTAACTCAGAATCTGGTAAGCAGGTGGCATTTGGGTTCCTGCCAACTTCATAACTCTCTGCACAGGCTTCAGCAGCACATTAGTGAGATGTGACGTCATTAGTGTGACATACACCAACCAGACTACTGACCAACCTGCTGTTAGAGATGAATAGTGACTGAGTCAGCTGCCACTGGAAAAATATTATTGCGTCTTGCCGATTATAGTAATCACCTTTGCGCTCCAACAGTGTGACCTATCACTGATCTGTATCTATTTGCTTCTAATTATGTTTTTCTATCTCATCACAGCCCAGTTAAAACCCTTCTTTCCACACAGCTACACAAAAACAACCTCTGAGGATGATCTAGTCCCATATAGCCGCTCAGACATACACTAACAGTTAAACCAAACCGTTGACTTTAATACATTAACAAGATTCTTCACTGTATACCTAGAGCAAATCATTATGTGACCGAACAAACATATCCTATCTTGTATCTTTAAAAACAAGGACTTGTAAAATTAATTAAAATTCCAGGGAAAAACAAAGAAAAAAAATGACAAAAAAAAAAAAAAAATCACTCTGCCTTGTCATGGGTTTGGTCTTATGAATAAAATATATGCTTGATGTCCGAAATCTTTTTTGTTGTCTTTATTGTTCAGATACTCTTTATTGTTTGTGTGATTGCAAGGCATTTCACATAAAAGCCATACATCTATTCAAAATGTTATGATTATAAAGAATGTTGAGGTAAAGAAATTTAAGGAATAAAACACATCTTCAAATAGTCTGGAAATAAACAGTACAGTGTTATACTTTAGTTCTCAATGTAGTCAATATAAATATTAAGAAAAGCACTTCCTCATTGAGGAAACTGATTGTTTGCAATGTTACTTTTCAGTACAAACTGTAATTATGTATTTATACTGTAGCAGTCCAGTAGCAATGCATCATCAGATAATTACAAAATCAGCTTTCACAGAACAATCTTAAGGCAATAACCAGTGCAGTACCTCCAGTCTGTCCCACATCTTTAGCGGTTGTGGGAATTTTTCCCATCAACACTTGCAGCAGCTGGGCTTTGGGCTACACTGAGGATTGCAGCAAGGCTCCAGGTTTGGGTCTGATCCTTTTGATATCTGGCTTTCTCCAAACACCATGGAGTCTTCAAACTGCCCCTTGACTTTCTTGATCCTCTCCAACACGGCTTGGAGGTCGGGTTTTCCCACCAGGGGGAGAGGGTAGTTCTCTGAGGGGTCAGCCTCCAGGTCAAAAATAAGAGGGGGGTTGTGGGCCTTGAGGACCGCAAATACTGAGCAGTCTTGGTCCGGGGTCGTATCGCTGTGGGTAGCACCTGAATGCACAAACATGGACAAGCAGGAGTTAAAAAATACCTCAGCTCTGACTGTGATTATGCTTCTTGACATTTGAACTAATTGTGTATATGAAGCCTCCTGTACCTCGTGTATAGAAGTGGGCCTTGTACTTCCCTAGCCTGAGAGCAAACAGGCCATACCTCTCACTGGGATCTGTTGGGTAGAACATCATCGCCTCCCTTTTACTCTGCAAAAAAAATTAAAAAAAGGATTACGCTGCATTCACATGAAATCAGGCAGACTGTAGACGGCAAACCGGATGTCATGTTAGTGGACGAGAGCAGGACGGTAAAATCAGGTGAGGCTGGCAGAGAATACCAGCGATAGTAACGGTAGACGGCATTACCGTCCAAAGTTAAAATACAATACAGTTGAATTTACAATCGGATATTATGCAGCTCACCCACACAAGGAGACATTTGTTTACGTTTGCATTACAGCTACATTTTATAGATACTAGCATAATTACATAAAATAGTAATTTTAGACAGGAAATAATTGGATATCATATATTTTATTTCTTCACCACAGCAACATATCTTCATGTGTGTTTTGTTTCGCTGTCCTGTCATTCTGACAGACTGTTTGTTTTCCCCGGGCCGTCCAAAGTGTTGTCCATCTGCTGTCTACCTTGTGCCTGATTCCATGTGAATGCACCATGAGAGATAATAAAATTAATACATCAGCTTGGTTTTCACATTATTTCAATCTCTTCAGAGTGTGAGGTATGATGGTACTACCTTTCCTTGGTTGACAAGGATTTCTGTCATATCGACCCCATCCAGCATCACCCGGGGTAGTTTGGCTCCTGCCAGACTTGCAATGGTGGGGAGGATATCTAGAGTGCTGGCCATCTCATGAGTCACACCTAAAGAGATTGCATGAATAAAAAGAGCAAGCAGCAATCACTAAAAGGCCACATATAATGGGTTTGCATTCATTTTAATATAGTATTTATTTTCATACTGGAATGTATGAAATCAGTGAAAAGACTTGTGGTATGCTTTTGAAAATGTACAGCATTAAAGCTTAGCATACGTGACTGAAATGAGCAAAACCACCACAATAGTCTTTGAAAGGGAAGTATACACCAAGTGGTCTGTGTAGAAAACTCAAAGGGAACAGAAACATTTATGTTTGTCCTTGATAACATCACTCAGACTAAACATTTGGAGCAGGACACGGAGGAGTCCAAACCTGGCCTGATGGTCCCTGGCCAGAAGGCGATGGCTGGCTCTCTCATGCCCCCCTCATAAGTGGTGCCTTTTCCACATTTCAAAGGGCCAGAGTTACCTCCATGGGACATGCGCATCAGCTCAGGCCTACTCGCGGAGACAGGAATAACACAAGATTTGATAAAAGCCAATAAATCCATTATCATAAGAAGGAAATAAATCTAATATAAAAGAGGGCAAAGATATAATACAACTTGACCTTTGAACAGAGAAAAAAAAACACACTACTGTACCACAGCTATGAGGAGGGAGATTAAAACGTCTGCATACGAAAGTATGAAAGTAACTACAAATACAACACAGGCCATACATTCATTTGCACATATAAACAAACTAGGAACAAAAACCCACCCATTGTCTGAAGTGAAGAAGACCAGTGTGTTGTTGATCACTCCTGTCTTCTCCAGAGTTGTCATAAGGTTTCCTATTGTGTTGTCAAACTCTAAAAGAGCATCTCCAAATGGGCCCCTTAAAGAGCGCCCGGCTGCCCCTGGACCTGCATACTGAGGGTAGTGGGTGTGCTGGAGGAGGAAGTAGAAGAATGGGTTTATTGTCTCGCTCCACTACCATAATCTATCTACACGGGTTTAAAAATTCACGTGGACATGTACTAAGCATTTAATAAAACATGCTGCCCAGTAGAGAGCTCTGATTCTGCCCTGATAGTAAATGTTGTTTTGCTCACTCGAGGGGTTCACCATCAAAGACTGTGTTCTGCTTACATGGGAAGGATAGTAGAGGAAGAACGGCTGGTTTTTCTTGGCTGACGCGGTGATGAAACTAGTTGCAAAGTCACTGTAAGCCCTTTCCAGATCGAGGAAGTTGACTGGCTGCTGCTTGATGACCTCATTGTGCATTAGTGGAACATATACAGTGCCAACATCACACGATCCGAAACACTTAACATCTGGAGGGAAACAAGTCAGGTTCCGACAGGGGCCCTGGGGAGGAAAGAGGAAGAAAGAAGAAAAATAGACACAAAATAAAACAGACACTAAAATAGACATTGCAGAAAATAAATCACATTACGATATTTTAAACAAATACCAGCACAGATTACTTTTTAAAACCGTTTAATCATTTTAGTTTGTCGCTTAATTAAATTGCACTGACCATGTCGTGGGAGTAGGGGATCCCCAGGTACTGGTCAAACCCCTGCCTGGTTGGAAGAAACGTCCCGTTGGCCCCAAGTCCTAAGTGCCACTTCCCCATGGCAGCAGTAGCATAGCCCACAGGTTTCAACACTTCAGCAATGGTGGTCTCATTTAGAGGAAGACCGCCTCGAGAGCCTGGGTACAACACTCCTGGGTAGGCACCTGAGCGGGTCTGATAGCGCCCCGTCAACAACGATGCCCTGGAAAGCCATCGAAACAAAGCACGGATATTGTTCAAGAGAGGTAGGAAGGACTGGAAAGTGTATAATGTGTGTGGACTAAAGAGTTCAGTTTGGCAGCATGTGGCTAAAAGAATATATGGCATGTATTGCTGTAATTTACA
>JACSYO010000597.1:30000-202500 GCA_016806645.1 Ophiodon elongatus | reverse complement strand
CCCATCTCTTCATCTCACCTCTTCATCTGCCTCTCCTCACCTTCTCTTCCTCCTCTTAAGAACTGGTTATCCCGCTCACAGTGTTCTGCACCTGCTGCTTGTTAAGTTGGCGTCACAACAGCACACAGCAGGTAATAACTGGTATGGGAGCCAACAGTAAACAAGCACCGATGGGTCCCCTTTTTCATATTCTTCTTGCTGTTTGTCATTTCACACAATATTAACAGTCTGAACCTGTGAGGTAAACTGTGAAGTATAATGCAGCAGTGTTTGTGGACCGCTAGTCTGCGTAGCCTAAATCAGCTAGAGAAGATCCAGGTAAACTGTTTGAGCACTAGTGGGCGCCATTGGATCACAGTTCCCCTCACTTCTGTGCGTGTGTCTGTCTTAACGGTGTCTATGACGAGGAAAATAACCTCAAGTAAGTCAAATTATTAGCATTAGTTCCACAGACAATCTCTGTTACATCTGATCTCCCAGGCTATGCGACACAATACATTGAGCAGTAATAGGGCCATGCAGGGTTGATATGTATCTGCAATTTGTAATGTTAAATGTCAGTTCAGCTTTCTGACATTTCTAGGCTGGTAAAAGCTGGTCTTTCATCATGTCTTCATGTAGTTTCCTCATGCCAGTCTTTACAGCTCTGCCTCTTCTTGCCATGTCTCATATTGAAACTAATTTCATGCCTCTCACCTTTTGTTAACATGCAAATTACTTGCAGACTGTTAGAGAAAGTTACAGTTACAGGCATAGGAAAAGGAGATAGATAGATAAATAGATAGAGTGCAAGTGAGAGAAACAAATGGGGAGGAGATAGAGAAAGGGAAGCAGGAGGATAAATCAGTGGATAATTCAGAACCATGGACAGACCTTAATACTTTGATTTAGCTCTGCCCTGACAGCAGAACATTTCTAAATGAGCATGCCTGCTAATATCTTGTTTTTATGCAAATGCATTTTTGAGCAGCATTTGCCACAGCATATTTGGAGTTGCCCCCGAGAGAAGATAAAGTGATGAATAAGGGCTAATTGTAAAAGTATTTCAGATCCTGCAGTTTTCATTACAGACTTCACAGACAAACTGCACTTTGGCGCGATAAATAAGTTATTACACATTGTCAGTATAATATTAGAAAAGCATACTAACACAGTTTAATTTAGTTTAAGTAGCAAGATTACATCCAAGATACGTAGACAGCCTGAGGTTTTTGCTTAAGGTAGTTCGTTGTGTGAGCAGCACATTTCGCAACTATCTGCTGCATGAGCAGGGATCAACCAGTCCTTTCGATGATGAAAAGTCATTGTTATTCTGGCTTGTGAGCTGAGGGAGCAGTGATGGAAAACATCCGAGCAAATAAACAGAGGTTCATTGGCACAATAGAGGCTGGAACAGAGCACAGAATTATGCAATGAAATCTAACAGGCCTCTGTAGAGCAACATGAGCTGAACAACTCATAAATGTTTGAGGACCTGCTGGGGTAATGTGCACTTTTGTCGATGTTCTCGGCTCATACACCGAAGCTCTCATTGTACTAAACTTAGAGCAAATGTTCTCTTCAACTGCACGTCACCTGTGCACAAAATACTGAAGCGACGTTACAGTCAAAATGAGTGTAACTGTCGTTTTGTCTTCAGTGCACCATCATGCACACATTGACAGGAAGAAACAGCACCATGAACGCCTCGTGTTATCCAGTTGATGTGTCCCTGTGAGGTCCCTGCTTTCTTCTGATGGACTACTGGTGGTAAGAACAACCTGTCCTTGCAAGCATTTCCTCTACAGCTGCCTGGTGCTATTATAAAGAAAGGCAGCCTGAGTGGGCCTCATGTCCGCTGCTATCCGCCAACTACCCTCCAGCTGTCATCTGCTGCCACACTGCAAAGCTCCACAAGTGATTTATTCTTTTTCAGGCTGACTCCTGCATCACCCCTGCTCTCGTCATGCAGACGACGGGCCTGAGAGATACACAGAGATGACTCGGGGGGAACGGGCCTGCACCGAGTCAGATGAAACATTCTCAAAATTGACTTTCTGCAGCATTTGTTGGGCTATGAGATAACTGATGTATGCTAAGAGCTAAGCTGAAAATATTAAGATGAGTGTTACATGAGATAAATGCCAAAAATGTGTATGAATATTGAGATTTATCAACCCAGCTCCTCAATCTACTGCTCAGCTCACCTTGAGATGTGCTTTGGCTCAGCTTGTCCTCAGGGACAAAACACTACCGGCTTTGATTGTAAACAACTTTCTGTCTGAATTTATTATCATCTGCCACAAGTGTAAAATCACAAAGACCAATTCCTCGTGTCTACATTTACATATTCATGCAAATGCTGTTGTTGAAAGTAAATGGTAATTTCTTTCATTTTCTGATTAGAATTTTGCATTGTCATCATTTGGAATTGGAACAGACATAGCCAACCCACTAAGCTGCACCATACTCCTCCCCTAGCTTCATGTGATTGATTAGAACGAGTAACACAGAGCACTGTGTGGATGTAACAAATTCTGACTTGCAGTACTCAGGTGACTTTTCCTGTAGTTGTCATGCAACATAAATTAGCAACAGAGACACTAGTACACGTACATGTCACATTGCGAAGCATATTCAAATCTTTTCACTCAATATTCATCATTCATCTCATAGGACAAACTGATTTCAAACATTTGTAAAATGCAAACAGAATATATTTCACAGTAGAAGATGTAAACAAGATTGTTAGGCCCTTCATTTGCAGCTTCAGTGCTTTGCTCAGTTACTGTATGTGACCGGATTACTCCTAATGACTTTGGAGCCACAAACCGTATGAATGAATGCAAAACGCATGAGCTGACATAATGATCATTCTCCCATTTGAGAGTTCATCTTGATCAGCTGTTGGTAGATGTGGCTTCATCTGCAGCTCGTCCTGAGTACCAGGCGGATCTGTGGATCTGTCATTTTGTTTGTGTAAATCAAAAGAGGCAGAGACACAAAATGTCTTATCATTTTTTATTGATCATTTCCTTGATTAAAGGCAGTGTGCAAGTACTGATGGCATCTAGCATTGTGGTTGCAGATTGCAACCAACTGAATATCCTTTCGCTCACTCCTCACTTTCCAAGAGCAACGGAAGTCAGACGGCGGCTGGCAGTACCGCGGTTTTACTCAAGTTATCACAAGCGTGTCAGAGAACTACGGTGGCCAGGTAACTTAAAAATGCAAAAGGCTCTCTCTGCAACATCTAAACTAACGAAAACACAACAATTCTTAGTTTTAGGTGATAATACAATATTGAAAACATAGTTATGAATCTATATTTAATTTCTGCTAAGATTCCCTTCAATGCTTCACAATGCAACACTTTAATTTAACCCCTTGATTTAGCAGAAGATAAATATAAGCACTTATTGAAATTGTTTCAACACACAATATTGTATTTGTAAGAAGAGATAATGACATATTTAAGTACTTATTATATATTTTCCTATGGAGCATCCGGAATTGGTGTATAAATCATTAGTAATGATTGATAACACAGTGCAACATAGCTGTCATCATATTTAATAATACTCAATAGATGCTCTCACACTTTTAGTGAGTTTTAAAAGATCTGTTTGGAAATAGTATTATGATGTTTTGGTTTTTTTTACTTTCAGGGTCTACTTCCTAGATTTCACTTGTGCTTCCAGCCACATCTCATGGCTTTCTTCTGCAAATAGATTTTGCTCAGTTGTCATGTTTTATTGATAAAGAAACATGTAGTCGTATACATATATATTGCCAATCATTCATTATCTCCTTATATGACAGTTGTGCTTTACAGTTATAGCTGTTGACAAATGCACATAAACACATAAAAATGTCTTCATCTTTACTGACAAATTCTTTTTTGCGTGTTATAAGCCAATAATTAATCGCTTATACACTGCTTATAAATGCTAATCGGGGGGTAAGAATGAAGTGGTACCATTTTGTATTAATATTTCTCAACTTCATAATGAGGCTCAGTGTCTCTGACTTCAGTAATGCTCATCATCCTTGTTACTGTTTCTAGTGCCAGATTGCTTTACTCACATGACATTCATATTGGAAGCATGGAAGGGCTGTAAATTAATTAACAAGTATATGAATACAAAGTGTCTAATTACAGTTTTGACTCTGAATTAGCATGGCAAGCTATTAGCCACATCATGTTGATGAGAGGATCTTCATAGCTGATCCTCACTCTCCATCAAATAGGTATTTGAGCTATCACACTGCTTGTCAGCTCCCAATACGACAACGTTTCTGGGGTTTCCCTCTGAGAAGATCTAGATCCTTGAATCAATTACCACTCCAATGCCCACAAACCCAGATCCCATTTCTTTGCTTCACGCTCGATAAAAGCTATTCCGTCTTTCTACGCTGTCCGTCTCTCAGCGCTGGAGCTGTTTCTCATTTGTCTCATCTGATCTTTAAAGCGCTGGCTATTTCACTTTTTGAAAAGTGACTCAGAGCTCCGACTGGAGTCAGACAACTCCCAAATGTCATTGTTTAAGTTTTGGCTTTACTTGCCATCACATTCACATTCTGAACTCATCTTTTTCCTCTTTGCAGAAAAAAACAGCAGATGAATACAAGGAATTATCATGGCAGCGGCAATATATTTTATTTTTTTCCTGGTTACATTACTTACTGTAAACTTGAAATTGAATTTAGATATTCAGCAGACTCATATCTCTTCAGCACTTAACTGCTAAGCAGCTGAGAGCAGTTGGGATGAGAGAGCTAACTGACACCTCTATGTTGCTTTCCGGCATGCTTATAATCAGGCGAAATCAAACTTTATCTCTACATTGCCATAAATGTTCACTGACTGACTCATAACCTTTTTTCACGAGTCTGAAGATGCCCTGTTAGTACTTTTCTGTGCTTGAAATAAATCGTCTTTCATTTATGTACAAGAACCCTGCCTGTTTAAATATGCTGATGTTCAACAATTTCAAACAAGAATGATCAATAGCTGTCATTGCCTGACACTTGCCTCACTCACGCGCACGTGCACGCACACGCATGCGCACGCACGTACACGCACGCACATGCACACACACACACACACACACACACACACACACACACACACACACACACACACACACACACACACACACGTGTATTCCTTTGTGTTGGCCACAGAGGCTAGAGCCATGTTTTCGTTGATGAAAATGCAGCATCTACTTTACTGACAACAAAGTCTTATGTGGTCTCTGGTGAAACAGATGGATATGTACACCAAGTCCTTGCTGTCAATGAAATAAAACTGTCAGAATAACATTGTTAATAAAAGGAAAGAGTTGCACATGGGGATAAAGTTGTGATAGTACAAAAGCACAAGAAAAACATATTCAAAGAAGTTCATTGAGAGTGGTGAGGTAAGAGGTGTGTTGGTTTGAAGTGGATTGTACACAAAAGAGGCAAAATAAGGATGGAAAAAGAAATATATTTGATATATTGGTTATTTTTGAGTGCGTCTCAGACTTAACAATAGTGTTTGAATTCGTCCCACACTTTCCTAAATATTGCCCTGGTGAGTAGAGCTGGGTGATAATTCAATATGATAATTTATCATCTATCAATGGAATCATATAAGGATGAGATCCCATTAAAATATCATGACTTACATTGTCTAAATTGATAATAAGAAGCACATACTAACTCTAAATTCTCAGAAAACCTGCTAATTTTTCACTAAAGTTCTTAGTTAAATGAGAAAATACTCAGTGCTTGAGTCAAGTATTAAATTCACACAGGAGTATACAAAAATGAACATTACCATGTGGTTATTTCAGACAGACCTTTTTATCAGGGAGCAAATAATACAGCTGCAAGAATGTAAAAGTGTTCATTTTTATTCTGGCTTTGTATTGACATCCCGTTAACTGCCTTTGCATTCCTCTGTCTATATGGACAGCACTTGACACTGATCAGTTGAAACCAGCTGCGACTTTCCTTGAAGGTGACCCTCATCAGATTTAGTCAGCATTGTTCCGTTTCACCATGAATATGTAAATTGTCTCTTTTGGCTCCATTTGAGATGAGATCAATTTGAGGCTGACGGGGATTGACTGTTAAATACCCAGAAATCTCATTGACATGAGTGACAGGCTCTGCCTTTTTCAGGAGAGTGAGAGGAATATTAGGATAGTTTGTGTGTGTGTGTGTGTGAGTGTGAGAGAGAGAGCGAGAGAGAGAGAGAGAGAGAGCGAGAGCGAGAGCGAGAGAGAGAGTGTGTGCATAAAGTATAACTGTACTGATAAAGATGCCACGGCTTGAGAGTGGTAATTATAAGAAGTAAATCCTTATCCCTCTAATTCTGATCTGGTAATTTGCCAACCAGAGAAAGAGAATTTTGCTGACTTTCAATGCGGAAAAAAATACAGGGTGCAGATATTTACTGCACAGTACAGATAAACAAAGGCTGAGTTTCCTCTCAGGCACAGACACAGACGCAGCAAGCAATCCTCAATTATTTATGCAGGCGTGGATTACCTCTGCAGACAGGGAGAGTTTACTCATAGGTAAAAAGTGATCTGTTTCACTCTATCTGCCCCACTTTCATGTCCGTCAGACCCCCTCAGCCATATCATCCCCTTTAACTCCCCAAGAGAACCTTTGAACCTGACTCATGATGAAACACGCGCACACACAAACACACATTGAATTCTAATGACTGGCCAGTTGCTGAAAGGCTTGCCCCCTTCCTTTTCTCACAGAGGAGGTATTCAGTCCCCCCCTGCCTCTGTCTGGTATGTCCTAGCCTGGCTAAGATCGGCTCAGTGTGACTCAGTCCAGTCTGTTCATCTCTGTTTGAATGGCCAGGTATTGTTTCACTAGCCAGGATCCTCTTACCATGGACAACAAAGAGAGGCCGCTATACCCTCCTCACACACACACACACACACACACACACACCCACACACACAGGAACAGGCAGAGTAGTTGGGTCGACAGCCCGAGAGCAGCAGTCACATTTTCCCAGGCGTCTGCCTAGAAAGCTGCAAGGGACTCAAGTTCTTTACAGACTTTCAAAGGAGCAGATACAGTATCTTCCTTCATGGTGGCTGGAATTTCCTACTTTTTCATGACAGAATCATTCTGTACTTGTGTACTTATGTCAATTTGCTGGTGGAACGCAACAGTTTTCTCCTCCTGCTGTTTGGGGTCCATCTCTTCAGGTAGGATGGAGCGAAAGATGAATGAATGAGTACCGAAGTTGTTAAGTTATCTCTGTTTTTGTTTCTAATAGATGAATGTTTTTCATACCTTCATGTTTTTCAGCAATATTCTTCCATGAACTGCCTCACAGATATATTGCATTTACTTAGATGTATTTATTGGATTTTAAATTATAAACATAGCATTGGACCTTATAATTTCCCATTATAATCCTATTGTTCGGTTATACTCCCATAGTTGTTTTGTATTTCCACTAAATGTTAAATAAACAGTTTGGTTCAGCTTTTATTGCACGAAGATACCGAGGTGACAAAATCTCTTTTTCAATTTCCTCTCCCAAGATTTATTCCATGTTTTCCATGTGTGCGAGGAGTATCTTCTCTTGGAAAGCTTGAAATCAGTCAAAAACTGCTGCTGTCATGTGACATTATATGAAAGTTATCTTGACATTTAAATGTAATTCGGAAGACAAAGTTTAAAACAATAAGCTCCAATTCCTGAAGCATAACTAAGACCCGCACATATATCAAGGACTGAAGGAGCCAATACAACAATGTCAAGAGAGCTGGATATGTGTATATTTTCCCACAAGTCCGCAATATTCAAGTAACTTCAATAAAGGAAGCAGCAGAACCAAAAAATATCACTAGGTAATAACACTAGATGAAAACATACATTTCTCGCAAAAAACAGCAATATCCAAGAGTCACTATTAAATCAAGGACACCATAAATACAAACAGTGTGAGGAACCTAATAAGAACAGAGGTTTATTTTGTTCAAGTCATCAGAATCAGGAGGAAGTACGATATGAAAACTACAAGGGAGGGAACAGTGTTTCTCCATGACTTCCCCTCCATGAATAAAGTCGCACTGAGAACTTGAACTTTAACACAAGCTTCAGTGTATTTGATAAGGGCCTTTGTCTGCTGCTAACCTCCCGTGCTGTATTTGATTTAACCTTTAATTACTTTTGGATAAATTAAAACAACTTATGTTAAAAAACACAGCATAGCTCAGTAGATGTGATGATACAATTGTCATATGTGTCACGACATTCAGTATTGTTCATGAGGAGCTTCAGTTATTAAATAGTGTTTGTTTACATGGAGTGGAAAAGGGAGTCAGTGGGTCCTCTCTGAATCCTCTCCTGATGGCCTCGACATGCTCTGTGTTTCTTTTCTCCTTTCATCACCGCTGCCCTCAGGGCTCCTCCTCACCCTCCTCACCCTCCTCAACTCTTCCATCTGTTTCAATTAGCGGGAGTGCAGGGTGGAGCACTGGGGTCTATCACACAAGCACAGAGCTGCAGGTGCACCTACAGTATAGAACGCAGCTGACAAACAAGAGTCACTCTGTACCTGATAGGGGTTACGTTGTCTCAGGTGAGACTCTGAGGCTGTCTTTGCTATAGTAGGGCGCTGCATCAGTGACCATCAAAGCCGAGATACAGTCGCAAGCATTATCCACCCACCCTCCTACTTATCTCTTCCAACCCTCACCTAACTCCCTCACACACAGATTGGACTTCCCTCCTGCATCAGTGTGTCTGCTGTGCATGTATGAGAGTGTGTTAGTGCTCCTCTTCACCTTGGATGAGTAGTGAATGTGCCTCTCTGAGTTTTATTCTGGTGTTCCAGTACTATTGAGCACTCTGCACCCTGATGAGAGCTACTGGGGGAATTTATTCCACCTTTACCTTTAACTATCTATTACTGTCATTGGTGAGTGAGACAACCTTGTCTTGCTTTACAGCATGTGGATCTCCTTGTGCCCTGTACTGTATATTGTGTCAACACACAGGTGTAATTCATCCATAAAAAAAGCATTTAATTGGATGAGTTTGTATCTAGTGGAGTAGTGAGGACATCTGGTATGAAGGCCTTTTTCTGTCATACTTTGTACAAAATTAAGTGCTTTGTTTATAAGTAGGGAGGGTGCTGTGGAATATGCTAAACCCCAGCATTGTGAATCGTTGGCTGGTGTATTTGAATAGCTGAATTCTAGGTGGATGTGTAGCATCTGTTACTCTCAGAATTGCGCTTACATGTGGTCTCGAATTAAGAGTTAGGAAGACTTAAAAACATTCTCAACAAAGAGTAGTTAAGATGTCTGTATATAATGCTCACATACACTCGGACCACTTTTTCAGTGAAGAACAACTAAGAGAAGTGAATTTATATAATAAAGGTATACTGCTGTGTAATTGATGGACAACTTTGATATTTTAACGAGGTGACCATATTTGGTGGCAATTTGCCAAGAATATAAGCTTTCATCTCTGTTACCCCAAAAACTGCAATGAATGATCACCTTATTTTACAACAGCTTTGTGTGCCTACAACTGAAATTTATAATTTACTTTGGTTGAAATGTTAACTGGGGTTGCCTAAACACAAATTTACAAAATCGATCAGACTGTTTGGCTGAATAGTGTCTTTTGTTGTTGTACTGGTAGAATATGACCGAGGATGGGCAATACAAATGTAGGGATTCTTAATATTATCTTTCTTTTTAAAGAAGTTAGACAGAACTGTTAAAATGTATACAGCAGGTGAAGAAATTGTGAGCCATTGATTTCAATGGGTTTTTAATGCACTTTCAGGAAGTAAGTTTGCTTCTATTAAACCTCAGAACTTGCTTTTCCTTTTTTACATAATTACTGGCTCTCAAATACATCTCTATCAGGTCAGAAACAGTATCAAGCTGTTTCAATAAATTGTCAATTGTCCCAAATTCATCATCACAGTTATCCTCTGCACTGTCTCCTTTCCGGTTCAATCAAATCCACATCTTGGATTGAAATAGTTCAATACCCGCTGTACATTGTATTTTTCCTTGTCAGGCATTTTTTCTCCATTTGTCCTCTGACCTGAGTCTTAAGATCCCAGTAGATCAGTATGTTTAAAGTTCAAGACCTACTTCAAAGGTCAATAATAATAAATAGTGAGAGGTTCCAGCGGTAACTCATTTTAGCTGCTATGTAGCAGGTCAAGCACAGCAATATTCAATTAATTACATCTCTCACTGTCAGACAAAATACAGACAAACAATTTGCCACTGTTTTTTATTCACTGTCATAAATTAAAGCAAAACATCCCTCCTTGCTCGCAATGGGCAGGCAGTCCTTCAGTGGGGTTTCTGACTAGAGGGTGCAATCATCTCATGGCTCCAGTTTTTGAGGTTTTTTTTAGCTCTCAAGCCACAAGAGTTCAGATATTTTTTTACATATCCTTTTTTTACCAGGTCTTTTGAACAGTTGAAAGTTGAATTGGTCACTTACTTTCAGATATTTTGGGCCAAATTTGAATTGATTGGTTTTATAATTATACATACAATACAAGTGCAGATGTCTCCCAGTCTGCGATCCCACTCCCGCACAGAAACAGGAGTCATTACAGCACTGAATCTATCTTTCGGTTCTCAGCAAAAGGCTCACAGGCGGCTGGTAATGTAGTCATAAAGGTGATCAAAAGCCTTTAGATCTGTACATCTGTGTGTCCTGCAAATATTGATAGTGTTACAGCCTTCTACAAAGGGCTCTCTTTGACCCACATGGTCCACCACTGAAATGAAACAGAGGACCTCTACGTTTGTGATTGGCCTAATGAATGGCAGTCAGGTCAACCAATAGTACAACGGCCGCAAGGGATGAGTGATAGAGGATGTGATACCAGCAGAACAGAGGCAGATGCTCTTTTGACTCCCTGTCAGACAGGGAGAGATGCTAATGACATTCTCCCTCAAGCACTGAGGAGATATATAGAGAGACACACTAATGACTCTCTATCTCTCTGGTCACTAGCAGGTCTGCAGACAGCTTGTTAAATCTCACAGCAGACCAACAAGCTGTTATTCAGAATGTTTGGAGGCAACTACACACAGAAAATGTCTGGCATTTAAAAAAACGTATGTGCAATTAACAATGTCTATGATGACAATTTCATTTATTTTTGTTTTTTTTACAGTGACATCCTCAGTGCAAGTGTTTCCGCTTATACACCTGTCAACCTAGTGGCAATTTTCTGTGAGCGTCGTACCAGAGCATGGTTTCATCCGTGGACAACAACTTTATCGTAATCTTTATCACTAAAAATATGATTCGACATTTTGCTTACTTGCTTACGAGTTAGATGAGATGGCGAGGGAATGACCTGTCCTACTCTGCCTCTGATTGGGCAGTACTCATTCCTGCATTGCCTCTATTGGTTGGAAATTGTTAGCTTCTGGCATGTGGAGTGAGACAGTTTAGGGTTAGAGTGAGAATATCAGGGTAAACCAATCAGATGCAGGTCATGTCATTGCCATATAGAAATATAAAACATTGGCTGTAAGTTCATCTTTAGCATACAGAAACAAGAATAGCATCAATATTCTCATCTAACTCTTGGCAAGAAAGCATAGAAAAATCACATTACCCTCCTTTAAAGTGAAGTGAATGAGGAAGGGCAAACCACACTATGTTCTGTATTTTGCAGTTCAACCAAGGAGGATGTCTTTCCAACTTGCAAACTCCCAAACTAATATCTGTCATCGTTAATGGTGAAAGGCAGAGCAATTGGCTGTATTACGGTCTCTTCCTCTGAGAATCCTTCCTTGATTAAGGGAATCATAATGCACCAATGTGGGATAAAGATACAAAATATACATGTACAGGCTCACACAGACACACACACACACACACACACACACACACACACACACACACACACACACACACACACACACACACACACACACACACAAACACACACTACTTACTACTACTGGACCTTCAGTCATCAGCATTTACAGCAAACAGAGAAATTACTCACAAAGCTTCTGCCCGTTTTAAAGCTGTTATTCCAGGTGTATAAACATCCACGTGACTTGTGTTTTATCTTTGTGAAATTGTGGAGTTTACGCAACATTGTTATTCTCAGTTGCAAAGCAGTACATATAAAAAAATAAAGAAAGCTAACAACAAAAAAAACACAACAATTATTGGATGGCTGAGCAATAAACCTCCTCATCTCTAGAGAAGATTTCAGCATCATAAAAAATACAGCCTTTATCTAATATCTTCCCAGGTTTCACCATCTATTTTTTCCGCTCAAAAATAAGCATTTAGACTTCAAAAAGAGATATTTCTCTCTCCGTCTGGTATGGTGCTTCTGTCTCTAGACATGAAGCTTCAGGTGGATACTGAAGCTCTGTCTCTCTGTCAGAGATGCCTACAAGGGGAGCCACCGTAAAGGATGATTGACTGTTTGTCTCTAACCCCTATCAAGTAAGAGACGAGCACTTTGGGGTTGAGAGTCAGACTCATCTGTCACTTTCAGATCCCCTCTCGACCTCTCATACGCATCAATCCCTTCCCAGCTGTTACAGTTTAACAAACGTGCGATGGGGAACTGCAAAAACACCAAGACTGAAGTCAATGAACTCATGGGCAGTCACTGTGGGAAGATAAACACTGTGTGTGTGTGTGTGTGTGTGTGTGTGTGTGTGTGTGTGTGTGTGTGTGTGTGTGTGTACGTGTGTGTGTGTGTGAGAGAGTACATGACACAAGCCTATTTTTTTTTGAAAAAATTAGACACTGACACTGAAATTCTGTCCAGATGGATATTTCCACTGTAGCTGTAGAAATTAACAATCAGCTGATGTATTGTTGGGAAAAGAGCCTCTGTGAAGCATCTGAAAGCAAACTGTAAGAGCACTTTGGTTGAAGTATATGTTTTTGTTGGTCAGAGCTGTGATGGAGTGGAATTATTTTTTTTCATACCAAATGGGTAAGCACATAGATGACTTGGAAGACCTCAAAAATATTTCACGTGATGTATTTGTAAAGACTTAGTTGACATTTAGCCTCTTCTTTCAACAGATAGTATCTGAATGATTTTCCTCTCAACAGGCGTGATACGATCTTGTCTTGAATGTGACACCACACAGAAGCTCACAGGGTTTAGAGTTTAGGGCTTTGATTTAGTCATTTAAATAATTTATCATGGAGATTAAAGGGGGATTATTAAAACAGCAGCACATCATGCAACCATGTCTGCTACAAAATGATGTTCCCATACAACTAACCTGCACTCTCAATTAAGTTTCGAGGGAAACATATTTTCTACCGGATTATGATTGCAGTTTTAAACAATTCAAAACACATGGTTGATGCTGTCAATCGAAAAAAAAACAGGACAAAAGATCTTCAGTAAAAAAAAAATAAATTGGCTTAAAATGACTACGAAATAGAAACAAAAACAAAACAAAACCACAACAAAACTATTCCCCCAACAAAACTATTCCCCCATTGAAAGTCATTTGTGATGTGTCAAAAGCAAACGCAATCCAAACATGAAACATAATTCAACATGCAGTTTTGTTGAGAGAACGTAAGTTTTAAAATACAGGCCTGCATCATGAAATGGTCTCTTGCAATACACTCTCTCTGAAGTGTCACCAATATGATGATCAGCGGATAAAGAGGTATTCAGATCCTTCATCCTTCACCAAGTAGTAACATAACAATATAAAAATACTCTAAAATAAGTATAAAGTTCTGCGTTAAATTTCTTACTTCAGTCAAAGTGCAAGATAGTGAAACATAAGATAAACATACTTAAAAGTATCAAAAGTACTTACTATGTGTTATGTTTTCTTGGCTGTCTTCCATTCCTTACAAGAAGCTGGACAAGATAGTTGATAACAAATAGTTTAATCTCAGTTGTCAATCAAATTCACCCAAATTGAGAACAATTCATACTACAGTGAATAAATTGAGGTAAAACCAGAAATAGTTTATGTTCTCTGTTCATCTTGCATTATATCACAATTTTCAGAATCACCAGTGTATAGATGCCACTGTTATCTAGCATAGGTAATGATAGATAAAGGCATCATTATAAAATGGCATGGATGGCTATGTACTTATTCCTCCCTGAAATATTCCTCATGACATTATTGGTTTATGTGTTAGTTTTGCAGGTTCATGTGAGTCCTGGCAGCAGTAGTGGTTGATTCGCGAAGGTCATGCCAGAGCCTTTCAGCTGAGTTCTGAGGTGTTTAGTGTCTCTGCTCTCCGGTTCACCCCTCCTGCTGATCTAATCGTCACTGTAATGGCAGTGTTGACTTTGCCACCGGCTTCACTGTCTCTCTCACTTTCACCGCCATTTTGTCTCGCCGTCTCATTCTCTTACTTTATGTGTCTGCCCTCCATAACTCCATCTTCAAGGATTGATTCAACATCTATTTTCCTTCATTTGTCTTTTCCCCTCTCTGCCTCCATCTTTTTTTTTTTGTTTTACATTTTTATGTTAATGCTACTCTCTCTGGCCACTATGGATACAGTCTGTATATGTCAGTTGTAATAGTAGTGTTACCTTTGAATTGGCAGAGCCACTCATTCAATATTTCACACAAATGCTGGTAGATGTGAAGTTTGATTACATCTAATAATTGTGCATGTAGGTCGATAGAACAGGAGATTTAATAAAGCTATTGATTAGTTTTGTAATGTAATTGTATTGCCACCACCCGAGTATTATATTTCACCCAGATCATCATAAAGCAATGTGCATTGAACGCCTGTTATTGGGTAACTCAAGACTGTTGTCATGGCAAACACTCAAACTATAATTGAATGCAATGTTCTCAATCAGAGCACCCTTGCATGGATCATGTTGTTGTATGGTGGAGCAGATACATGTGCATGAGTGACATGAGTTGTAGTATAAAAACAAATTAACATGTTACCTCCCTTAATGAAACAAGGGTTATGCCTTGAAACACATAGTTCTAAATGTTAAGCCTTCTGAGGCAAATTGTGATTTTGGTCTATAAATAAAAATAACTTTGCTTGACTTTAGTCAGGCACTGGAGTCCTCTAAATGTCCGTAATGTCAAAGATCTCTCTGAGCCCCAATGGAGCCAATAAATACAAACCCACCAACCTCTTCTCTACAGACTGCTGCCATACCCTAACCTGGTGTCCGCGAGTCAAGCAGCAGCCAAGCAACAGGGTTCTACCTAGAGCTAACATGGCTTTGGCGTTTATCTGATCTCTAATGGGCTCTTTGGGCTTAAGAGGGTGAGATCAGATGCTTGCGCTCCCTGCCGTGACACCAGTACAACAAACGGTTGTACTTTGGGTTATGCAAATAGGCGGGGTTGTGTTCTGTCACTCTTCTGTCGTATGCATTTCACACACCTCTGTGCCTCAAAAGTTTGTTCGAGTTTGTGGAATGTCTGTGCAATATATGTGATGTGCTGTATTCACATGTTTGCTTTATGTGTCTGAAACCCTCTCAAGGTCCATAGTTAGCACTGAGACAACTATGGCATGCTGTGGGGTGGTGTTTGCCTGCTTACCCCTCTTGTGCATAGCAGATGAGGAGTGGCTGTTTGTCCCTGACTGCTTTGTCAAGTCCAAATATAATTATCCACTCAGTCAGGCTTCTTCCATTCAGAACTAGAGAGGGTTGGATTAGTTGCAAGACATCTTCAACTCTGCAGCTCCAATTTAGTGGATAATTTCATTTTGACATGATGTTGTACCATCTGGATGAATGCGATTAATACTTGTGACCAGATGTGTTTTATTCGTTCATTATTATCACTTACAGACCAGTAGGTGGGAGAGATTTTTGTGATTGCATATTACAGTGATGGTACTCTGCTGAAGCCACTAATTTTGACTTAGTGACCTACTGCTCTGTGGTCTACAGAGACTGAGAGACTGCTTATGTCACAGGGTTGCATTATATGATTGAGCTTTACTACGGGGCTTTACGCTAAGCACTTCACCTATGCCTGCATAACTAAGGCAGCAGTATCTATCCACTCTGGTTTTTAGATGGTTGACTTTTTCATCCATCCATTGCGCTCTTATTAGCAGCCCCCAGCACTCAGCAGTGGTTAACTCAATTAAGTAGCTCCATTACAATCAGTGAGAGCTGGAATGGCAGCCTGGGCTATCATGAAGCTGATGGAGGACTCAGTCGCAGCTATAACCTGCTGTTTACATGCAAAAAGAACTGGCCACTATGCGGTTGGGCTCGGAGGTGGAAAAAAGGCACAGTTGGACATTGATTGAGGAGCTGCAATTTACATGCTGCAGAGATGTGGAACAAGGTCTCTCTGCTTCTGCTCCTGCGGATGTTGCCCACAGAAATAGGATAGAGTGTGTTTGGCTGCTAGGCTCCAACATAGACATTAGTAAACGGGCAGAATCAGATCTGTTGGAGGGAGAGGATATACAGACAGGTACTCATAGAAACAGACAGGAGTCATGCACAAATGTGCACATAAACACACACTGAGTGGAGTAAATGCAATTACAAAGAACCACAGGGGACTATATAAAACAATACGGTTATTACATTTTCATTATCGGCAATATCAACATTGCTTAGCCATTACAAATGGGGGAATATGACTATAATAATGTGAATTTGATGATTGCAGTCTCTTTCTGAAACATTAAATTTCTGATTGAATTATTGCGTTTTGTTTTCATATAATTTGGCCTAACCTAATTAACAGTGATGAAACTGAGTTCTGAGGGTTTGTCTTTGAAGTCTTGCCCTCTGCATACAGTGAGGAAAATGTGTCTCATGTGTGGAGCAGTTCCTTCTCTCCGCTCTGTGCCTCGGTAGCACACTCACTCTGATCACGATTCAGCTGTTGGCCAAAAACAAAGAAAACAGAGAAACTCATTACTGCTCTTCTGGCCTATCAGTTGGGTTTTTTTCAAGGCGAAGTCTGCAAAACATTCCAGAAATAAATACCACCTGTGTGTGTCTGTTTGTGTGTGTGCCTGTGTGTATGAATCAGTGATGCTTAGTGCTGTCTCATAGAAATGTCAATAAGACCTCATAAATATGATGCAGTTAGGGGTCTTTGGCCTTGCCCTAATATGGATTAGCCTTATTTTATTTCATTTTCTGTTTTCAACCAATTTGATATAAACATGGACATTTGCCTCTGTATTGGTCTATGGATCCACTGAATTTGACAAATATTTTCACATCAAGAGACTTACAAAATGCTTAGCTTTAGATACTGAAAGCCATATTTGAGCAAGGCCAACACATCTCTTCGATGTATTTCTCTTTATCAGATCTGGGCCCAAGTTGTGCTCTCATTGTCTGTCAGTGCTTTGCCAGAAGTGGCCACTGAACAGACATAGTCAGGCAGAGGGCCAGACAATCCCTTTGGAGGCAGCAGATCTCTGCCTTCTCTTCTCCTAACTCTCAGTGGCTCAACACCACCAAACTATCAGCCAATAGCTCTATGAGGCCAGAGTCAAAGCTGAGAGGAAGGCTGATAGGAGGAGTAATTAGTGCTCGGCAACACTTTAGTGGAATTATATGGGTGTGTATATGTGTGTATGTGTGTGTGTGTGTGTGTGTTTTTGTGTGTGTGTGTGTGTGTGTGTGTATATGTGTGTATGTGTGTGTGTGTGTGTGTTTGTGTGTGTGTGTGTGTGTGTGTGTGTGTGTGTGTGTGTGTGTGTGTGAGGGAGAGAAAGGAAAAGGAAGTGAGAAAGAGAAGAGAGATCGAGGGAACGACAGAGAAAGAGAGAGAAAGGGCTCATCCTTGTGGAGTCACAGTGCCCCCTCTACAATAGAAAATCAAGAAAAGGGATCGCATGTAAGGGTCGTTTTCCAGACCTCATTAGCAAAACGGTTTCTAATGGGGTAAAGGTTACAAATAAAAATTCAGGCCAGGGTCTGTAAGGGTATGGTAACACATGCACTCATGCACGGCTGCTGTAAGGTTTAGGGCTTTGAAAGTGAATGAATATGAAAATAATCCTCTTGTATGCATATGTGTGCATGTATGAGTGTGTGCGATCAGCGAGTACGTCTTCCTATTGACCTCAGAATGTAGTTTGCTTTTTTAGAACAGATGCTCCTGGGAAACTTTTTCTACTTGTACAGGTCAGTTCTTGCTGTGTCTTTTATTAAGTGCGTCCTTCAGTCTGTTTCTGTCCTCTGAATGTCCTGTACAGCATTTGTTGCTAAGTGACAGCTCTGGATACTAAGGTCAGAGCATAACCTCCACTGAAAACTTACTGCTGTTAAATACATTTTTAAATCCTATACAAGGACTTATTATACTTGGTAATGTGAGAGTTGCAGAGATCTTTGGTGGTTTTAATCCCATGGAAATATGTAAATCTCGAAGATAAAAACATTGTTAAATCTGTGTCTGTGAAGGTCATTATAGATTCATCTTTATTTAGTTTCTTTTATTTCTTCCACATTACAATTTTCTGTAACAAAGTCTTCAGTCAAGAAATATAGTAATTATAGTAGTTTTCAGCAAGGTTATGAATGCATTTCCTGCATAAAACATCAAGTTCTCCCTTGCAAAATCAGAAAGTTAGAAAATGTACGGCCTTGACTTACTCCAATGGCTTTTCCCCCCTGTAAATGTTATTGTTATTGTCACAAAAAAAGCAGAGATTAGAGACCTGGTTTTCCCAATACAAATTTCAGAGCGTATCAGCAACAAAACTGATAGACAATAGGAAGAAAAGACAGAGACACAGCGGAAGAGACCAGAGAGAGAACAATTTCAATTGCATTGTGTTGGCTCCAGCTAGTTTTTCTACCTCAATCTAATAATGCTAAAACTATTTCTCTGTATTCAGATTAAGAACAGCAGCTGCAAAGATATACAATGCGTTCACTGTTGAAGCCAAAATGACACAGCGATGCTCCAAAGAACCACACTGACTGTGCAGCCACACACAATATTGTACTATTCAGTTCCAATAAACTGAATTGAGTAAATAGAAATCATTGCACTTTGTCAGTGACATTAAGGTCGCTTGCTTTCAAGGGAAGCTAGGCATCAGGAGTTTGATTTCCCTGTTGGAGACCCTCAAGAAACCAGTGAAGAGAAACACCTCAATAATGAAAATTTGACTGAAGCTCTAATCCCCAAACATCTGACACAATTACACCTATTAACACAGGTAATTAAATTCCAAAAGCACACACACACACACAAATGAGATGTGAGAAAGAAATCTTCAGGCATGCATATCCGTTTGTTTAATTCTGTATGTAAAATCACACTTTTCTCTTGATAAAGTTAATTACTAGTTATGTGTCAGGAGATAAAAGTGGAGCTATGTTATTTTGTTCTTTATAATGTGTAAATGCTAGATACATTTCCCTCAAGGTGATTTTATTTATCTGTATTTTGCTTGGAAACCTTAGACTTATTAAACAAAATCTCTGTGTCACTTCTGAGAGTCAACAAGCAAATAAACAGCCCATTGACTTTGTGAGATACTGCAGGTTGAGGGTTGAGGAAGAGGAGCACTGAGGGCTATCTGAGCTCAACTGATGTCAGCAGGAGTTTAAGGTTTGGATTGCTGATACGCTTCTTGACAACCAGGCGAGTCACAGAGAGGTGAGAACAGGATGGAAAGACAGACTGATGGACAGGAGAAGGAAAGGAGGAAATGGAGAGAGGTGGAATGTCAAATCTGGTGCATTGGAAGTGATTTTGGCAGAAAACCTAAGTTACCATAGCGACCTGGTGAAAGCTCTGCAGCAAGTAAGAGGCGAGAGAGGGAGAGAGAGAGCAGACCTTGAGGTATTGTGTCTCTCACTGTCTTGGTCTTTCATAGCAATGTTTTTGACATGGATGTTTATTAATGACTGTGTATGTGCTTTAGGACAAGTGCACAACCAACTCTATCAATACTTTAGATACTGAGAGCCATATTTGAGCAATTATTATTGATATAATCCATGTATTATTGATCAGGGGAACGCAGGTTTCTGCTACTACTTTGTCTTTGTTTTTTATATTGAAGTCCAGTCCGGTTAATCAAAGCCCAGTTAGGCCCCACAGTCTGACAATACCTGGTTAAAAGGATATGAAGCAGAACTACACAACCATTTACATCGGTACAGTTTTTGTAATGTGAATGGTAACTTGTAGTCTTTGATGCGCTAGACTACTAGGACCGCTGACTTTAATAAGACTATTCACTACCATGAAGATTCAGATAGGGGTTCTACCATAGACAATCAACGGGATAAATCAACACACACAGAGGCACACACACATTTTTTTAAACAGCACCCATTAATGAATGCTCATGGCAATGCAAATACATGGCAGCTGTAAGAGCACATAGGGCTTTACAGCCATATCAGCCCACCAGCACACACACAGATACACTGGGGAGGAGTCAGAGGCATATCTGTCTATGTAACAGGACCTGCTGGGATTTTTTAGTGCTTGATATCCATCTCCCCAAAGATGCAACAAAAGATGGACACTTGGCAGAACAAGATTACCAAAGCTGCTACAGCTACCCCTTAATCCTTGAATCTTTCTCATACTATTCCTCTGTCTCACTTTGTTTTTGTCTCTACTGTATATAACGAATAGGGTGGCAGACTGCACAGCATGGTGCACCATACTGTAATACCTCCATGGTGCAGGTAACACACTGCATTGCTTAATCTTTTCTTTCCCAGGATATCTTTAAACTTCGAACACAGTTTCTTTCTTTGTCTATGATTGGTATGCAACAAAGGTCTGCGGTATGCATCTTAACCACTAGGCCAATAGGACACACTTTTAATAAACATTTTTTATATATCCAACAGTTACAGGATTGGATATCATTATTATTATTTTTTGTATTATAATTGTATTCTGGTCTTTTAGCAAAGGTTCTGCTGCCATTTCCAGGAGTGGAAGAAATCATTGTTATTTTAAGCAAAGTAGGAATACCACAATATAGAACTACTCAAGTGGTATCAGCAAAATGTACTGACATACTCAATATGTTGAATTGATCCTTAATATTCATTCTGTAATCCAGTATCAATATATTGTATTGGATTATTACAAATGATGCATTAACATGTTAACAGTAACACTGTAGTTGATAAAGGTGGAGCTATTTCTAATCCTGTTGGTTAGTTTAATCTTTAGATTGTGTTGAATAAAATAATCCAACTGTATGTTTTGGATATCATTTTTAATCTGAGAGATAACTAATAACTAGTAGCATACAGTGCTAGTAGTAAAAGTACAAAGTAGCATAATATGTTGATACTCAAGTGAAGAACGTGTAACTCACTGCAGTTACAGTATTTAAACACATTTCTTCTTAATTACTTTCCACCACAGCCGATTTCCTGCAGTTCGACCTTCCTTTAATGCCTCCAGGAGTTTTTAGTCAGATGAGCCTTTGAGGACCCCATTTTTTAACAGCGTGTTCAAGAGACATTGATGCATAAATGGGACTCATCGATCCCCTCTATTACATCCTGGTTGTCCAAACTCATTCCTGGCTGATCTCTCTCTCTCTCGCTCTGTGAATCCTCTACAAATGTCAAACAAAGACATTCCTTAGCCAGTTCCTCACACTTTATCTCCTGGGATTTGTGTGTGTGTGTCTCTGTGTTTGCATGTGTGTACTTGTCTGTGTATGTCTTCGTCGACATTGCTGAAGGGTTGCTTTGTTTGTATGTTCCCGCGATGTTTAGAAAATGCCACTCAAACTCAAGATGGTACAACGTGACTCTCTACCGTCACATTTTTTCTGCCTGTTTACATAAAGTCAACTTTTTACCCAAGCAAGGGTGGATGGGTAATAAATCATTCCATGTTCAATAACTGCATGTTTTGTCCTATTTGGAGAGATTGCCACTGTGTGTGTGTGTGTGTGCGTGTGTGTGTGTGTGTGTGTGTGTGTGTGTGTGTGTGTGTGTGATGTGCGGTGAGTGCGTTTGTCTGTTTGAGTACTGTCATGTGTGAATGAGATTAAACATCTCCCACAAAAATCTAATTTCTCTCCACTGTTCTTTTCCTGTGCATTTGTCACCATCCCAACAACTCAAACACGGCTATTAGAGTCCCAGGCAGGGTATCCAGCATGTGCCCATTTGTGTGAGTGTGTGTGTGTGTGTTTTTTGTACACATGGGTGTGTGTGTATGTGATTGTGTGCAGTTGAAGGCAACTACAAGTGTTGAGAGAGCTTGTTTATTTCTGCTACAAGTGATCAGCTTAGTTCCACAAGGCGATCACTACGATCGATTTCATGTGCTGCTAATAGTTGTATGGTATCTAGTGTGCCTGTGTGTGTGTGTGTGTGTGTGTGTGTGTGTGAGAGAGAGTACATGAAATTGTCTGACAAAAGCTTTCTTCTGTGTCGCTCTGAGAAATGCTGTGGGGTCGCCATGGTTACCAGCAGGCATGCTTCTCTTGCTTACATTCAGTAGAGGGAGATTTTCCCATGTGGGGGTAACTTTGATACACTGACCTGTAACAAATATAACTGCTGTATTTACAATTCTGCTTGTTTCATTGTCTGGGGCTTTTGCCATCATGGAGTCTCGTCCAGCCAAGTATTGGTTTAGTCACTGCTGTCAACTGTCCAATAAAGGGAAAATACAAAAAATATGTATTATTTAAAAAACTTAACCGTCCCGAAAAATGCCAGAGTCACTTTGATTCTTTCCTGATGTTTTGAAGAAATTTTTGCAAGGTGCAAGGAAGGAAACTGTATGTAATCAATAATTCAATGAATCATCTAGTCGTTGGCCCTGATTCACAAAGCAAACACACACACACACACACACACACACACACACACACACACACACACACACACACACACACACACACACAGCAGGACAAAGAAAACAGGGGGAGGTGTCAGCGGATAATTGGCATTTTCTCTTTCATGAACAAGTGTTTGTTTTTATGTCAATTAACAAAACAAGGGTTCAGCTTAATGAGGCTAATGAGGAAGCACCTCATTTGGCTCTGCTAGTTTAACAATCTGTCAGTGGAGGAACAAAACACACTAACACACATTTTACACTCAAATTCAAGAATTAAAACTGAAATCATATTTGTAATTTGTATTAACAAAACTATTGGAATCTAAAATTGACAATCAACATTATTTAATCATAATATAGTTAACTCTTCTTTTCAGCCAAAGAAAATATATTTAATAAGCATTACGCTCCACCCAGTTAAAACTATCAACTTGATTATTTAAATAATTAATCAGGCAGAGTCATCGTGACTAATATTGACTGTAATCAGAGTCGCTTTCATGGCTGATGAGGAGTACTCTCCGTTTCCATTATCATCATCATGGGTATGGTTGTCTGTGCAATCTACCCCATAGTGATGCGTTCAAGTTTGATGACGCTGATAACGCTAATCAGCAATTAGTACTGTGGAGAGAGAGGAAGAGAGAGTGCCCATGTCTGTATGTGTGCATATGTAACTGAATTTGAATGTGTTGTTAAGTAGGTGTTAGCGTGCCTATCAGCCTGGTGTGTTGGCTCTGGTGACAGCCTGTCAGAGTTAGTTCAGTAAATGGTAAATGGACCAGTACTTCTATTGCGCTTTTCTAGTCTTCCGACCGCTCAAAGCACTTAAGTGCCTTGCCCAAGGACACATCGACATGGGCTAGCGGAGTCGGGGATCGAACCGCCGATCCTCTGATTGAAGGACTAAGCCACAGTCGTGGCACAGCTCTTCCAGTGGTGGTGGGATTGTTGTGCAACAGTGAACACTGTTGAAGTAAATGCTCCATTCAAGAGCTGTACGCACCTTCAAAAATAGTTGAACTCATAACCTAATGCATAATTATCTCCATCAGCCTTAATGCAAATCCAAATTCCACTCAGGTATAGGACTCAGAGGGGTTTGTGCTTTGGGAGCTCTTTCTTCATTTCCATTTTGCCCTTTTAACCAATGATTTTCTTCTTATGTGTAAAGAATATCTGAACTGTTCATCTGGAGGAACAAAAAGATAATTAACACTTGAGATTCAAGTTGATGTGAATTTTAAGTTCCACTTCATGGTCCATCAACTTTTCTCATAGTTGCCACGAAATGTAATTGACTTCAATGAGGCAAAATTACTTTCTTCCACAAAGCGACACATGTTTGAACAATCGTTTGATTCCATTCCTAATAAGTGAAAGATAAAAAAAGTGGGGATCTGACTCGGCATTTATAATACAATACACTTTTTTCACCATGCTACTTTTGTGGATTTTTAATTAACTAAAGCAGACAGAGGACCACACTTAATATTATCTGTCTGTCTCATCCGTTATGCAGCTGAGAATTGTTAAAAGTCTCTTCATGCCGGGTAGCTCTGTGGTATTCGCTAAACCCACAACCCCTTAAATAGGGTGTCCTTCACTAATGGCTAACCATATTCCCAGGTTGCTTCAGCTATTTGCAAAGCAAATCCTTGATGGTGGGCTAGAGACGGCAGCCCAGTTAAATGTGTGATAGCAGGTGTTTCAGGTTGTAGTCATGGTGGCTTGTTTTTGTCTTTCTGTTTGATTACTGTTTCTGTGTTCCACATGGCTGAACACTGAGCCGCACAGCAGCACAGTCTATCTATCTTTTCGCACAACACACACACACACGCGCACACACACACACACACACACACACACACACACAAACACACACACAGTGAAACAAAATAGAGTCCAATTTATAAAAAACACCAGCTGTTCACACTCATCAAGACTGGCTATCATAGACACTGCATCTGAGACAAGGTGGACACACAATAGAATCTCTTTTACATTAATGAATTCAACCAACTGACATGAATATGAACTAAACAGACACCACAGATGGAACAAAATGTGTCTGTTTAAACATTTGCATACTCCCCAGGTCAGTCAATGGTTTACCTGGCCCCTGTGGCCCCACAGCAACAGTTTTGAGAGTGGACACTTTGTCTAGTTCTGACCTTCATTTATCAGGTTGTTTATTCACCCGTTTGCATAGTCCAGCCTGGCAGCAGGGATGTGGGAACAGTTGATGATGGATTAACAGAGAAAGACATTAGGATTGGTTCAGAGCCAGGAGATGAACTCTGTGATTTGGTTCGTTATGCTTCCCTCCCCAAAACCCTCACTTCCTCTTCTGCTCAGTCTCTCATTCTCTCACACTCGTTCCTCAAGCCTTCTGTTATTTTCTCGCATTTAATATAATCCACTTTTTATATTTATCAACCTTTTCTTAACATCCACGACCACACAGCCACACACATCCAGAGCCCTATCAGCCTGGAGCTCATTTCATCTAATTATTTTGTCTTTTTATTCCTGTGTTTCCTTTCCATTATCTGTTCAATTTTCTCCTGCTTCACTAACAATTAATCAATATCCCCCTGCCAGATGCAAGTCATCTATCTCTCGCTCTCTCCACCCTCCTCTTGCTCATCTGCATGCTGGTCTCTGTTTACACTCTCTGTCTTTTTCTCTATCCATTATTTCTTTCTCTCTGTTTGTCTCTTCAGTGGCTGCGTATGGAATATAAACTGCACAGAGAGAGGATGTCATGTGATATTGGGCTTCCCCTTTTTACTGTGATCAATGTGGCTTGATAACTTGCATTTGCGTTGAGCCTGGCAACATCTGATCAATATCCCGTAGTATCGACACTCATCACTAGCCGCATCCCTCTCAGAACGCATGTGCTCACAGATCAATAACAATGATCCCACTTCATTTACATCAAGAGACCATTCACAAAACAACTCAAAGAGAGAGTATAATCCTCAATAATCCCGATGTAAATCTGCCATAAATGTCCATCTCAGCTGCAGTACCCCAGTCTTAATGACATGTCCTATTTCATTTGAC
This sequence comes from Ophiodon elongatus, assembly GCA_016806645.1. Classification (NCBI taxonomy): domain Eukaryota; kingdom Metazoa; phylum Chordata; class Actinopteri; order Perciformes; family Hexagrammidae; genus Ophiodon; species Ophiodon elongatus. Next base: position 176,632 of record JACSYO010000597.1, on the reverse strand, counting down.
AGTGTACAAAAAGGTAAAGGCTCGATCCATAATCAAAATGATAATGAAACGGATCGCCCCTCCATTGAAACATACAGGACAGAAACCTGTTGTCTCTCCAATGTAATGAGAGATTTTGCAAAACTGGAAAAGTTTGCTGAAATGTTTCTATATTGTACCTGTATGTTAAAGTACCTCACATATACTGTATATGGTCAAATTAATTGTTATTATTACTGTGGCTTGTCTTTTAGGGTGAGGCAGGGGATATTTATCCTGTGTTGTTTTATTTCAGTAATTTACTCAAAAAATTATTTCCAAATTGCAATCCATTAATAATGCCCGATGTTCTGTTGTCTCAACTCATGTTAACTAGCAAAGTGCCGCATGTTGTATAGGACAACTAATTTATCAGGTTGCCATATTTTGATTTAGTCCCTTCTCTTTACTCCATCCATCATGAGGGTGTGTTTTCAGCATTATATTATAAAAATACCATAATCTCTTTTCTTTTTCGCTGCAGCCACCTAACCTTCTCCTCATACTGCTTCCACTACTTTTCTGTCTTTTACTATTTCTGTAAAAGGGCTTTTCCACTGCTTGCTGGGCAACCGTCCAGCAGAGCTCTTGAGAGATGGAGGCAGAGAAAGGACCAAGGAAAGGAGAGAAAAGGGAGCGGAGGTGGACAGTGGGATTGCCCAGAGGGTTGCTCTTGCCAAGGCGGCACAGAGGAAAGTTTGTATCTATGTTTTTGTTAGTGGTCCCGTGGGTCTTAGCAGGCCGCAAAGGACCAGTTTGCCACATCCCAGATCTATTGTTGAGGTTCTGCTGCAAGGCTAACAGTGGGGCCACACAGCCATCTGTCTAATGTACCAACCCACTGGCTAGCAGAGAGTCAACCTCAGAGCCAGAGTTCAACTGAGCACTAAAGGCATGATACGCTAAAATATGACACAGAGTGCATTTCAATCATTTCAATAGCTATGAGCCATTTGAGCGGACACATCTCGTCATTATAGCGTTTAAATTACATCATATTCTCTCACAGCCAGCCTCATTACAGGCAGACTTCAGACCCAAGGAAAATTATAATGTGAAAAGCAAAATGTAGCCCATCCTTTATATGTGACCCTAGAATAACCCTCCGTCTACATCTCTTGGTTAAGGTCAGTCGTGCTCATTGTTCTGCCCTGGTAGGCAGGAAGTAAGGGAATGGCTTTGTTTTTCCGTCTGGGTGTGTAGGCCAGGGTGCATTGTTTTGTGGTGGTGCTGTTGATGATATTCATAACATACTTCTCACTGCTTGTGAGTTCATTGTATTAGTTCATGATAGGAGGACTTTGATGGTGCAGAAATAACTTGATATTGTAAAATAATTGCCACATCTGGAATTTCCTGTTGGATACACTTCCTGGCTAATGTAGATGATTAAAACATTTCAGATGAATAGTTTTAGTTTGTTTTTTTGTCACGTGACTCCGACACTGAAAGCATGTGAACATAATAGATGGTTGCTGTTATCATCTGCAGAGCGTCCTTGTTTTTTAAATGTCCTTTAAAAGGCATGGATACACAAAACTATACACAGGTGACACCTGGGACTTGCTGACGTTGGCATCAAATTAAAATGCAAAAATACATCCTCTGACCCAGCATGTGTTCGCTTGTTTTAGTTTGTTACTCTCAGGCATACAGCATGCATAGTTAAACACCCACACATAGTCTCACATGCACACTTTCACATTCACACACACAAACGGACATTCATACACAGTAGACCAATATTTTGCAATTTCAGAAGTGTCACAGCTAATTTTTCATCAAGACGGGTTGACGGTGCTTGTAAGTAGGACCTGAGGAATTGTCAACCCCTTTCTGTCTTTTTTCACTAATGCTGTAAACACTTTGACTCTTTTCTGTTTCCCCCCTGGCATTCAACTTGATACAGTACAATACATCCTGGAATATGCTTAAGGGGCTAGTACATTTGTGTTTTTCTAAGTAAGTCTATCATCTGACAGAACTTTTAAAGAGGAGAAGATAAATGAGTTGAGCTCTGACAGTTATTTTACTTCTTACGGTAAAGATCATTTGTATTAGTATCTTAGGGCAAACTACCTCCAACCACAGGGGAAATAGTATGCTAAAGCAATAGTGAATATGGAGAAAAATGTCCGAACTTTATTTTTTGTCAACCCATGCTGCTACATTCTTGATTTAGATACCCTAATTGGAACATGGGCTACAATAGGCATGCTTATACATAATTTAACTGAGGCATTTCCAAGCAAATTCAATTGCAATTCAAACTTTTAAAGCAGCATCCAGCTTTTCTGCAAGATTTTGAAACTGGCAGCAGAAATTTGCTCCTATTGGTCACATGAGCATCACAGAGCAGCCCCTGGTGTTGTGAAATAAATCCTGGTGTTCAGCCTTGAAGTCAGGGCTCTGTGCAGGTCAAACCTTTTGTCTTTTTTTGCCAAAATTGTTGCCATAAAGTTAAAGACACACGATTGTTTACTGTTTGTATTTATTTTTTATTAGTATCATTATTTTCCTTTGGTATGTTTTTTTATTTAAATTTCTTTTGGACAAACCTAACTTTTGTATCTATGTATAATGTTAATATATCTAAATAAATAAAAATGACAAAAAAAGACACACTATTGTTTAAAATATTATGGTCTTCCATCCAATACCATTTATATATTTATTCATTAGAATTGATGTGATCGTATCCACACACTTTAGGCCAGATGTGTAGCCTAGTATGCCTATACAGTCCGTTTGCAGCCGATGAGCAGGTCGTTTTCAAAATAAAAGTCACAGCCATCGTTGGCAAATGACCTCGGATGCTTTTACTTTGATGCCAGTCTGAGCCCTTGCTGCTAGCGCACCTCGTTCATGAGGAGCGATTTCTGTCCAAGAGAGCCGACGTTTCCACCACTTCTGCATGCTTTATCAGGTAAAAACGGTTTCACAGGCAATTCAACGTTACGTTGTTGACATAATTTGTCCGAAAAGTTTGTAAATATTAACGTTATTTGTCGCTGGTCCTGTAAAAGTACAACGCTGTAGTTATTAAATGTAAATGCTGAAGAAAAAAAAAAGAAGTCTCATATTGTTACTTTACACAATCAGCGTTAATTAACTTATTTTTAAATGCAGTGTGAGACGTGTACCAATACAGTTAGTTAGCTTAACATTAGGTGTTCACGCTCATGCAGTATTTGAACAGCACACCTGTACAGCAGACTTTCTGTCATGACAAACACAGGTGTAGCTTTGTTAATAACATAGATGATGGCTGCATTCCATTTAGGTGTAACATTGCAATGGTCCTAGTATTTTGTGCATGCTGGCTCACTATAAAGCCATCTGGCAGATAACAGTGATAGAGAGCAGGATTTCTTGGTTAATGTTACACATTTTGGTTTCTCTGTTATGAAATGTCTAGTGAGAGAAGAAAATCAGAAACAAACAAAAACGAAGGCTAGTAGTAATAAAGACATACATTCTGCATCAATTTACTTTTCATTAATCGTTTCAAATTGACACATTATAAGCATGTTAAAGTTTTTATTTTTATTTTTTTCACCAGCTGCTTTTATTCACATGGTCTTGGATTAAGATTTCCTCACATGTTTTACATCACATTGAGATCAGGATGCAAGTATGCAAACCAACTGCAGCCCTCATGACGCCTGTTGGAGATACACTGCCCCCAAATCTCTCAAGTCCCTCAAAGTAGCCTACTCTTCCAAAAGACTGAGTACACTACAGTTTTCAGTTCATATTGACAAAGTGGCCTTATGGTATATTTGTAAAAATCTCACATTTTGTTGTTGCCTAATATTAGCTTCATTGATTCATTTGTATACAAATTTTAGATTATAAAGAGTTGTCAGGGTACAAACTCTGCTCTGTACTATTATCTATGACACTTTTGCCACAGGTCTTAAGCTTTTGGTTGGTATGCATTTTTTTCCTGATATATTGCCTTATAAAGTAATGTAATGCCAATGTTGAACATTAATAAATTGGCTGGAGTTCACTGTTAAGTTCCAAGAAATGAAATGTGTTCTGGAAGGAAATGTGACGAGACTATCAATCACTATAACAAAATCAGGGAATGTATCTTTAATCCCAGGTTTATAAAGTTTTAATTGGATCCTGAGACAATGCCACTGAATGCCAAACACAGTTCAGCTAAGGACACGTCATCATAGGACTATTACAGAAAATATCCTGCCGGCAGATATATGGCATGGTATTCATCTGTTATGTCCTGTGCCAGCTTCTGTGTTGTCACAACCCAGATTAGTAAAAGTATTAGAATACAATGTGGGCAGGCAGTCTTCCCATCTATGTCTTATTAAATGGCTCAGTGCCGTGCTTTGTGTTTTCTGAGTTCTCCTCAGTGTTTGATATCTCATTTTGCATTCCCTCTGTGAGCAGCCCTCGTTATCGTATTCCTATGGAGTGCACTGGCGTTTGACATACAGACACCAAAGACTCTGGCAGCATTGCAGATCAACTGCCTCTCACAGCAGTATAACTCTCTGCCTGTCTCATTGTGTGTCTTCCTCTCATCTTGTCTAGTCTCCATCAAAGACCTCAAACAGGTGATGGACCTAAGGGATCACTGACTGTCACTTGCTTAAGCATTAATTTGATTTGAATCAGGTCACTGTGCATCTGCGGTTAGATCAGTGTGTGTCTGTGTGCGGCGTTGGAGATGACAGGGAGGCGAGGCATGCATGAGGCTGATAGATGCATGAGAGCGTTTTGACATTTGAATTTAGTTTTTTTCATTTGTATGAACACTTTCAATAACCGATGTCATGAACGTGGGCATGTCTACAAAAACATACTGATTTGCACAGAAAATACTAGTGATGGCAAGATGAAGCTTCACGAAGCATTGAAGCTTTCCAGCAAATTGGCTCTCAAAAGGGTTATTTTCTCGAGGCTTTATGTGCACACAAAACCACCTGTTGGCCAAAGAGTATGAAACCGGCAGATATAACAGATGAGCTGAACCTCGTGATCTGTGATATATGCTGCTGTTTTTTGCGGCAGTAGGTTAATTGTCTAATGAGTAATGCAGCCAATGTGTCCTTTAGTAAATCATTTGATGATGATATAATAATGGCAGGAGGGACAATATTGCTGTTCTAAGACTGGAAAATGTCAGTGGCTTAACGGGGCAGAGGTCAGTGAATGTGCTTGTGTAACTATAGAAAAGCGATGTAGCGGGGAGTCTTTATTCGTCTTTATTCAGGAACAATAATTTCTCAAAGTGTTTTGGCTTTAGGTGTCATCAATGACTTCATTGGTCTAAAACGATACAAGCCTCAAAACGTGCTTCTCAGAAAACTTTCTGGATTACTCGACATACCCTCCGAAGCCTCGGCAAAGCACATAACATCACTAGAAAATACCGTTTCTGCTCATGATGGGAATTTCTCATGTTCCTTGCAATTGCAACTGGAAAGAACCCTCTACCGCTTAGTAAGGACTTTTTGTGTTGTCTTGATTGCTTGCTGTGCGTGATAGCCCCTTGATTGATTTTGGTGATTTTAAAATATAGCCCAAAATCACAAATCACACACTTGTCTTAAAGGATCTGTCCAACTACAACACACTCTATTCTTAGACCCTCAATTTGGATAAGGAGAAACTTCACAAGAAATCCTTTTGCAGAAAAAAAAGGTAGAAACCCCAGGATGGACAGGCAGACGATGTCAAATACACAGACTAGACTACAATAACAACAATAGTGAAATTACAATATGAAGAATCTGTATAACAATGTCAGGTATAAAGTCCACATATATATGCTCCACTTGCTACCTTTTTTTCTGGGACTTTCAACATCATCTCGCAGGCTTTATCAGCAGATGGAGTTTGCTCAGCTGTGACGGAGATGGCTCAGTTGTCATATACGTTGTTTTGTTTGCAGTTATGACGTTGGACCCACAGCGTGTTAGTCTCTACCCATACAACTCAACAGTCCAAAATAATAAGTCATCATTTTATCTTGGTTCAGTTCTTGCTTATAATTGAGTGTTTTTCATTTTTAAAAGGCAGCGCAGATATTCACTTTATTTCTCTGTTTGAGGATCCCTCAGTCTCTTCCTATTTCAGCTTCCTTCTCCTAAGCAGTTAATCTGTTTTTTTTTTTTTTTTATCAAGTTTGACTTTCTTTTGGAAAGAGGTTCCCCCTCATTGGTCAATGTTTTTCAGATCAGCCAAGATGAAAAAAACAACAAGTTACTGTTTTGATGGCGCACAAGGCAATTTAAAATGGTAAACTATACATTTATTTCTGTGAAAAAAATAGTACACCAAACAAATATAGTTGTTGTTGTGGCTTCTTTGCATAAATCATCAAATGAAATGGGTTCAAACTGTCACTTAAAACAAGCCATATCCATTTGTTTTCTTTTGGTTGCATGAGCACACTAAATTGTTTCTGAATAGGGACGGAATTAGTAAATCAACAGTATTAGCTATTGAGGTGTTATTTATAGCCTGTGGCATGTGTTGGGATGAGGCCAGATGGACAGCTGTGATCCTATTACCTCTGCTAATTCTCACTGTTGTGTGTCTCCCTCCAGATCCTGCATTCCCACAGTAGACCGTACACATGGACAGGTTTGGTTCTTCTGTTCATTAATTCTGGGCAGACCTCAGAGATCTCAGTCTATCCATTCAGAGAGCAGGACTGACCACGGTTCATGGTACGTGTCTCTGGGATTTTGTCAATCTTTGGTGTTGTGATTAGATGCATCAGTGCATTGTGCTCTGTGCTGTGTTGCCTTTTTAGTGAAATGTGGCTACGGCATGCTCTCACAGAAATGCATGCATTTTTGGATAATCAATAAATCTCCTGAATATTTTTTACACACAAACAGGTTACATGAAAGCGGGACCTTTTCGAAAAAAAGACAATGATAAAGTAGAATAGAGTTGTATTTGTTATGAAAACCATATGATTGATGCAATGATGAAGAAATCTCTGGCTCATAATCACAATCTAATTAATTTGTATCTATAAGGCTTGAAATTAGGAGAAATTAAGTGCACAAGGAGGGCAGACAGGCGGGAGACAGTGCTGATCAGCAGCTGGCTGTTGGTCACACTGGATGACTAACGTGCAGCTCATTCATGTTTCAGGCACAGTGCTGGTTGGTCGACTGAACATGGCTCTGCCACTTGTAAAACACCAGCTTTTATACTACTTTAAAATACTTTATTAAAAGGGCAGTAAGGTGAAGAGGAGAGCTAGATAGTAAATGACGAAATGTAGTTCTGCTCAAAAAGTGGACTTTATTTGTTTCTAGGGTCTATTCGAAAATTGAGAGACTAATGGGGTCTCAAAGGATGCCATATTTTGTGTAAAAAGTCAAAAAGTAAATCTTTTTTTGTATCTATGATAAAATCATTATATACTAGCTGTTCTGACAATATTTTTATATTGTTTGCAATAAAATAGTCTCAAAACCTAAACAGGCAAAACCCCAGAGTAAAGCCTAAATAGATACGTTTTAAACAAGACAGCTTCGGTAAAACATTTAGCCAAAATTCCTGTTGGTATTTATAAATGTGCTATGGTATTTAAATTTTGCCGGAATGTCGGATCGCCCTACCTGCATTGGGAAATGGCACAGAGAAGTGTTTAAAGATGGATGATAATGAAAAATAAGCACACAATTGTTGATAAACTGTTTACATGGCTGGTTTCAAAATGGCAGTGATTGTCTTGATGTCTCAATGCTTTTGCATTTGAGACATTGTTATCATGTCCCTGTTAAATATGCATGATGACTTCATTTTCTTTTTTTCCCCGAGTCTGTTTCATGTTGCTTGTCTACTTTCTGGTTGGTAGATAGGGAGACTTGGCGGGATGGAGGATAAGAAATGTTGTTAAGATCTTGTCTTTATTTCCTGTACAGGAAATGTACTCGGAAATGGGGAAATTAAGGATTATTTATAAAGTAAATTGTTATTATATATTTCAGGAGAGACATTAGTTTTGTAATTGTGTTAAAAACATGACCAAGGAAACTGAGCCATCTTAACCTCAAAGTTGCGTAACCACACACGCACACACTTTATTTGTCCCACACTGTCCTAATGCGCCAACACCTTCGGTAGAGCGGAATGGCCACACAACACCATGCAGTTATTCTCTGTAGAAATGTATTGACAAGCACTGCTGCATTAGTGAGGCAATGAGAAGCAAGTTCCTCACTAAGTCTGCAACAACAAGCTGCTGCTGTTTGTTACTTTGATCATGAAAGTTCATACAACAGACAGACTGTACAACCATGTAACTACATTTCGCACAACATTTAAAGTATGCAAGGGTATTTGAGTCAAACAGTAAGGAACTTGCTTTTCCAGCAGTTGTGTGGAAGTGAAAAAATACATGCTTAACCAGAGTTATGGCATGGTTCATCCTATCCATATCCAGAATTACTAAATTATTTAATTAATCTTTTCAATTCAATTATGTTGGCTATATTTCTAAAGGACATTTTACTTGGTACTCTCAATTGGTAACATTAATTCATAATTTTTTTAAATTTGAAAAAGTATGAAATTAGAATTTCTTTAAACTTACCAACTCAAGCAATTACATTTTTTTTCAGCAAAATGTGTTTCAATTCATATTTATTATAAACATGAACGACTTTAATTGGAATTCTGCATTTTAGACTAAGAATACACGTTAAAACACATCAGCAATAAGCTTCCTACGACAGCCATTGTCCCAAAGCATCAAGCAGGACATGATCTTTATCAGACTCACCATCAGCCCTCTGAGTGTTATTCAGTTACCAACCACCACCTGACATTTACATTCAATAATTATGCAGAGTCACTTCAGTTCCTGGATGCAGCGAGTAAGATAGCAAGTACAAGGGCAGATAAGATGAAATGTAAAAGGCCCAAAGTGGAGAGTGAAAACGAGAGGGAAAGGCTAATAGGTGTTTTGTATTTTATTGGACTGTTAACCAGTTATGTCCTTAGTTTTAAGTTAAGAGCTAGATAAATTGATAAATACACATATAGAATTAGGTTTTGAATGTTTGTTTGCACACTTCTCGCTCTCTTCCTTTGTCTTCTTGCCATTCATTATTTGTCTTAATCACTTTCTTCCAAAACATGCAAATTGAATCATAATTATGCAGACATCTTAGGAAGGAGGATGGAAGGGCTGCTTTCCATTTTGCCTGGTTTGCCATTTCTCCGAGACCTCTGCTTAAAAGCCTGGCTGCTTCCCCAGACTCACGATCCCATTTTGTGTCTGGCCAGCTGGTTTCAAAGTAATGTGCTGAGTTTTGATGTTAAAGAGCCATTTCTTTTCCCATGCTGGTGTAAAATCACCATCTGTCTCAGTGTCTGCTCTGATTTGAGTGGTCTCTCTGCCAGACCGGCGTGCAGATGCAACCCCGCGAGAACAGCGTCACACCTCGTTGCCTGTACACTTTTACACAATATGCATACTGCATATGACTACTGTTTATTACTTGTACTGTAACATCTTCTCAAATAACAAATATTTTGACTTTTTGTCATACTGTAGTGTACCCAGCACTTAAATATATGATGTTTTTGTCACTGGCAAATATGTGTTTAAACTTTCAGTTTCATTGTGCCTCTGCACCCACTACAGCCCTTTTTGTGTATAGTATTTGTGGCCTATATTTTTTCGATGGTTTTCGTCAAATAACAGGACTGCTGATGTCTGTGCATGGATGTCATCGCCAGTCAATAAGTCAAATATGTCAACATTTTTTGAATTATCCCTTTAATGATTTTCCTTTTATTAGAGGTTGGCTTTAGGTCCCACAGGTCTTCTCCTTCATGCGTGTCTGTGCACTTGCTCATACAAAGAGGTCACAAACAAATGGACACACAAAGTATTTAAAATTGTAATTGTAAAATGCAGATAAAAGGCCTTTGCCTGGTAATTTGTTCCAAGAGTAGCATTTGAGAGATGAGATTCGCTTGATTTGCATTAGCATTTTGGTAAAAGAGAGGAAAGAGCTAGGTCTGCCTTTAGACTGCCGGTTAATTGACTCAATTTCAAATGCATGCTTCTCTCTCTCTGTCTTTTATTCCCTCTCTCTTTATTTATCTCTCTCCCTTTCTGTGATCCTCTGGGCTGAATTAATGAGAGAGCAGTGAAAGGATGTTTACAAGATTAACAAATGCCTCAACACTTAGTCTGTGTATATGAGCATTAGTTGGGGTCTGTGCTGTCCCAAAGGGGCTGTGTGGATTACACCAGCATACAATCTACCAGATGCATTAGTTTCATCACAGCAATGCATATAGTGCCAAACTGACTATTATACTTGAACAATCTGAAATGGCTTGTATACAATGGAATAGCTGGTATGACTGTCAATGAATGATACAGAGGCCATGTAATACCTGTCCATTACCAGTTTGTACCGTCAACCCAAAAATCATTAATGTTCTTTGCTCAAGGGAAGGGATTATCATAAAGTTATATATTTTTTTCAAAACCAGACCTTAATCACTTTATAGTGGGCAAACAAGGGCAGTTTTTGAGAAAAGCTGCTTGATTGATTTTTCTGTTGCTTTATTATTTATTTATTATTGCTTTATCACCGATCCTCCTCTCGCTCTGGCTCTCCCTCTGTCTCTCTGTATTTTTCTCCCTCTAAGCCTTTGTAGGCTTAGAAGGGATTCCACTAAGGAACATTTTTATACAGAATCTGTCGCCTCAATCTGTGACTGTTCCCATACATAAAGGCGAGTTAGCATTGTAGAAGATATTATATTCTTTCTTTTCTAGCTTTTATGTATCACAGTTAGGCTAATTCATATCCAGGAGATGCCCGAGAATGCGAATACAAAGTCATATGTTGATACCTTGCAAGTTTCTGCAAGAAATAGATCTTGACCACTTTTCCATATCGGTAGAACGTTTCCTGCTCCTGCTGCATTCAGCTGAGCAGTTGTGGGACTGATAACTTACAGTGATGAGATTCTCAGAGCGCGATTCCGGTCTCCTTTGAGAATAATTATAAAGGGTTTGATCATGAATTTACAATACAGCTACAATAAGTTGTTTGATTCACAGGCTGTCTGCAAATACTTGCACAAAAGGTATTTACACACACACACACACACACCGCATAATGTCCCCTTAAGTTTAAGAGAGCGACAGGTAATTACCATTGGCAAAGGGTATTGACACCACCAAGGGACAGATGAGAGGATATGCTCCACTGAATTATTCCCTCTAATTAATTTCTCCCATACACTTATGGGAGCCTCAGCCGTGTGAAGAGGTTTAGTGTGGTTTACATTTTCATGTGTTTCTGAGTGTAGAGTGGGAATTTGTGTGTACATGTGATATATGCCTCTGTTTTTGCCTCCCAGTGCAAAAGGGAAAAGTTGCTGTACCTGTCTGTCTGCTGTTGCTCCAGGAAAGCATCTTCTAAAGCCTTTAGTGAGCTGAAGGTGCACATTTTTCTCTAAAAGTTATACTATAAACCAATTGTAGCTTCTTTTGAACTCTGAATTACTCCAACACTTTGTAAATTTCGCAACCATTTTTGTGACAGTATTGTTTGTTTGGTTAAATGTGTATTTATTTTTAGCTTTAGGCTCAACTCTTGTATGAATCAGCACTCTTTTGTATCAGTGGTAACAGGTTTAGGAATGAACTCGCTGAATCTACTCTTATTTACTTGAACCTAGGTTCAGTGCAGATATTACTAGAAAATATTTTTAATTTAAGATTACAGCAGGGGTGTAACGGTGTGAATTCACAGTTCAATATGTTCCTCGGTTTTGGGGTCACAGCTCGGTACGTTTTTGCTACTAAAGGGAAGACAAAAGAAATATATTCAACATTATAAAGCTGCTGATTAATTCTTGCTTTCACAATTATGTCACTTAAATACGGGCATATTGTCAGTGAAAAATAACTAACTCAAATATCTGTAATGTAAACATAATGCTCCATCATAAGACGCTGACCTTTTGATAACTCCTGAACTGCAGCTTACACTCGTTTATAGAGGGCAGACACAACGGACTGACTGATATGCACAGGTGAAAGCTACGAATGAGGGTGGTCTAATACTCAGCAATATACACTACAGCATTAGTAACTAAGGCATGATTTGAATCTGCAGTGGGAAGCTGTCTGAACGCTGTGGGGAAAAGGAGTGGAAGTTTATCCGCAGACTTCCCTGACTTCAGTTTAATCCTTGTTGTTTCTTCTTATGTCTGCATATTCCTTTTCTTAAAGCCTAAGGATGATGACCCCATATACAGTAACAGTAGATCTGTTAATTATCCAGAGAAGGGAATTAAGCATTAATACATTATTATGCGTATAAGGTCAATTCCAAGACTGGCAAGGCCACTCATTAGTTACTATTCATCTCAACCACTTGTGCTCTTAATCCCTTGTGAGACTAGGTTTATGTAACAACCCCTCTTACATTGCATATTCATTTCCCAAAGAATATAAGGTGATGGAAAGTAGATGAAATGGTGTGTGATGGCAGGCAGTGGAGGAAGTTGAAAAACGGAGGAGAGAGATATGCAGATGTTAGAGCCTGTATGTGTGTGGGAAGGAGGTGCATTGGGTAATGATGATGGCCCACACTCCAAAAAATGCATTGGATTAAAAATGGAAATGCAGGCACTATCTCATTATCCCATACAGGCTTAGTGAGTGGCATTGTAGTGAAAACATGCCAGTTTATTCAGTATACAACTAAGTGTTCAAAAATGGAATACAAATAGTATGAACCAGAGAAGGACCGTTCGATCGGCAGGTGATCGAAACTGGCTAGTTTTCAGCTGATCAGCCATGAGGACGTCTCGTGTTTTAAGTCGTCACACAGCGGCACAGACAGTCATATCGCAGCCACACACACGCGGAGTCGTCGCGCCCAGCTGCGCTTGACAGCACAGTGTGTTCACACAAAAACTACATGAAAACAAAGTCCCACTTTACTGTGATATATGCACAGTATTGGAAGATATCATAGAAAAGTACTAACACTCTGTCCTGCAATTATTTAATGCCATTTAATGTTATGTTGGATTTTTACAACCGATGGTAACGATCAGCTGCAGTGCGCTCCACTGTGTGCTCCATAGGTGACAACGAGTGTCAGTACAATTGTTGGATTATATCTTTTTTAATTAAAAGGTGCTCATGGAACAGCTTTCTATACCGTGGCCATGTCTAGAAGGTAACCGCAGTAAAATAAACAAATGTGGCATAGATGATGACTCAAGCATACTAGGGTACGGAACACAAACTATAATATGAAAGCTGAGCGGAGAAGGGGGGCAATCTTACTCAGGCACGGTGCAAATCAATCGTTCCTAATATTAAAACTCCCTTAAAAAATTGGGAAAATTGGGATCAGCCAAGAAAATTGCATTGGGCGCATCTGTAGGAACACAGTGGGGTTTGTGTGCACATTTGAAAGCATTGTGATCACTGTAGTTCTTGCCTTGTGTGCAGTATACAGAATGTAGAAAGGACCTGTCTACCAAATATGAATTGTTTTCATCTTTTCTGTAATATTTCTCTACAACTGATGCACAGGCTAATGTTTTAATCCAGTGGAATCCACCACATAAATACATGAATACAAATGCACAAAACTACTAAATCTTTCCCAATATGTATGTTTACATGAGTGCATGTTTGTCCCATTTGTCCCACAGACACACACACTCTGCTGCACACACTTATTTCACCCAGGAAGATGCTCAGACGTTTATGTGGTAAACGTCTGTTTCAGTGGGAGGGCACTCCACAGCAAGCCCTTGTCCAAGCTGTTGGGTATGAGAGTGCAGTGAGCTGTGCTTTGCTTTTACTTGCATTACCCATTCATTTTTCATCTACAATCCCACCTTTCCACATTATTTCCCTGTTCCGAGTGGTTTGTGAAGCAGAAAAAGGCATTGGACGCAACAGCTCTTAATTCACTGCCCCTGAGAAAATGGGCTGATCTAATATTTTTTTCTGCACCCTATTAGGCTGAAGGACCACAGTTTCACATGCAGGCAAATGCATGTGCAATCACACACGTGCAATCACACACGCGCACACGCACACACACACACACACACACACACACACACACACACACATACACATATATGTCACATGACAAACATGTCATCTGTGTGGAAGTTCTTCAGCATGAGTGAAAAACACATAAAGCTCCCAATTTGTCACAACTGCAAGTCCAAAATAAGCCGTGGAGGAACAACCTTAAAAACATTTGGAACAACTAACTTAATCAGACTCTATACATTATATTGTAATTCATTCCCATGCATGCTGCTCAGAGAAATCGCAGTGACTGGCTCGTCTGCTGACTGCAGAGAACATTAACGGAGGTTGTATTATGATATGTTCAAGTTCTACTCAGTAAAATGAGTATTTCATTTTAACATAACGATGTGTTTATATGCAAGAAAAAAAAAAACTTAGTTGTGTGTATAAAGCACACTTACAAAAGCATACAGATCGGTGTGGACCTAGAAGTAGAGGTACAAGGTCATTATTGTAGCTTAAGTGAAATAAACACTTCATCTCTAATTCTTCTCCAGAAGACTATTGATCAGCCTCCCTCCCCGCAGAGTTGTGTGTGTGTGTGTGTGTGTGTGTGTGTGTGTGTGTGTGTGTGTGTGTGTGTGTTGTTGTTGTTTCAGAGAATGACGCATTCTTAAGGAAATGTCAGATAACAATAAAGAATGGGAATATGAGTAACATAGTTGTAGGGCCGTCTCAACTAATACTTTTTGGACGGGCGGGTGCGGGCGGACTCAACCTGCAGCGGGCACGGGACCGCGGTGAACCTCTTGGTTAGAATGCAGCACGTACTTGTGTCGTTTAAGCAGCAATTCCTTTGCCACACAAGCAAAGCCTTCCCCCACTTTGATGACCAAAAATGTGTCATGTTATCCCGATGGGTTAAAAAACAAAATGAATATCTGAATACCAAAATTGAAAACCGAATACCCACTCAACGAACAAATAACTGAATAGTCGAATACCCTGTTCCAGCCTTACACTGTAATCTTAACCCAAACTGCTGCAGCCGAATAAACCACTTCTGCAAAATACTCTCATTCCTGCCTCCTTGTTAGCCACTGGCAGGAGTCCTGTTTAGTAATTACTCTCTTTGGTTAATCTGGCACCATGAAGCCGAGGGGCAGCCAATGAATGACAATCCATAAGTAAGTGACCATCAGGATAGCCAATAAATGGCCATCCTTCCTAATATTCATGCCACAAGTTTAGGCTGGTAGGCAATAGTGGCAGACCTTTAGTCTGAAGTACCATTTGGAAAATAAAAATGAGTCACTTGGCCATTGCCCACATTTATGCAAGTAATGAAGACATGATACAAAATCACAAGAGACTAATGTGTTTATAGTTGTTTATGTAGTTTTTCTTCAAGCATGTTACCTCATGATGTCATACCAACCATACTGTCACTTTGTCACTATCCATAATGTTCTTCTCTTTACATTACATTACTGATGCTTTTATCCAAGGCAACTTACAATGAGTGGATTGCACTTCATCAAATATGCTATCTACTTCAAATGCTGTATTCAGAGTAAGTAAGATAGAAAAATAAAACACATTTTATTTTCTGGACTAAGGTGCAGTCTGAACAGAAGATTTTCAGTCTGCAGTGGAAGATGTGTAGAGTTTCTGCTGTCATGATGTCAATGTGGAGTTTGTTGCACCATTTTGGAGCCAAGACAGTATACATGCATGACTCTGTAGAGCATTAGGCAGGCACCCTTCATAGTCAGGGAGTAGCAAGCCAATTGACAATAGCAGAGCATAGTAAACGGGCTGGGGTGCATGGTTTGACTATGTCCTGGATGTAGGATAGGCCTGAGCTATTCACATTCATTCATTTAAAAAACAAAAATGTAAACTACAGTTACAGTAAGCGGATTGGTTGGAAACATACATGTAATGGTTAAAAAGCTCACCAGCGGCATCATTCTTTACCCGCATGCTTCCATCTATCACAAGCTAACATTACCAAGCAACCTTCGTTAGCTAGCTACAGCAGTTGTTGATGAAACCAGAATTCATAACTGATTCTTCCTATGGAATCTGTGTTATAGCTTTATTAAATTCTCAATGCCGCAATTCCGCCCATTATTCTGTTAACAACAACTAACAATTTGTCTAGTGGAAACCCAGCAGCACTATAGAAAAGTACAAGTCCTCTCAGTGTTATAGATGACATCTTAATTGTCAGGATTTTTTCCTCAGTAATTTTAGCGACAGTTATATGTCTGGCATCTGTGTGACTGGGCCTTGTGTTGTAACCCCTCCCACACCAGCCCAAGCTGTCTGAGTGGCATGTGCTGTCCTTAGTCTCTTGTTAGAGAGTCTGCCCCCTTTTGACTATGTCACCATTGTCTTTAAGGTGCATTTGATAATAAAGTTATGTTTAACCGCACCCATTATTCCCAACATCATAAACTATCCATTGCTCTGGGCCCACTGCCAGTACTGTCATTGCAGTGGTAATAGGGAATACATCAACATGTATATGTGTGTGAGATCTCAGCATTTTTAGACAAAGTGGGCATGTAGGAGTCTGGAATCACTATGTGTCTCACAGTGCTCATCTTTTTATCAACGGACTACATCTAATACATGTGCGCTGGGAAATTCATCCAAGTGTCCTCGTCAGAGATTATGCAATAAGAAACATTAAATCCTTTGTTTAATGTCTGGGTGATATTTCTAAGTAAATACATAAGGAGAAATAAAGACAGTCATAGTTCTGGTATGGAATAAGGCAGCCTGTAGTTCTGCGAATGAGTTTTTACACCCGTTGCCCCGTGCAGTCATGTTTGATATGCTGCTTCTCTCTCTATTGCACAGCTCCTAGTGCTGTACTGTAATTACTGCACTTGGCAGACAGTCACGACACATCGACAACAGACAAATTTTGGATGTGGGGAGGGGATGAGCAAGAGAAAAGAGAGATGTGGGGGAGGGGTGCGGTGTTCTGAGGAAATAAGTGCACCACATAATTCTTTCACAGATTTCTGGTGAAAAATTACCGAGCTGGGAAAAGTTTTAGAGTATTGATAGAGCTTTGCTCCACTTTGAGTTTGTGCATTGATATACATCAGCATGAATCAACTGCATACGATGTATATTTTACTAGCGCTTAGACGAGAGCTCAACTACATGATCTATCTTGTAAGGATGAAAATTGGTTCATTTATTGATTATCAAGCTTCTAGAAATAATTGTTTTGAAAAAAAACTGACAAGTGTCCATTATGAATATTAAGTAATATCTAAAATGGCATCCAACATTTTCAAAGGTATTTATTTTACAGTGACATGACAGTGTCCTTAGTCAAATATTCATAAATAAATATGTAAATATATTGATTTGAACTTGTAGCAAAGAAGTTCTTGTTAAAAGTAGAATAGCTTCCATGTTTACACAAGGATATCTTTTCATTTCCTCATCTGAAAATATTAATTTCAAACACCCAAACATTGTGGAGATGACAATATGTACAAAACATGCCAGGCCAATTGAAAGCCTGGGATTAGAATCGGCAGTGTTGTGCAAGTCCACACAGTGCATGAGTGTTGTTAACTATTTAGTGACTAAACAACGCTCATGTTCATGTTCATGTTCATGTTCATTAGTTGCAAACATTCGGTTCACTGTTCACCAAAAGTAAGAGCATGTTCAATGAACAGACTTTTGACGTGTATATGCACAACACTGATAATTGCTGACATAATATCCTGTTCATGGTATCATGGTTGTAAATACTCTTGCATATTAAGCAGGGCTGCTCCAATAAGGCATTATAAATGTTGTAATTCAGACGGAAATATACGGAAATATTTAAAGATTTCTGTTTCATGGTATCTGATGAAATACATAATAGCAGCAAGCAGGCATTTCAAATAGTATTTATACTGGCAAGTCATTGACACACACACAACCACACAATTAAATAAAGATTGAGGCTCTATCCATGAACAAACTCAGGATGCACTGAAGGGCTGTCACTTTCAAATGATGGCTTGATACCATCTGTGCACCATTGTTTGGCCATCTCCTTTTAATGATGCCTTGAGATCTTGAGCATATAAATGCCACATCTTTTTTGCTGAACTGAAGAGAGTCACATTGAATACTATTCTATTGTTTTCATACACCAGTCAACCCAGCATTGCACAGTGTAATTCACTTCCTCCCTGTTTTTGTGATTCAATATTTTACCTCCTCTTGATGCCAGTGGAATCTATTTGTATGCAAATTAATTGTGTTAAATCAGGCATCTGATGGAAGCACTAGAAATGGCAGGGTTTCAGACATGTTAGGTTATGAATGTGAAGTTGATCATATTCATCTCTCAAGTTGTGCAGTTGTGGGAAGCCATTCACCACCAGTAAATCTAGAGTTAGAATCAGTTCAGGGAGATGCCACATGTAAAAAAAAGCCACATTTTAGGCATGACTGCACAGCACTTGCATCAAGACCTAAATGCTGCTTGTACATCAGGCAGCACAGTTGAAGTCAAACATGGATCAATCAACATGAGGCTGATGCACTTATCAGCAGTTGTTTTAATGTGACATTGGTATAACGACACTGTGGTGTTACCATGTTGAGTTTTCAAAGACAATATAGTTTAATTTGCCACTCCCTGAGTATTTCTTTAAAAAAAACACATAGGTTCAAACTATTTCAATATCTATTTATGCGCGATATATTTATGACACAATGTCCTAACTGACAGTGAGTTTTCGATATAATACCGCCTCATTTCACGACATGGGCAGGATGTACACCCACCGGCCACTTTATTAGGTACACCTTGCTAGTACCGAGTTGGACCCCCTTTTGCCTTCAGAACTGCCTCAATTCATCGTAGCAAAGATTCAACAAGGTGTTGGAAACATTCCTCAGAGATTTTGGTCCATATTGACATGATAGCATCAAGCAGTTGCTGCAGATTTGTCGGCTGCACATCCATGATGCGAATCTCCCGTTCCACCACATCCCAGAGGAGCTCTATTGGATTGAGATCTGATGACTGTGGAGGCCAGGGGAGTACAGTGAACTCATTGTCATGTTCAAGAAACCAGTTTGAGATGATTTGAGCTCTGTGACATGGTGCATTATCCTGCTGGAAGTAGCCATCAGAAGATGGGCACACTGTGGTCATAAAGGGATGGACATGGTTGGTCAGCAACAATACTCAGGTAGGCCGAGCCGTTTAAACTATGCTAAATTGGTACTAAGGGGCCCAAAGTGTGCCAAGAAAATATCCCCCACACCATTACACCACCACCACCAGCCTGAACCGTTGATACAAGGCAGGATGGCTCCATGCTTTCATGTTGTTGCCTTTCAATCATCTCGAACCACTCTGCCCATTCTCCTCTGATCTCTGACATCAACAACAAATTTTCGTCAACACAACTGCCGCTCACTGGATATTTTCTCTTTTTCGGACCATTCTCTGTAAACCCCAGAAATGGTTGTGCGTGAAAATCCCAGTAGATCAGCAGTTTTTGAAATACTCAGACCAGCCCGTCTGGCACCAACAACCATGCCACGTTCAAAGTCCCTTAAATCTCCTTTCTTCCCCATTCTGATGCTCGGTTTGAACTTCAGCAAGTCGTCTTCACCACGTCTAGATGCCTAAATGCACCGAGTTACTGCCATTTAATTGGCTGATTAGCTATTTGTGGTGTGCCTCATAAAGTATATGAGGCACAATATATAAAGTATATATTTGGTTATTGCAATGGATATATTGGAGGGCTGTCAACCCCTTATATGTATATATGTATATATATGTATATATGTGTGTGTATATATATATACACATATATATATATATATATATATATGTGTATATATATATATGTGTGTATATATATATATATATATATATATATATATATGTGTATCTATATATATGTATGTATGTATATATGTATATATATATGTATGTATGTGTGTATATATATATATATATATATGTGTATCTATATATATGTATGTATGTATATATGTATATATATATGTATGTATGTGTGTATATACATATATATATATATATATATATATGTATATATACGTATATATATATATATATATATATATATATACACACATACATATAAGGGGTTGACAGCCCTCCAATATATCCATTGCAATAACCAAATGCAATCTAGAAAGAATTCTGGACATGAGGCCAAGACGTTTTGCAGCAAACAGCCTTATCTGGTCAGGAACTGCCCTTTAGTAATGTGTAGTTGCTATGATCTACCCTTTTTCCTTCCCATTACTCATAGTGATGGGGATGGGGGTGGGTTGGAGTTGAAACACTGTGTTTCCTCCCAACCTTTATCTGTTTTTATATCAGTGAAGATGACAGAGAGAAACAGGGAAAAAAGGGGCTGCTGCAAGGACTGAATAATGCATCTGACTCACTTCTCACTTCTTGAGAATCCCACAGTAAAGACCTCTTGCTAATGAGACTGTGGTAACTTTTTTATGCACATGGCCACCACCCATACATTTTAAACTCAAATGTACCTTGTGAAAGTTGGCATGCATGTGTTGAGCAGTGCTATTCACATCCCTTTGCACCTGGCAAGTGCCCAGCACACCATGGGTTATAGTCCATGGGATCGGACACAACATTCAACGTACCGGTACCAACTGGGTTGGCAAATTCTAGTTGTTATTTTTTAATTCCTATACATTCCCGGATTATATTTTGATTTGATAGACCTTGCCAACTGGCAGTTTATGAATGGTTATCACCTCTTAAAGTAATGGACTGCAGTTGTAATGGGGAAACGTCCTTCCCTGGCAATCATCTTCTCTTTCATTATATCCTCTCCCTGGGGTGTGTCTGGACTACTGGACGCTCATATATACTTGTAATAAAATTCTAATTAGTGTTTGAAATTACTATTATCTAATACACAGGGTCAAATAATTTCAATGTATTTTCTAGTTAAGGATAAGGATCCATCCATACATTACTTACTTATAAACAGTTTTATCTTACCTTATCAATACATTATAATGTCTTCTGAATGTGCTTATAATGCAATATAGACTTTAATAGTAAGGGTTACCATATCTTCAAATAATATAAACGAAAAATGTAAATACTGATTTAATGACAAACTCACATTTTTCACTTGCCATTATTATATGTATACTTTAACAGCATTTTTATTTTCAAAATGACAAAATGTTTATATGTAGATTCAAACACATTGCTTTTATTACAATGAACAACCTTTAACTGTCTTAGTTGGCTTAGGTACACAATTACATCACTGCTAATAGACATTGGCTGTTTTTGTGCTTTTTGGAAATTATGCAAAGGCACTAATATGGAAAAATAACAAAATGTCCAATAAATATGAAAAGCTGTTCCTGTAAAAAGGCTATCATATATTCCTTTACCTATATTAACCACATAAACATTTTATTAAAGGTCAGGTTTTGCCCTCTTAGATGGTCCTAATATCTGATTGTTGGGCCAATTATTTGGATGAGCACAACTAAGCGTACCCAGTTGGATCCAGTCTACCACTTCTGTGGCCAGTATAGTCAGACGATGAAATCATAGAGTGTCTGGTGTTAAATAATTGTAATTATTTACCTTCTGATCAAGTTGTTGCTTGTCGTTATCATGAAGATAATTTTTTATTGATTTTCACAACAGGAATTGAGACCACTGACATCATGTGTGAGCGGTAGAAGTGATTTAAAAAGCGTTCTGAAAATGTGGATCGTTGTCAGGAAGAATGATTTATAACCTATATCAGTTCATACGGGTTTCTGTGCAGAGCCGCAGCTCCCTTGAAGCTCACTTAACGTCATCCACACTTTTCCATCCACCATCTCATTCAAATTTAGCAAATTTTATCCTCCATTACTTTTCCGTTCTTTTGTGTTCTTGCAGGATTGTGATACTGCCTTATGACACATTAATCATAGTGTGTTGTCCTCTTTATTTGCGCAGCCATTCAATTTGTGCTCCACTGCCAAGGCTAAAACTTTGTAGATTTTAACAATCCTAATGTCTTTAACCGACTTTAGTGTTTCCACACACAGACACACACACACACACACACACACACACAAAGACACACACACACACACACACACACACACACACAAAGACACACCGCTTTCAGATTTTTTGAGTGATGTTTCTATGTATGATGCTCTAGATCAGAGCTCCAGTCTGATATGTCAAACTGCCACTGGACTGGATTGTGACCCAGATACAGTATGTTTCCCTCACAGATGACATATGCAGATCAATAGTAAAAGCTCAGGAATAGATGGCTCCTTTACCTCTCAACCTGGTTTATATCTCTGGTTGAAAGGGATCATATAGGTTGATCTCTATGTGCAAATGAATAATGGCTTACCTTCCGTCTGTTTGTCATTTGTTTTTCCCAAATGTGCTAATAAATTCGGAAGAACACTTTTCTTTTTTTTCCCACCCTGATGTGTTAATTTCCCCTGATATAACCCCATTTAATTTATTTTATCAATTTTGCATGGATACGGGTGCATAAAAGCACACACAAAGATAGAATGCTTTTGGGTTTACGGGCAGCATTGGAGTAAACAGCGTGAAATATTTATTACTGTATATAGGGAGGATGCCAGGCCATAGTTCCACATTGTTGTTTGAGGCAAATATTATAAGTGTCAAAAGCCACATCCATACTAATACTAATTAGCTAGTTATGTAATTATGGGCCATAATTTAATCTATTACATACTGTACACATAAGTCAGATATTTAATTATTTTAAAGCTCAGGAGATTGCAAAGCTTTATGACGACTTATGTCATTTTTTATTTAAATGATATCACACTCCGCACGCAGCTCTGCTGTTGAATCGACAGCTTTATTCTCTGACAGAGTGTATATGAAGATAACAGAGAAGGGAGGCTTTGGGAGAAAGTGCTTTGATATGATATACTGGTTTGGAGTTACTTCCTTCTCCAACTGCAATACCTACTACATCAGGGGTATTCAATTAAAATTCAATGTTTATTAATTCAATTATAAAATCCAGTTTGAGAGAATTTCTTCATTATAAATAATACATACTCTAATAATAAATAAATGTTCTTCTCTCATTTCAAGTAAAATAAGGGATGCATTTCATAATTAATTACATAACAGAAAGCTTTTGAAAAATGTTCATCTTGAAATTAAGTATTTAATTTTTTTGTTGTTCTTGCACTGCAGCTTTAAATTCAGTTAACCAAAAAAGCTAATATAAAGATAATATATTCCTCT
The DNA here is from genome assembly GCA_016806645.1 of Ophiodon elongatus. NCBI lineage: Eukaryota > Metazoa > Chordata > Actinopteri > Perciformes > Hexagrammidae > Ophiodon > Ophiodon elongatus. The sequence continues at coordinate 153,239 of JACSYO010000597.1, read as the reverse complement.
TATCTTCCAAAAAGAGAAATTTGTGTACAGCGACTATATCTGTGGTTATTGAAACCACTTGTTTCAAATCTATTCTCCTCTCCGTTAACATCATTGTTGGGTAGTGAATGAATGCATTAGGATTCTGATCATATTGGGCTCATAGATTTATTTTCTGGGCCTTCATTTAATATTTCAGTGGGTACATTTTCTCAAAAGATTTTGCTTTGTCTCGTAGTGGCGCTTCACATTGATAATTTTGATAATCGTCATAGTTTCTGAACATGAGACACATTGGTTTTGAACTGTCCATGGGAAGAATTAACACATGAGTCTGTCCATTCTTGGTTAAAGTCTCTGGTCCACTATCCACAGTTCAGTTTTTGGAGAACAGCATCTGACTCACCTACTTATCCCACTACTCAGACTCTCGCCCGTCTCTCCTGTTTGTGAATATCTCACTCAAGCCGAGATGCTTATTGGAATACACATATTTGATTGGCTGAGTAGCATCATGTGATATGATTAACAATGCATGCAATCGGTCAGTGTGTTTCCTGGGCCGCTCAACGAGTGCCGTAAAGGCTAGAAAAGCTCCGCTGGTTCCAATAGAAGCGCTACGTCAAAATTTCAAAATGTTCAATTATCTATTGCTTGTAGGTCCAGGTCCAGATACAACGTCGTCTGGGTACCCGGACCGCGGTCCGCCTACTAGTGACCCCTGACCTACAAAAACATTCAGATTTAAAATAACTGTGGTATTTCATTTCATCAAGCAGTACATACTGCATTTTCTGTAAAAATGGAAATCTTGTCTACTGTATGTACCTTATAGAATTCATTAATGTCGCATTTTGTAACCAGAATCTATCTCACTTTCCATGAGAAAAGAATTGTGATGGTTACACGTGTCTTTTCATTTCAAATATTGTCGTCCGATCATGCCAGGACACATTAACCGTATAGTGTGTTGGCTACGAGATCGGATCAGATTGATGCTTACTGTGTGCATGTCTGGACGCAAGCTAATTGTTATTGAAAAGTGATTATATATACTGTGATATAGGAAAAGAATAAACTCTGGAATTAGGGTGATTTTGATATGGCTTAGAGTAAAAGTTGTCTTGTCCTGGTCTGTATTTTAGCATTACTACTGCAGTGCTAGTTCGGAGCGTGTGCCCGTTTGGAAAGGGTTTATGGCTTTGCACTCAGTATTGACACTCAAGTTTGACACTGCACATCCTTAGGTCCCCAGCAGTTTTCAAAATATGCGAAGAAGTGGCAAGCAGACAGATAGACATGCAGACAGACAGACGGACAGTCCTCACTTTTTAGATGTTGAAATTAACAATACATGTCTCTTGGATTAAGCTTTCCAAAATTTTGGATTTTAGATAGCTTTTATGATCGTCATGGTTTCGCAGTTGAATGACCAAAAACTTTTGGCCTCACCCTTATTAGTGATATTCCTAGCAGGTGTCCGTCTTCAGCAACTGTTTAAAAACATTTGTTATTTCATATCTTATTTAGGGTATATAGAGATGCAGTGTGGATTTGCTCTTTTATATTACTTTTCCATAGCATAAGCCACTAGCTGCAGCTGAACATTTAGCAAACAGGACAATATGGAGCATTAAGTGTGCTCAGGAGGAAGTGTGCTGGTAGTTAGCCTAGCAGGAGGAGGATGCGTGACGGCTTTTGCGAGAGATGCAAAAGAGCAAACATCTTATTGGCCGTCTGAAATGTTTGATTGGGAAATGTGAAATGTTTAAATGTTCTCATAGGTCTAGTCTAATATCTACACCAAGGCTACATTTGATATCTCTTCATGTTGAAACTAACGTGGGCAGTTTGATTTCCCTCAGGGGGAACAAAAAACCTTTACCAATGCCACCCATTCCTTCTAATTAAATAAAGAGAATGTTGATTGTGAACAGTTCAAACGCTCTTGGTCCTACAGTTTGACAAGTGTAAGTTAATGAGTGTGTGTGTGTGTGTGTGTGTGCGTGTGTGCATATACACAAAGATAATGTAGGACTTCTACCAGCCTGTCCACTTAATGCTCAGCTTAATGACTCAGAATTGACCACACAAAATTTGTGTCACCCTTTGTACACCTGGGAATAAGAACGGATTGAAACTGCACTAGGCATTAAAGCAGTATTGTATGCTAAATGGCACAAATCCTGATTCCCCACCCAGTGAAACATATATTTGATAGTAATAAGCTGAGCAGGCACAGTGACTTGACCTCCTCAGCATCCCCAGCCTGCCTTTTAAGAGCTGTGGTGGTGTGTGGAGAGATAATGCAGAGCAAGGTAAGAAACAGGTCTTAATTGGCTGGCAGGCTTTAGGAAAGTTCCCTGTGGGGAGGCCCATTGGTTATTTATAGGCAGCCTGCATCAAAGAGCCAACTGTCACTCCAGCAGCAACCCTGGAAACAGAGATCAACAGATATTGTACATCCACAACTTTCTGTGGTCATAAAGAGAGAATTTATAACCAGACCGATCATGAAAGAAGGAATTGTGTGAGAACAAGAGGAAGCAATAACAGCAAAGATAGGAAGAGAAGAATCGTTGAGGATGTTGTGTGGAAATGGTTTTTGGTACACATGATTTAGTGCCTTAGAAGATATATTTTTCTGTTTTCCTCTGCATCCCTACAAATATATTTACGTACAACTTGTTTAGAAACATGTGTTCATTGATGGGTATAGACGGATCAAAATGTTTATGGCAACATTCTGTACCTCACAGTCACCTCAGTCTCTTTTTTTTCAGTCTGCTTTGTTTCTTGCATGATGTTTGATTTAGCATATTTATAGAACTGTATGTGTCTGTGCTGTTGTCCGTCAAATAATGTGGTAACACAAACCAGTGTTGAAAATGTCACATCAGCTCAAGTGATTCATTGCCCAGTCTCAGAACAACATTTTTTCTGACAGAGCGTAGAAATAACCATGTCCTCAAATGTACTCTTTGCATTATAGGAAAAAAAAAAGAGATTTTCCATAACATTAAAATGTTTCTCTCTGTCAAATCATCAGTCCTGTCTGCAGGGGTGACAGATTGAAAAGTCATAGTAAAGGAGCTTGCCAAGCAGGATTTCCACCCTGCAAACCAAATCAAAACAAATATTGATATTTTAACTCATAAAGGGCACAACATTAGGATTACCCTGGTGTGAGCCCAGGACTATCACTGTAGCGTTCATGTATGTTAACTCTCTTGGTGTGTGTGTGTGTGTGTGTGTGTGTGTGTGTGTGTGTGTGTGTGTGTGTGTGAAAAAGGAGGGGCACATCTGCTTGCTGTGTCAGCCCATGCGAACTGGATAGAGAAAGTGGCTTTGGGATGTGGTGCAGCTACTGTAGAGTATTGATTCCAAAAGCTTTTAGCGCATGGCTAATTTTCCATATGGGGCCTCTGCATGTGGCCCTGGGCTCTGAATGGGGCAGGCAGTGTTTTGTTTACACTGAGTGGCTAATCTGTGTGTGTGTGTGTGTGTGTCAGAGACAGGGAGACTGTGTGTGTGTCTGTTGACACTGTTAATTCTCTACACTAACGCATGTACAAACTCACACACACAAACAATATTTGCATTTCTATATGCTTGCACTTTAAAGTGGGCAAGGAGTGCAAATAATAGAAAATATTTGCAGATTTAATTTCAGTCCGAATGTTTGTAAACATATTATCCCAAATTGCGATCTCGATCAATACCGTTTGCCACAAGTGTTCAGTAAAATGCTTCAACACCCTGATGTTCTCGACTTCGACATATGTTACAGCACAGTATACGGCATCAAAGATCCCACTTGGAGTAGAGGGTGATCTTTCTCTAGCAGCCTCATCAAACAGCCAATTCAGGCTGTTAATTGCTGCAAAATTTCCTTTTTTTCACTTAATATATGAGGAAGGCATCAATGTGTTAAGACATGTAATTTGGGCTGACTTTCTCTTTAATTTTCTCAAAAACTGTACAGTAAAATAACTTCAGATTGTACATGGTCCTAGTAAGGGTCATCCTGAACAGGATTACATTGAAAAGTTCAGCAAACCTCTGAAAGAAAACATTTATTCATTTAATTCAGTGGGTTACAATAGCATTTCAGCCGATTTTCCCTGGCAATAGTGTATAGTGAAATTATTTCAAATCAGCCAATTAAGACTGAAAATATCTGAAATATCCAGCAAACAGGTACAGGAGAACACAATAGCAGTTGGCTAAAACCACATTCTCCCCCTTTTTGTTTGATGCTTCTCAGCCTTACCAATGAATTACCGTCATTCAAATTCGCTATGAAAGAGATGGAGGTAGCAAGGGAAGGAAAGATGGAATGAATGGAAATGTTAAGGAACACAGAGATAAAGTGTGCGTGTGTGTGTGTGTGTGTGTGTGTGTGTGTGTGTGTGTGTGTGTGTGTGTGTGTGAGTGAGTAAATGTGGCCCCGGGTGACTTCAGTTTGTGAGTGGCCATGACATTTGCTTTACCAGGTGTAGAGGAGCGTGAAGCAAACTCTGATGGGGTCTGTGAACAGTTATCACATTTACTCCAGGCCACGGGCTATGTGGCTGGTTTGTCAAAGCTGACTGTATGTAATGCTCTCCCTCCCTCTCGCCCACCCTCTTGCTGGCTCTCCCACCTTCCTTTTCTGTCATCACTCTGACACCCTCCCTTTTCTTCCACGCTCCCTTTCTCTACTTTTTCTCTTGGCCCACTGACTGCCTTAGCCACATCCTCTCCGACCCTCTCTGCTTCATGCTACCTCAGTCAACTTACCTGTATCTGTCTCCCTCCCTCTGCCCCGCCTCCTTTCTTCCAGTGTGGACGTCTGAGAGGGGAGCATTTTGGACTTGCTTGATGGCTGGCCATGGATTTCAGTTGTATTTGTGAATGCCCTCATGTACAGCTCTGTGGCAAAGGACTTCAAGCTGAGTGGATGTTGCAGATACATGCATACATTGCACTGGATCCATGCACACACTGCTCTGTATGGTCATGAATTATTCACTTTGTTTTCACTGGACTGGATCGCAAGAGATGGGGTGAGAGGGGATGGGGTGAAAGAGATCTGAGCTGAAGAGAGAAGAGGCAGAAGCTGTTAGCTGAGGCATGGGAGCTAGCCTTCTTATAATTCTAGTCCACTCTCTTAATGTTCCCATGCAATGGGAGTTAGACAGAGAATCTGGACTGCAGTATTAACCTATAGGCACTCATCGCTACTAAATGTTTTAAAGTTAGCCCTTTTTCCAGCCAAGTCTCTAAACGGGTATAATATATCATCCCACTATTCTATACACATCATTAGAGTAGCACGAGATTTTTGTCATTATACAATTGAAGAGAAAAATGATAAATGATCATTATTATCCAGCCCGGTGGTATGCCAATGCATTTTTTCAGGCCAGATTCAAGGTCCAACTATCTAATTAAGCAGTACTTCTCATTTATTCTATTTATGTCGTATAATATAGTATTGTATATGCTGGTGTGCAAATGTACAATTCATTGATTATGATTATTCATTATTATTAACCAGTGAATATTTGAGTTATTTTCTGATAATAACTGGAACAATTAATCAATTATCAAAATTGTTGCATATATATTCTCTCTCCCACTGATCATTTAGTTACCCAAGTGTTTCCGTTCTAGTTGTGGAATGACAAACTCAGACAGACCCCAGATTTTTGCCTCAATCTAAAATATTTTAGATCTGCCAGAATAGACTGCAGAACCCTGTGAACTACAGTATTGGAAGTTAAAGGTGCATATACGAGATTGGGAGCATTTGGATTGCCACTCAACATGGAGACACCTGAGCAGGCTGCTCGTAGCTAAGGGTGCTAACAGCGCTTGCAGTTCAAACTACGGCAAACGTGCTGGCAAAGCTAGCAGTGTTTACCTGAGAGGGAACCGGAGGGTGGGTGCTAGATACGGAGGACGCTGTCGGTCGAGATGGCGTTATCAGCTGTAACGTATGAGAGCAGTGCAGAGCAGCAGCTGTGAGCTAGCCAGTGGGGCACGCTCACATGCACTAACATGCACTAACATGCACTAAAAGCTCATGCGGCTGGCCCGGCTATGTAGACAAAGAACGGAGAAGCTCTGATAACAACACAACTTCATTCTCTGCTCAGGTAGACATTACTCCATTATATCTTTACATAGCAAATCGATTTTGCTGTTATATTAACTCACTGAATGGTGTTTATTGCTCCTTAAAGGTTGAAAGAGGTTTAATCAAGTTGAATAAAGAAAGTGTACTGAATATAAACCCCAATTCTTTGTTCCCTGTCTTTTCCCGTTTACCATTTGTCCAACCAGATAACTTGTTTCCTGTACGTAGATCTCTTCAAGTGCTGTTGCCCACACAGTTTATCCTTGTATGATGCAAGTAGGATGAAATCTCTCCCTGGCCCTGCCCCTGCTATCTAGGGGAATCATTGTTGCTGTTGGCAAGCCATTTTAGGTCCCTTTGCCACATTCACAGGACTTAATCCTTCTAATTGTGTGATCTGGTGTTATTTGTTATGCAGTACATGTACTCCGATATCAGTCATTACAAAAATTCAGGTGCAGGATTCTGGCTGATGATATTAACAAATAAACAACTCAAAATTATAAATATCTTAAGATGTTGATTGAAACTAGTAACAAAATGTGTTGTAATTGGTTGGGATATGTTGTTAATCTATTGTGTCAGTTGTACTGTAAGGGCACAGAATTGCTTGAGAAAATGTGAATATTGAGCCAGCCTACAAAGTCTGGGTGAGAGTTATAATTTTTCCTTGTCCTAAAGACCTGGCAGGCTGTAGACGATACAGGAAGAATGATCTGCTAAATCCTCTAATGTATTAGGGCTACCTGCCATGCTCTTTCTCCAATGCTAATGGGATTACACACTGTCCAGCAGTGGCAGAGTACTCGTATGCAAGCATCTGTAGTGCAGGGGATGAATACATACAGCTAACCTTCTGCTTGATGAAATTAACAATGAGAAGTAAATATGAAAGATGCACCAATTGCAATTTTCTTGCCTGATTCCATTTTTTTAAAGTCTGACCTACTGATTCCAATTTTGGCCATCATTTTCCTAAGAACTATCATTGCAAACACAAACATTATTGTAACTTTTCTTTAAAGGTCATAAAGCTCTTCGTAGCCCTGCACTAAAATGATCAACTTCTCCATATTTATCTTGAATGATATTTCCGGCTGTGATTGGTTCTTCCTGACATGCAGTTGAACTATGTTTGTCTGAGGGCTATCTGAGGGGTTTATCTAAATATCTGAATCGTGGAGTATGTAGGATTTTCAAATACAGTAATATTTGTGAACTCAGAGCATATAGACAGAATAGATATTTAATTTGTATTTTTGGGTCTCGATATCGACAGCTGCTCTAGGCCAACTTTTGTCTTACCATCCGGATGATTGGTAGAGCTTATGTGGTGGTGGCCTTGAATCTTGCTCTCTCCATTAACTTGAAACTTCAGTACATTTGCCTTTTTAAGTTTACAAAATAAAAATATGCATGTGAATTGTTTAACCAGTGAGGACTTATTCTTCATTAATTACCCATGCAGAGGACCCAGAGCAGAAGGATGTTGACGTCTGATTATTTTGTGTGTAAATATTCCTGCAGCATGTATTTCTGTGAGAGTCTCTTGTGTGTTTTTGTGTGTGTCCATATATATCTGCATGTGTGTGTTCACGGAAGAGTCAACATTATCTTGTGTAACAGCAGCTGCAGAGTGTTCATCACTTGTTTTCCCCTGAAGTGCATGCTTTAAATTCTATCCAATAAGAAAATGCTGTCTCTAGGCTGTTGGCTCAACTTGCACAATGATGACACTGAGCACACAATAGAGCATAGCACTGACTTAAGATCACAATTAATAATTCACAGACCTGCCACAAATGTTTCATGGCACATTTTCTTTCACGACAAGCTCACTTATTCAAATAGTTGGCTTTGAAACTGGCAATACTCAAGCCCTAAAGCGTTTGTCTTACACACCACATAGAGGTACCAATCTCCTCTGATAAGCATTCCCCTTGTTATCTTGAGTTCAATCAAATCTGACAGCATGAACTGAACAGGCAAATACCTTAAGCATGTTGGTGGGTCAATACATCTTTCTCGTTATAAACACGAGAGTCGCAGACGATGAAATGCCTTTGGATGCCTGTTTTACAATGCACAAATCAAAATCAAGGTCAGATCGACATTATTTGTTTAGCCCTTAATCACAGACCCAGTCTCGGTGCTTCACATGATGAAACAGAAATTGAACGCTACTTTTGAGAATAACCCTCAATGGGAAGAACTCCCACAAAAACCTCAACCTCTTTTATGGCAGCTTGCTCTGTCTATGACTATGTGACACTGTGTTTGCATGGGAACCATTTAATCAGCTGCACAGATAAAGTGAAGCATGAAGGCCAAATCCTGCCCAACATTGATCCGCACGAACAATCCCCCATTCTGTCCTGACGTCACCACAGTGTGCACTACAGCAAGAGCAACAGTGTGTGACACCAACCATGTCACATTATGGCCACTGTAGTATAAATATTTAGCATATAAAAACATTTATAATATCAAACTACGGTGAAAATGTTTTTGTCAGCGGTCAGATTAATTGGGTAATAGTGCTGCTGTTAAACACTATTCAAACACACGTACAGTTAATACTAAAGAGCTACTTTTTATGCAAATGTTAAGTAATCCTCTCCCTTTATTCTGCTTTTTGTGTTCTGTTTTTGTGTTATTCATTTTGTTCTATTTATAGAGTAAATGTGTCTCTATTTTTATTAATTGCATTAGGATTATCGTTTGTGCAGAACACAGATTAGAATGAAATAATTTTGCACCATTTTATGAATGTAATTCCTTCAATCTTGCTTTATCTATGCATCTGTTCTCGGTTTTATTTCCAAGTTTCCCTGGTACTTATCTTCTCTCTGTGTTTTTACCCTTCATCTTTTTGTAATCTTCTAATACCCCCTCCTCTTTGCCCATTCCCTCATTGCCACCCTCCTTCCCTGCCTCTCTCTCCCTCCCTTTTTCTCTCCCAGGCGAGTGATGCACGCTGCAAACAGTGTGTGCGAGCAGTGTGAGCGAGAGCCATCGGTGTGTGTGTGCGTGTGTCTGTGTGCTTGTGTGTGTGCTTGTGTGTGTGTCTGGAGAGAGAGAGAGACATAGACCGAGCCCCTAACACGGAGCATGCCTCTGCGTCCGGCAGCCGGCAAACATGAGCCACCCAGCCCTCCACGGCAGGACCAGCAGCAGCAGCATCACACATACACACACTCAAACACACTCGCACAGCCTAACACACACACAGCAAACGGCAGCCAGGGGGCCAGCACTGACAGCGGCAGCTCCCGGGAAGAGGACAGCGGTGTTCCCATTCCTGTCGGTGTTCCGGCTTTCCGTCCCGGTGCAGAACGGAGCCACAGTGCAAGAGCACCCATGGAAGAGCCGACAGGCAACACCGTGGTCATCCGCATTGGAATCCCAGACCTGCAACAGACGGTAAGAGCTTGTTCTGTAGCCACTGCTGGAGAGAGGATAAAAGAGAGGGAAGCTGCCTCTCCCCCTTCCCCTCTGAATGGGTGCTTTCTACCTCTCTTTTGTCTGCTTTTTGTATTCAGCTTCTTTTAAACATCTTTAGTTTTCTCTTTTTTTCCTCTTACTTTATCCTACCCATCTTTTTTCCTCTTTTCCCTCTCTTTCTTTTTTTGGTATGCACACTTGGTGGCTGTATTTGCTTGCTGGCTTCTGGGGGTTCCACTCCTCCCCGCCGATTCCACTGATGTCTTGCTAATAAATCTACCTCTTCATTAACTGGGCTTCAGCTGACTTTGACAACTGGCCACTTAGGATGAGAGCAGAGGAGGAGGGGAGAGGGAGGGGAGAGGGAGAGCAAAGGCATCAGGGATAAAGAAGGCTATAAGAGGCATTGTAAATCCACAGGAAGACACTGAGTAGAGAATCAAGATAGTTATACCTGAACTGTGAAACTTTCCCTTTCTCTGTTGCAGCTTTGTGCCCAGACAGAATAAGAGATCCAATCCTACATTCTTCTTCATAAAATCTTTACGCAGGACTCCCTGAAGCTGTAGCCTGTGTCTTGTGTAGTATTGCAGCCACAGGAAAAAATGCAGCACCATTAGACTGTGAGATTGATCCTTTCCTCCGTTTATTTTCCCATTTCAACATATAGTATGCAGTGTATTTTCTTCACAAAATCCCTGTGACCATATTGAAGTGTGTTTCTTCCTGCATTTGTTAGCTGCAGAAGGTGGTATGGAATAGGGCAAATGTCCAGTTCCTGAATAAGTTAATTTTTCAAGCTCTGCTATTCTAATTCATATGGAGTCAGCAACAGCTACCCTGTCATGTTTGAGTGATTATTTGGGGACTACAACAACAGCCATTCTTGATGAATGGTTCGAGTAGTGTGTATTTTAGTTGTTTTAGAATCAGTACTTCATTCTTTACTGTAAAGTAAGGACATTTTATTTTATTTTCCATTAATCACAGGTTAAAATGAACTTGAACAGAAAGCGATTACCTCAAATTGCATATAAATGCATAGACGAAAAAAACATTTTACCTTTCATTGGCTGTAGAATTAAATAAAGTGTAAATTCAACCCATCTCTAAGCTACGCTCTCTTTCTCCCTGTCAGTAGCATGTGACATAAGATCACACTATTAGAAATATACCATGTGGCATTTTACATTTAACAAAACAGCATTAAGCCTATTATTACTAATATGCCCTCGTGTCAACACTTATACTTATCGCTCTTCTTCTGCTCTCACATTTCCAAAGGTATACATCATTGACTAATGGCATAGAAAACTGCAGATTAAACCTTTACAGACATTTACTCGTCCTGGGGTACTCAGTTGGCTTTCTGTGGGCGGTTTAGTTTGAGTATGCTTTTGATTCTTTCTCCAGACATTGATCGCAAAAGCAAGAGGTTTTTGTGTTTGTTATTGTTGATTACCTCATTGTTGTTGGCTTCTTGGTTGGAGTGACCCATTTTATCTTAGTGAGGCCCTGGCACGGCACGCTAGAAATAAAGACAGGAAATAAAAGGAGAGCAGTTGAAAAGGTGCTGCAGAATTGCTGTCTGAGAACAAAAACAGTTGTCAGTTGAGCCCACACACACACACACACACACACACACACACACACACACACACACACACACACATACAAACATGTTCACACATATCATTTAGACACACATGATGTACTGTATTCATGCACACACAAGCACACTTAAACATGCTTTTACTTGAAAACATTTGGAACACAAACATGCACACATGCCCTTAAATCCTAGTAATCTCATTGCCAAGGGACTTCCCTTAATATGCTTATGTAATGTAAAGATGCTCAACAGATCATTAGTTTCACTTTCAAGGAGTCATATTTAGTCCAATATACTGACGAGCACATGCAGCGTGACATAGTGATAGACAGAAGGAAAAACAGAGAGAGAGAGCCTGAAAGTCTGACAGGCAAACATAGAGGCAGATGACAGATGGCCAGACTGACAGTTTGAATCTTTTATTGAGCAGTCAAAAGTGACTTGTGTGTACTCTGAGTGAGCAGAAGATTACACTAGAATAGTCAGCCTGAAGTTGGATTACACACCTCCTGCTGCGTTTCAAGCCTGGATCAGCAGAATGAAGCACCATGCAAAGATCACACCAGTCAACACATTTCCTCTTCAGCAGGAGAGAAAGGAAGAGCGCAGCTTCATGTGGTAGAGTGAGTTCTCAAGTCCAAAATTACTTCACACAATCCTCACACTTCTTTTTTTCGGTACCTAGTCTGGTTGTCTTGATTTGCCAATATTTTTTGCTAATTATTATAAAGAAATTGTATTGTATGTTTTTGTACAAAATTCTTGGATGTGAAAATGTAAGATATCAGATTAAAGAAGATCTTTAAAGATTAAATCCACTGTGTGTTAAATGTAGTCTTAGTAGTCCCTTATCAGTCTTAGTGTCTGATGAGGGGGTGAAGTGGAATAAATTGTGTTTGTGGTAAGTGTTGAGAAAAGTTGGATTTGACATTGAGAAAGTTTTGACTTTTGGTTTATAATTTCTGTCAAATCCACTTTGTTAGAAGACTTCCAGTGAGTACGCGTATCTAAAATACATGATGCTGAAATGGAATGGACTTTGTTGATTTAGCTTATGATTTAGACTAAGCCAAGCCCTTTATTGCATAAAAGAGTTGCTCAGTCCTTGGTGCAACATAAGTACTGTGTCTTGGTAGTATGGGACAGTAAAGCTGCATTAGCAGTCGATACCGACATTTGTTCAGTCAGACTTTTGGGTAGATTATTTGCAAAGATTGTGCTTTTTTTTTTTGGAACATAGGTATAATTTGTCAGTCATCATATCCAACTCCACCAATACAGACAGCTTCCCAATACTGCTAATGGGTGTCATTCATCTCCAGCAAGAGAGGGAGACACTGACGTAAATAGTCTGCCTCTCTTGTTGTCTCTTTTAGTGCATTCCCTCTTTTTATTCATTCACAGAAGGTAATTTGCTGTCAGAAGTATCAGTGTGATGATGATTATTCTACAAAATGAAAAATACCCCCCTTTTCCCATCCAGACAGTGTGTTTCCTCATCATGTCTGGGTACTCTACCATAAACCTATATGTTTCAGTCCTCTGTGCAGTATGTTCACTGCTTGGAGAACAATTTGGTTGATGGTTGTGCAAGTCCAGGATCTCAGCTCCATCATTCTCAGCCTCCCTGTTTGGCGTCTCACATGGATGAGGCCCACCTTACCAAGTACATACTTTTTTTTGTCCATTTCTTGCATACTTGGTTGTGCCCATGGCTGTACCTACCATTGAGGTCACTGAGGTCTGGACCTTGGTATTTTCTGATTAAAAATAACTTAAATTTGGTGCGGCAAAGATATTGTACAACAGCAAGATTACAAATTTGCTCATCTGGTTGCCGTCATTGCTTGTGTGTGTGTGGGTGGGTGGTGACCTGGTGAAGTGGATGATCTTGTTGTTACTACAAAATCTTTACTCAGCCTGGTGGTTATTTGATTAAAACAACTTGAGGAAACCGTACAGGCATGGATTCGGATAACTAGATAGTTTAACGAGTTGACTGCTAGTAGTTCAATGCCATTCATCCCCTGACAGACATTATCTCACCAATAGCTTCTATGTGGTCGTGCTATGTTAAACAGTGGCAAGTGATGCCTGATAGTTAGTTTCACTTTCACCCCTATGTACCCGTATGTGTTTATTTTCTTCACTGAGACAAACGGAAATGAAACAACTGTCCATCAAAGCTTAGCTTTGGGAAGGGAAATGATACGCGACACGATAAGGAGACTAAGAGAGAAAGAAAGATAGAAGGTGATGATGATGAGAGACAAATAGCAGGTACTACAGACTGTGCCCAGGATAGGATTAGCATTATGTCTCCGTACTGTTCAACAAAAACTCACCTGATCCAACTCAACAATGTCATTACCACATAAATATATCTGTCCTTTGGTTTATATAATGGAATCTATAGGCTCAATTAAACAACTAAACACCTAGCATAATTATTATCTAATAAATATATTATTGTATAAATACATTATTGTAAAATACACATTTTGTTTACATTTTAGTACTGTCTGAAACACATTTCTATTATTCAAATCCAAAATTAAGCAAACTTGAAAACAAAAGATGAAAAGAAGAAGGTGTTTAGAATTTTAGTAAATTATTTTCAATATATGTTGGTAGGATAGACAAGTGAGGAGTCACAGAAAAAGGGTTAGGTACTGAATACAAAGGTGTAGAGAGAACAGTAGTGTGAATTCACTTTTAATAATCATTATCAGCATTCATTTTCAAATGTTTTCTGATCATTTCAGCCTCTTCTTTCTTCTCAGTATGAATCATTCATTGCAACATTTAACCTTAATTTTCACATATTACTTCATGAGACACCATTTATGTCATTTCCATTAACTTGGATTTAAAGCTATTGTTATCCAATTGTTCCTCTTGCATGCCCCCGGACCTCCCTAGTAAGCCAAATCTCAGTTTTTGGACCTCTGTATTTCTGAAACTCTGTGTACTGCAATGGTTATGCCATTCAGTATATATTGTTACTGCTTACATCATACACTCTTAAACTGTGTGCCTTACTTCCTCAATGGCATGTTTGTACAGTCTCCAACAATGGTTTGGTCTGTCACCTCTTTTGACTGCCCATGTTCCCGTGTGGGGGATTTGCTTTCCAAGGTACCTCCTCTAACCTTATTTTAAGCATTCTCCATATCTGCTGCTGGTTTGAGATATTCTCCAAGCTGTTTATTTTCAGGAGCAATTTTACTGATGTACTTGTAGATGCTTCATGTTTCATTCAGAACACTGGCCTTGATGCTGACTAAGCCCTTCTCTCTAGCTGGCATACAGTCTCAGTAGGCTGTAATTTGGATAAGATGATCTGTGTACTTTAACAAGTTTCCTGTATGAGGAGAGTAATGAGAATATTTATAATGTTATCGATGTATAAATTACCTTTTTATTATCAACTACCCAACTAGTCTTACAGAGAGTGAGAGTGTGACTGCAAGCAAGAGAAACAAAACTGAAATTAAAATGTAATTTCATTTGGTTTATTTAATTGAAAAAAAAAAAAAGAAACCTCACAAAAGTGGCAGGGTTGCAACAGCCAATTGGAATAGATTAGTTTAAATATCTGATTACAGGTAGTGCTTCTGTAATGGCCTTTCCACTGCAGTGACAGTTGAGTACTGGGATCGTAAGTGGAATCTCAGTTTTTTGTAGCCGCCCTGTATCCAGTACCTGCTATGTAGCTAACTGGTAGTTCGATCTTTTTAGTCCCAATTATCATTTCCTTATCTAACTACCATGTAGCCACACTGTCGGTCTAAATTACATTCTTATGTCATTTTTGTGATTCCATTTAAGGTGAAAGTGTTGTTTTTTCTTTCCAAGGAATAATTTATTATAAGGATAGGATAGGATGAACTTAATTAACCCCCAAAGATGGTATGCCACCATAAACAAAGACATAAACAATACAACAACAAAGACAGAGACACAATGTACACAATACGTCATCTACACAATAGATAACACCAAGAATGGTCATTGAAGGGAAATACAAACTCCATTGCAACAATGACAGGAGGGACAGCAAAAGCCAAGTACACAATCAATAAGATAGATCAGTAGCAAAATCATAAAAACAAAAACATGCAGATATGCATTGTATAACCACGCAAACAGCATGCTACGCAAGTAGTTGCTGCATGCAGTGAATTAATAAATAGTGGAAAGGACATTGTCTCAACAGTGTTCATTAAAAAGCTGCTGCAGGAACAAAAGCGTCCTGAGCTGGTTGCTCCTGCTACTCTTTATGAAGGTACTGTGCAGAGGATGGTCGTCGCGTGACAGAACACTCCTAAGCTTCCTTCTGGTTCTCTGCTCTGCACTGGTTTCCAGAGAATCTGGAGTCAGGCCAATAATGGATCTTGTCTTCTTGATCAACTTATTGATCCTGTCCCTATCCACAGCTGTAATGCTGCCACCCCAACAGACAACTGTATAGAAAAGAACAGCATATTAAATTACTCTCTTATCTAAGGCCGTGGTAACGCTCTATTTAATGCAACTTTTCTGATCGGATGCGCCAGATGGGAACTGTCTGTATACGTGTGTCCGCACTTGACACTTCAATGCAACCTGTCTGATCACATATTGATTGGATACATTTTGTGGTCAAAGGAGCAAGCTGGAAAAGAGAAGATAAACACATTTAATTTCCTCTTAATATTTCACAATAAAAAATGATTTTGCTGCTTACTCTTCTTTCGTGCAGTATTAGTAGACGTGTATTATTAAAGAATAGCTGCTAAAAAAACTCCACTAATTCAGTGATTAACACATTTTCCTATAAATTCATCATAATAGTAGTCCCCTGTTATTTTGTTATGTAAAAGCTTTTATTTTCCTTCTCTTTGCTCTAATCCTTGAGAGGAACTACTGTGTGTGAGGAAGATGATGCAATACTTACATTTGATATATTGTCCTGGATTGTGCCCACATGCTGTCCACTTCTCACTTGAGATCTGAACTAAATGTGAGGAAGGCGACCTCGACATTTGGTTTGACTGATCATATCCCAAAACTCTGATGCCAAACCATACAGACTGACAGTCAATGTCTCCTGGTCTCATTGAAAAGAGAACTGTAACCATGGTCTTTTATTGAATAGCTTTTAAACTATAATTTTAAGCAGATTAAAAACAAAGCAATAACAAATAAAAAACATTCTCCTTGGTTGTGGACAGCCCTAGATAATTGGCACCATCCGGTGCGGTAGTTACTTGAAGAGACTGCATGTTATCCAATTCATCATGTGCCTGTTATTGGATGTCTGCTGCTGTGAGAGAGACTGGTTCCTGCTCTGGTAGAATGTAGTGGTCTGCTTTTAGATCTGTTATCCATTGAGCATTGGTGGTATGCGATGATTGTTTTACCCATTATACTTTATTTATCAGTAGTCTTTGGTTTCAGCTCTTGGCAGGTGTGCACTTGTATTGCACTATAGATATTTTTTTTTGTGCTCAGAGCATTTATCATTTTGGCCTGTGATTCTCTGGTGTTTTTCCATTGTCTGGTTGCCAGCATTGTGAACCTTTTGTGAGCAGTGTTCAGGGCCTCAGGTATGGACATCCCGAAGTATTTCTTTAGTTGTCAGAACCGGTTCTTGATCTTTCCACCTGAGTTTTCCCAGGCGGACACCGGTTTTATCTTGCCTTCACGATCTTGTCGCTGACAAACCAATCCTTTGTGTGGGGTATAGTGGTTGTGGGGTTTATGGTATCTCGTCAGTACTTTTCATTTTCTAGTTGTGATAACAGCTTTATTTTTCCCATTTTAGAATGGTCAGACATAATGTTGAGTTTGAGAAGCGATAATGGTCTATCTACAGTATATCAATTTCATTATATCCCTTTCTTTTTGTCTCTATCTCTCTGCTTCCTCTCTCTTTTTTGCCTCCCTTTCCACTGTCTTTCATCCACAGTTCATGTCCTTGTCTCTGCATCTGACTTGAGTCTTATGCTTAACAGTGGTTTCACAGTTCCTCCAAAAAAAAAAAAAATTCACACAGAGATTGACATATGCAAAGTTGCATCAGTGATTGGTGGGCATCTCTCTGAAATGCCTCCCATGCTCCCATGTTGCTATTTTTAGATTTATTCACAGTGGCAGAAGGGGCACACAACGTGGCTGGCATATTCCTACCTCTGTTTGCTCACAACAGCCATGACGGGAGCAAGATAGAGAGAGATTTGACCCTGTGTGATACCGTACCCCTTATTCTTATCTGACTTGCCATTCATTCCTCTTCCATCTTTCCACCAGATCCTGCACAAAGAGAAATAATGCAGAGAAAAGGGTGGAAATGAGAGTAATGTTCTCGCATTTTGGAGAGCGAGGGGAGCAAAGCAGGAGTGTGTTTTTAAATCAGCTATGCCAAACCACCACTGTTTTTACGGAGACCAAAAATGTTTCAGCGCCAGTATGACCCAATACAGCTTCCTCTCTGAATTGACCCTTCGCTAGGCCTCCCTCTGCTGCAACTCTGTCAAACTGTCAGAGGTACCATGGTGCCCACACTGTCACTAACTTAAATCCCTGAATAAATATTATCTAATTTTTGGAAAAATTAAAAAGAGATTTCAGAGAGAAGCAGACATTAGGGTCGAAACAATGCGTTTGAAGGATAAATCCAGAATGTCAAACTGATTCAGCAGTGTAAACAGGTTATAAAGATAAAGATAGAAGTTATAACCTACATATCACAGTGTAAAAGTGGACCACCACATCACCTGATAGAGACAGAAAACTTTACAGGAACAACACTGTTCCTGTAAAGCTGGGTAGGTCTTTATTCATCATATTACAGTCATTAAAAGGCAAAAGCAGCATGTGTATTCATTCAGTATGCTTTCAACATTTAGCATAGCATAGAAGTGCTAACGCTACTTAAAGATGTGCTAACTTACTCTAATACGCTCATTCCACCTTCTCCTGGTAACGAGTATAATTATTACACAAGTAATTCAACGTTTAACCATGACTAGTTCAAAATCCACAAAACCAGCCTGACAATGTAGAAAATCTGAAACAATTGAATGAGTCTTTGGAGCAGTGCCAATTAGTTGTCGGACCCTGGTTGGAGCTGGCAGATGTTACACTACGTTTGGCCGGTCTTCGTTCGAGGGCAGGACTGGGCAAAGGGTCAATTCCTAACTTGTGTATGGTAAACAAGCTTGTTCTTTATTTAGTGCAGATACTAATGGTCTTGCATTGGGGATAAAGGGGAAATAACTGTGATGTGGATGTAACGAGAGAATAAATACTATTTTTGGAAGAGTGCCTTTAGATACTAATAAATCAAATCAAAAACAATTATTTTTCACGAGGGGATAGCCAATTCTCCTTTAAATCTGTGATTGGTTTATTGATCTCCTTTTAAGCTATATCTATTATATTCACTCACCTTGTTCACTTCTTCTCAGTTGTTTTTCTGTCTTTGTTTTCCTCCATCTCTTTCTCTCAGAGTCTAGTCTGAGAGAAACCTGGGAATAGATGGAGACATTAATATTAGCCCAATCATACTGAGCTTTTGTTACAGGTCTGGGCTGGATATTCATTGTGTTTGTGCAGGGGGAACAACCTTCACCATTGTAATATTATCTCTTTAACCAGAAATGAGAGGACACTAGATTGTAATATGCGATTTCTTTTTCTAGGCATATAAAAGGTAGAGTGGTCTCCACCAAGAGATGAACTTGTCGAATTAGTAATATCTTATAAGACTTAATCTGTATGAGTAAAATGTTGAATTGAGATTGTATGTAAAGTGGTAAGAGCTCTTAAAGGCCCTTGAATGTGATCATTGCAGTAAATACGTTAATACTATACTCTCTACCTTGCTACCAATGGGAAAAAAAGACCCCTCTGCAATTTACACATTAAAAGCTTCTACATTTCCCTTAACACCAGGGGAGATCGGTCTCTACTTTTGTAATCATAGTGAAATGAGTCTTACCAGCAGCTCAGAGGTAAGCTCCAAAGGTAGAATGTCTTTACTTTTCACTCTCCCTGTCCTTTTGCATTGACAATTATAAAATAATTACAACTTAATTGCTTTTGGTTTAAGATATAACCCTACAGCAACCTTTGCAAAGAACCTTATGGAATCTAAAGCAACATTCTAAAACTGTAACTTAACACTCTATTTTAGAATGTTAACATTCTCACTTAAGTCACTTAACATTCTAAAGTTGTCACTTAAGTCATCATGTTCATGTTCAGACTTGAACATCAGACACTGTGTACTAAGAGGTATTTTCTAATATTTGGGCTAGATTTATTGATATAAATGAGATGGACAAAATATAAATGTAAGATTTATTATTGGACTGATCGATTGGTATGTATTATTTTTAGCGAGGTGCACCTTTTGAGCTGGCAGAAGATAGTACAATCGCATATTATATTCAGTAGCACATATTGATGAGACAGATGTATTACTAAGTAGTATATGCTCTCCTACTCTAGCGAGAGAACAGTTTTGATATCATACAAAAAACAATCTTTTTGATGTATAATTAATACTACATTTAAAATGTACTAACCCAGCCCTGGTAGTCCTAAATATCAGGGAGTAACGTTAAATAAAAAAATGCGAAATCACAACAGAATGCATTACCTATACAGTGTATTTGGGATGTTGCGAAATACTGGTATTGACGATAACCGTGATATTTGAAAAATTAAATATTGATGTCAAGGTACATATGAGGATATTGTGTTAATAATCCAACGGCTCTTAAATCACGCATTAAAGTTATACCTACAGAGTCTCTCCACTTATATTTTGAGTGAAATTAATTTGCCAAAAAAGAGACAAAAGGCACAACGAACAAAGCTAAAGACTAATTTAACTGATAGCCTTATTATGATTTTTTTCTACTCCAATTTTCTATAGATATCGCAACATTGTTATTGTGAATTAATTTCGCCACTATAATTGTGTAGTAAAAATCAGATTTTTTTTAATCCATAATTGTCATTCAATCCCATAAAACTACATCCCTTTACTCTTTCTTGTGTTGCATTTTTTTAATTCCATTTTATGTTATTACCAATAGAATTTATAATGTAATGACCGTTTGATTCCTATTCTGTTGTGTCGTCGTTACATTATTTTACATTCATTATACATTACATTGATCGCTCAATCAGTTGTCCAGTGTGGGTTAGACATGCGTCATAATATACTTATCACAGCTCTTAATGCTGGACCTCACAGTGTATGATTGTGATCCTTCCCACATGACATTCAGTCAAATAGTTTCATCACCTACACAAATAAACTAAGTTGAATTATTTTAAAGAGGAGAAGGATTATAGGAGCAAATTGTGATGAAAGACGAGAAGAATCATGACCAAAATAAATGCTTTCAGAACAAGTTTTCTCAAGAGGAGTCTAGTTTCCACATAACTGAACAGTATTAAGTAAATAAATAATTACACACACACACTGGATGTAACTAGTGAAAAGCAGTACATGCAGACCCAAAAGAGCCTGATCACTATTAAGATCAAAGATGCTGTACCACAGCAAAGTATGAGGCAAATAAATGAGAAAAACAAACAGCAGGAATTTGCATTTAGTCCCCTAAAGCCCTTTTCCAACATTCTATTGCATGATTGTTTTGTGGGTATACTTTTTAAATGATTAATACAGCATCCCTGTAAAATGGAAAGTTTGAACAAGTAATGATATTGATCAATTAAATGAATTGTGGCATTGGTACACAAATGGGGCAGGGATAAGGAAAAGTGTGTCATCATACTTGATAGTGGTTAAAGAAATGTATGCTTAAAAATCTTTAACTACAGGCACCATTGGCCAATTTTAAAATTTCAGCAAGTTTCCTTGGCAACCAGCTAGGGTGCACTGCTGCTTGGCACACCCTGAGAGTAACTGGCTGATGATATGTAAATTTAAGGAAACAGAAACTAAAGTGAAAAAAGGCTCAGAGGCAGGATCAATATGTCCTGTGAAACAAAAACATTCCCTGCTTTAAAATCTTGTTTAAAATATATACTGTAAGTTTAGAGTGTTTACTGACTGCAGACAGCACTGTGCTGCCTGTCTGATGTGGTTGTTAAGATGCAGTATATTCCTCTCTGCCGTGATTCTGTGGGCCTACACAAGGGGATGCAGAGAATCAAAGTGTACATTTAAAATGCAGTGTGTATGAGAGAGACTGAGGCAGACAGCAAGTTTGGCATAGACAAAGGGGTAGAGAAAGCTGCTGAAGAATATTTGAGCAATACCTGTTTCTAAGTACTGTACATTTGTTGGTGTGTGAGTTGTGCATTATGTGTGGAATTTGGTAGTCATGAAGGTCTCTCATTCTTCACAAATTTTCCATTAGCGCCTCAAGTCTGGAAATGGTTTCCATTTATAGACGTAGCACTTTCTCAGCAGTGCTGCTGCAAGAACTGAACCTTATTTCCATCTACTATTGTGGTTATGTGACTATAACAGATAGTTATTTTTGTAGTAATGTTAACACTGTATATGTGGAAATCTACCAGATTCACCACCCATGATTTGCAGAGGTTCAGAGAGGAGAGTTCAAGAAACTTTTGCGGTCATCTGGTACGAGTGAGGGAGAGTTTGCAGTACAAACGAGAACAAATGCTGAATGTGAAGTGGCTGCCAGTGGCCACTGACCGGAGATTACAGCCTGCTAGCTCTTTACAGATTCAGGTCCAGGGTCCTCTGCAGATGAAAGATAAGGTTCCTCTGCGTCTCAGCATTTAAAGCTGCTCAATTTGACGCTAGAACTACAGATCTGTAATCTCTCCCTCTTTTCCTGGCTCAGTGTCTGTCGCTATTTCTCTCTCTCTCTCTCTCTCTCTCTCTCTCTCTCTCCCCCTCTCTCTCTCTCTGCAACTAGCCTGCTGCTTGCTTATATGCAACATTTGCCTGCAAACAGAGAACATATAGAGTTGCAGCTCTTCTAAGATTCTGATCCAAATGTCAGGCAATCCTTGACATACACCTTTGTGGAATTACATCCATTTTTGCTGTCTTTGTAGATAATCATTTATAAACTTTTTTTAATTTTTTTATCACTGAGACTAATGCTGCTATAGCACTCAGTAGATTATCCACACATCCTAGCTTCCCGATCTGCATTCCTTGACAACACACCACGTCTTCAACACAAATTAAACTCAACTAATCGCATCAAATGGACAGCATGAATCACGCACCATAGTCCATAATTAGAGAAAATGCTCTCGATACCTCAGCATTTTCTGTGTGAATAGAGTGTGTAGTGCGTGTTCGCACGGTGTCTCTCAAGATGTCTGAATCTTGATGGTAGCTCATTAATCTGAGTTAATTGAATCAATACTGTTTTCCTCTCCTTGTCCCAGGGGTATAGTATGGTAATAGTTCAGATGTAAACCCTGGGGTGCTGTGTTCATTTAATACTATGGGATTTGGAGAGTGACTCGAAAGTCCACTGTATATAGCTGCGTTTCTGTTAGAAAAACTTGGTGCTTGCCCACGTGTCCTGGAAGATTTCAATATCCCGGACAAATGGGAGAAATTTAATTCTTTACATACGTTTGACTTTAGCCTACACATTCATTTAAATTTTTTATATAGAAAGATATTAGGAAATTCAATTTTAGCCTTTTTCAATACAACTCTAGTTTGAGGGAATTATTTTGAGTCAACATTATGACCGGAAAGATTGAGATACATCAGACTTCAACAGATTTTTTGGTAATTACCAGATAATGAAACCCCTGATGTATAGACCCACAGTTACTTCCCCATAGCCAAGGCTTAAGAATAAAGAAAGAGGCTTGTTCATAGTACTGATAATTCCCCATATCAAACAGATGTGTGTTAGCTATTAAGAGTGAGCTCAGCTGTAGTATGTGATTACCTAAAGGGGTCAGACATTTTACAACAATTGCTTGTGGAGGCTGACTGTGATGGACACAAATGGAGACATGTTGTGTATATATTAGTTTGTCTGTTGCCAGATGTGTCCTCATGACGTGTTCACTTACAACGGCAATGTTTCATGGTTGACTCGCGGCATGCAGTGATGGCAGGATGAGAAAAGGATATCTGTTGTTTGTTAGAACCATAGGTGTCTGAATATATTTCACTGATGCAAGAAGGATACTTACTGCCTAAGGCATTTTATTTGAAAATGGATTAAATATGCTGAATTAAATGTTCTTTGATATTAGTTTTGGATTGAATGATGGACACCATTAGTGAATTAAAGACTATGCAGTAGGGCCTTTAAGTTGTTCTTGTTACAGAACCAGTTTTACTCAACCAAACTTAAAATGTACTGAAAAATAGAAATCTGTGATATATGGACAACTTAGAAACTGCCAAAGAAAGGTTGTTTTTTTTAAGAAAAAGAAGCTTTTGCTTGTTCAGCGCTTTATAAAAGACTGAGACAAACTAGTGATCAACAAAGAAATGCATATATTAAAGATGAAAGATAATGTATCATTGGTCACTGCTGTTGCCGATGAATATGCTTCTCAACTCTTTCTTTTGTGTGCGTTGTTGAAACACATCTTTCTGATGTGAAATTGCTTCCCAGGTGCCCCGTATTACAGTCAATGTAATGTGTAGCCTGATGCCACTGATGTCATGTTTAATATCACATGGTGTTTGTCTTCTGCTACACTCTGGTGCTCTTCTGACAAAAGTGTAAGACGTTTTCTCCCTGGTTTTAATATTCTGAAATCAATCATCACTGAATCTCACTTGAAAGCAGACCTTTGGATTGATAGACTTCTGTAAATCTGTATAACAGATAGTGTAGGTAGAGACTAAGGTTGTGGATACAGAGGTTTACATTTGGATGACAGTTTATTTAACACCTTTTATTAGTAGCATATGCATGTAAACATATTGTAGACAGAAAGAGACAGAGAAGCAGGGATAAACAGACTCAGGAAGGGGAAGCTATAAAGAGACAAGAAGTGAGTCATTTACATGTCAGACAATAACATGCTATCTCTCGCTGCTCATCTATTATAAATTGCAGCCTGAACTGTGCTATGAAACATGGAGGTCTGAAAGGTAATACACTATTAGTTTGTACCCCTGTTGCTGAGTTTACTCCCACTGGATCCTCAGATTGAGACAGAGAAACATGTGCACCTACTATCATCTTGGACTCTGGCCAAACAGAAGGAAACTCAAAGAGCAGAGAGCCAGGGCAGGATAACAGGAGAAGACAGAGGCCGTTCATTTAGTCTGTCCGTAAACCTTGTGAACATTTCTTCATAGTTGATTGCAAGCACAATGAGCATGCATACATACCCTACAGTAGCCGAACACTATTGTTAAACTCATCCATGTTTTGTATGATATGGTGCTATTCTAATCAATTTGACTTGAGTTGAATACATGATCTGGTTTACAAGGGAACAATCAAATGTTAGCTTTACCAGTGATCTGCATGGTCCCTAAAGGGCATTGGTTAGGAGGACTCCTAGCTCTTCCCACATCCAGTAGGAGACTCAGCTCTGTTAATTAGTGCATATGTCATCTGTGCGGCGACAGCCAGAGGTCTTGGGAGATGGAAACATGGCCGGGTGAGAGTCATTATACTCCATCATCTCAGCACTCCTCTCTTCTTCTTTCACTTCATTTCACTACTTCTCTTCACTCTCTTTTCTCTTCTCTGTTGATGCATCAATTCTTGCTAAAAGGAAACAACAATGCGCTGTCTCTTTCTATTGTGACTGGATGCCATCTGCGTCTTTAGAGATACCAAGTCATGTCCTGCTCCATGCATCATCCTTGCTTGCATAATCACTAACAAACGCACACAAACATTACAGATAGCAAGGCACTTTAGGGCCATGTTATAAATTTAGATGGGGAATGTTGTAATGCGTGTTTGTTTTCACTTAGTCAACCTGTTTGCACTTAGTTGAACTTGTGTTCACATTGGTTTGTATTTTTTTTATTTCCCACTCAAACAAAATCAGTCCACCCATAGCCTTAACCTGTTTAACATCGGACCCCGCGGTCCGTGAGATACACAATACCAGGTAACAGTACAGTTAAACTTAAAACAAAACAAAACAAGGTTAAAAACACATTATGACCTATCTCTGCCCAGACAAAAGCCTCACTTCAGATCACTTCGTAGTTGTTAGTGTGTTCCTTCGGACTTGTTAGGCGGGATTTCTCCTGCTTAGGACTGGGGACCGACCCGATCTGTATCGGCGGGTTAAACGGCAAGCTGAATCTCGTCTGGCGGCGGAGAAAACAGCAAATGTTGACTTGAAGAATCCCAAGAATTTTCGTGATTTCCCTTCTGCATGTTAAAATGGCGCAGCACTGGGCAAGTTATCTGTTTCTCATTCAGGATCCAAAAACAGTCTGTTGTTGTGCCAGCGAAGTTAAGACCATCACCTAAGGTTTTTTCTTTAAAGGCACCAACGTTGTTTCACCCCCTTTTAGCAACGTGAGTCACATTGGTTGCCGCAGGATGAAGGTGTACGTCAGTTTGTGAGACTTGGTGACGTCGTGGCCGTGTCACAGGAACTGCCTGGGGTTCCCGTTGCTCTCGTCCAATGAGGCACCAGTGTTATGGTTTGAACCAAATCTCACACTCAGGTGAGATTTTGATGCAATTTCACAATTTAGGCTGTCAAAATTACATGCAGGCCTTTGTTTTAACCACATGGCGAAGTCCCAACAAAACCTAATTAGCTTTACCCTCCAAATGCCCAATGATCAGTTTAGCTTTTTAGGTCATCTAATATGGGGATTAGTTGAAAAGATGCAGCCTTCTTTGTCTTCCTTCATGCTTCCTTTGTTCGTTGTCACAAGTGTGACCTACAGTTGTTCCCTCGTCTCCCTCAAGCCCCTACTCTCCTGTCCAATCATCCTTCACTTATGTCTCTAATTTAAGCAGACAAAAGATCAAGGCTTGGCCATAGATTAAAGAATGTGAAGACGAGAGGGACACTGAAGAGATGAATGTTATACCCCTGGGTGTCTGATCTCAACCAGTGTGTGATTGAGTTTGACATGGCGGGGCGTTGATAAACACACAAGGCCACACTGGCTGCACATGTAAACACACAGGAACACAACCAACACATGCAGTGTGGCAGAAAAACATTATTCAGCATCTCTTTCTTTCAGCTCAAGTGCCGTGACCAGCCACGCTTCTGCAGTGTAGTGAAGCACCTCACTTGACTCTCTCTCCATTGAAACATATGCCTGCTCTAGTATCTTATTCTTTTACTCAAACATACGCTTATCTTGAAGTAAAAAAAAAAGGCTTTTTTAGCTCTCCTTAGCTTTTATTCTTTTATCCGCTTCAAAGATTATTTTAGTGTTACAGGAGTTTAACAGTACCAAGATTGTATGGCTTTGATGCCTTAATGGAATGCAGAATTCAAGCTTTTTCTTATCATACATTTCTACATTAAAATGGCTAAACTTCCAAAATTTAAAAGGACATTTAACTGTAGCAAAGCATTAAAGTGTATATGGTCCATTCTATAATCTAGGGCTGCAACAAACAATTATTTTCTTTGAGTTATCGTCTCAATATTTTCTTAATTCATTATTTAGTCTACATAAATGTGGTTAAATGTCTTGTTTTGTCTGACCAACTGTCCAAAGATATTTCATGTGCATACATACTGTACAATGATAAAAGATTAACACTGGACAACATTCAGGATGTGAACCAACTCTAACAATACATTACAACATCTCAGCATTTACCTCTTTCTCCTATTGTGTCAGTTTTCTGTTTCTTGCGGCTTGCTATAGCATTGTTTCACTCTGTAAATGCAGATCAAGATCTGGGCTTTGTAGTAGAGGAATGTTGTTACTCTTGGTAAAACATGGCACACTAGAGAGGATGATGGAGATGGGATGATGAAGATGAGGATGAGGATGAGGACTCACTGGCAAATGGCCGTGAGGATTTACTTGGTTTGACACACACGCACATGTGTTTACTTACATGCCCTTAATGTATTTTCAGGAAGCAAGCTGCTTCCACCTCACCTGTCACAAAGAAATGTTGTCAAATTTGGCTGCAAGCACTCTGCTACCAGCAAGCTATGCCATGATTTAGTTAACTAATTGAGGCTGTTGATGCTGGTGTTGCTTCATGGCAATATATGTTTAATTGTTTTATTTGTACACTGCTGGTGAAGAATTATATACAGTTTTTCAGGTAATTCATGGCAGACATTTTGACTTGTCAAAGCAAGAAAATCACAGGTGGATTTATTAGCATTAATGATGTTAATGATGGCTAAGTGGGCCGGTTCCAGTTCTGCATGCTCACCCGCTGACATGACTTAAAGGCAGTATGGTCTATGTGGCTCCACAGGTTTGTGTAGCAGTAGTATTTCATTTATAATTTACATGCATTTTTTAATACAACATTATGTGATACAATAACCTTTAACAACAGTTTTAGTTATCACTAGTAAGTAAGTCTCTGATCAATGAGTTGCTTTACCTCCCTTGTATTTATCATAAGTCAATAATGTCTTAACTCAATAAGACAACATAACTATAAGAATGACATCCTCATCCTGAAATATCAGTATATGTTGTTATTCTTGTCATAATCTCATTTGACATTGCATGGTGTTTCCATATCTTGTGCAGGTAGTGTGGAAATACTCATCAGAAATAGATCAGTACCTACTCTATGAGAGAAGTATTTTAATATCAAAGTTCACAAAGTTTCTAAGAACTAGAAGAGTGTCAAAAATGTTGTGGATCGAAATTTCAATGACAGTACATGAAAGCCATTTTTCACTATCTTCCTCTTTGTTTTTCTCTCTCTCTGATTCAGTCACTCCTCATTTTTTTTTTCATTCTACAGCATTCACGCTCTTTCTTTCTCTGTCATGCATTATATCCAGTCTGGTTGGCTCTGCATTGCAGTTCAAAGGCACGACTCTGGAAAAAGAGAGATTAATTCATGGCCCTTCTTTAGACCTCTGGGACACTTAAAGGGAAGACCCTTGCTTCCAATGGCACCAAGGAACCACTGCAAAACCGTGAGCGTCTGAGTGTGTGGAGCACAGCAGCAAAAGTAAAGGAAATGGAGAACACAGAGACAAGAAGCCTTTTTATGGTGTTATTAGAAAGACACATCAGTTACTTTTCAAACAAACCTCATTACAATATCAATCACTATGGAACCTTAAAAACGGCAGTCCTAATTTTGGATTAGTTGGATTACGAAAACAATGTGTACACATAAGATGCAAATTTTAAATGCATCAGTACAATAGCTCACGTACTGCTGCTGTAGCGTTTCCATTTCCAGAAGCCCTGTTGACACGTGGAGGCCAAATAAAATCTATCTTCAGTTACAGTTAGTGGAAGGGAATACTATTCATTCCATCTACAAGATCTTTCTGTTTATTTATGTAATTTTGCAGTCAGGAAAGACTGTGAAACCTTCCAACCTCATTTGTGTTGTCACATAAGTAACTCTAAATAATTTTGTGATTGTCCTTAATGTCCTTAAATCTTTTAAATTAGTATGGATTATGATACACTAGTGAGCAAAAATCCATAAACCATCTCCTTAACTGCACCCATGTACATTTGATTTATTCCTTACACTCTTCTTCGTATCATTAAATGTCACTCTTGTCTTGAACAGCTGTCTGTCCAGGTTTGTTTTGGCTCGATACCATTAAATATTCATTTTCAAATGATTTATGACTATGGTTTGTGGTTTGTTGTTCTAGATGTTAGAAAACCTTTGATTAATAAATCAGAACAGCATGGGCTAATATCAGTGTTTGGCCTACAATGCGTGATGCACTGAAACCATACAGACGTAGATTTGCACTACCCTTATGTTCAGATTGAATT
Organism: Ophiodon elongatus; assembly: GCA_016806645.1. Taxonomy (NCBI): domain Eukaryota; kingdom Metazoa; phylum Chordata; class Actinopteri; order Perciformes; family Hexagrammidae; genus Ophiodon; species Ophiodon elongatus. Next base: position 124,187 of record JACSYO010000597.1, on the reverse strand, counting down.
ACTGAGTAACAGTGGGTGCAGAGACAAGGATCACACTTTGTGCCAGGGATAGATGTCTTTCTGTAATCATTGAATTTGTTTTATGTTGTAATGAAGTGAACAGTTTTTTGTGTATATTGATTTCAATTTTTTATTTCAATTTGTTTTTGTAGAGCCCAATATCACAAATCACAAATTTGCCTCAGAGGGCTTTACAATCTGTTCAACATACAACATCCTCTGTCCTTGGACCTTCGCATCAAAAAAGGAACCCCCCCCCCCCAAAAAAAAAGATCCCTCTACCAGAATGGCCATGTGGATTAAATAAATAAAAAAGCTGAATGTGTGATGGAGGACATTGGTATTTGAAACATTACTGCTCAATGTGTCTGCTAGTCTCTATCATTACATGTTAAAACAAACTGGTGTAGTTTGACCTTGTACTTTCAGGTAATTTTTTGAAGTAGTAAAAGCAGATAGGATTTTGTAGTGTTGAGTGGGAATGTTATGATTAATAAAATGGCAATAGAATGAAGAAACCAAGTATCCTAACCCTGTGAAGCCTGGCACATAAAATAATTATCAGAAAATTCAATTTTTTTTTAGAATGAGGTGTATATTGAACCTTTTGACAGAACAAAAATGTTTGTTGTTGTTTGTATCAGTTGTGATACACGATCATACATTTCATGTCAAACTATTTATTTAATTTTTTTCTGCTTAAATCCAGAAAATGTTTATCATAAAATATTTGTAAAAATGCAAAAAGTAATCTTAACATTCAAACAGAAGATGGTAACGTAGAACAAATATTGCCTTTTGACTTGAGCGAGTTCCTTGAAAATCCCAATGCCAGGAGGGGCAGATGGAGAGGTTTGGTGATTGTCTTGGAAAGAGTGGCTCAAAAGTTGGCCGGTAAAACCAAGGTTTCAGAAGTATTGCGCCAATTTTAAGATCAGGAGGATTCATCAAAGAACTGTCAAGTATGGCATCCACTACTGCTGCATTTTAGTAGTCATTGACTACTCCCAAAAAGTAGTTGACTTGGCGATTGATCGAGGCAGATGTATCTTTCTTTTCACCTAATAACAATGATCAATTCTCGTCAAAAAAGGTCTGTCCTGAATACAACAATTAAAGACGTATCTATTTAAGGCACCTAAGCTCTGACAGGCTGTTTTTAAATGAGCAATAATCTGGTTGGACTAAACCTAGCCGGCTTGTCCGAGCCGGAGATACTGTTTGACTGGAGTAACAGCGAGACTGCTTTCTTGCAGGGAAAGCAGAGTCATTGCCACTGCTTTAATACTGCACTATGCTAAAAACACAGTGAAACGATTATTCTACAATGATGCACAGTGTCAACTATTCTGTGACACATGGACTCATTGTCACAGAAAGTCAAAGATGTTCATCCAAAAAGATAAAAAATGCAAATAGTCTGACTAAAATCAAATCAAAGAAACAAATTAGGCATATCTGATTTTCAGGGTTTTACAAATGGTTTCCTTTTGACTTACATTTGGTGAAAACACTTAAAACCCATGAACCAGTTGAATATCTGATCACAAATGGTATACACTCTAAACATTATGGACAGTAAATATACTGACACAGCACAGGACAAATAGACTCGTTAACAATTAAAAACTTGAATGTGATGTCAAACAGAACCTGTTGTTCACTGACGCAAAACAGTCATAGTAGTTGTCAACTGAAAACATCTGTTTAAAATGGGCAATATCTAGAGGTGATGAGGAAGTGGGAGGGCAGCCTTCCATCTCAGGGGCAGACATTACTAGACAATTTTAAACATCATATTTTACTGTTCGAATGTTGCAGATGGTGACAGGTGATGGGGAATATGAGGCTGGTGGTGATCATACCTGTGTAAAAACGATTCTTAATGAGTTGCAGAGCACTGAAAATGATTTGTTCTGCACTTTCAGAACTACATTGAACAGAAGTATAGTGTGAGATAAGGCATGATTTCCCATTTTGTTCCTGCAGTTAGTCCCTGCCTAAGGACCCTACAGACTCACTCAAGGGATTTGAGTTATTTGAGCTGATTAGAGTTTTAGGAATTCACTTAATGCTAAATACTCATAAGAATGTGTAAAGATGTGTTCTGCCCTGTCAGGTGAAATAAATGAACAGAGTCAGGGTGATGTCAGTAATGTCCTGAGGGTAGGTCTCACCAGCCTGAATAAGTAAAAACACAAGTGTGAAGGGACATTAAGAGGAGGGAGCTAAGCATTTTAACTAAGGCTGTAAAATATAAATATAAATTGTGTAATTGTATCACTATTTAATTGCCTTTCCCTTTAAATATGATCATACTGACTTTATTTGGGAAAATGCATTTCTTTTAATATTGAAATATATTTTAACTCTATGTAATATCAGTTTTAAAAGGTAGATACATTATTTTACACCTTTCGTTGTGTAGCACATGGTCTTTATCCAGATGAAATAGCCATATACAAAATTACTGTATATTTTATAGCTGTTAAAGGAAGAGTTTGTAACATTTAGGGGGATTAATTGGAAGCAATGGAATTTAATATTCATAACTATGTTTTAATCAGTGTATAATCACCTGAAACTAAAAAATCATATTGTTTTCATTAGCTTAGAAAAAGCCATTTAGCTATATCTTACTAGGGAGCGGATTGTCTTCCACAGAGTCCGCCATCTTGCACCGCCATGTTTCTACAGCAGCCCAGAAGGGACACTGGCTCTGGTGAGAGCCATTCCCTTCTGAAGGCAGGGATGCGTTCCGAAACGGACCGGTATTAAACGGACCGAGGTGCTAATTCACCGGAGTATTGATAAGCCCCGACATTACTGGTGCTTTTTATTAGGACTTTTTAATGTTTTGATGTAATTTACTATCACGCTGCAGCATGGATTTGCTCTGCTCTCTCTGCACGCACACACAGACACAAACACACACACACGAAGCGCGAGCAGATAAGCCGCTGTGCCAAAGTGAACCTGCCAAAGTGAAGGATGCTCAAGTTGACGCCAACTACGCTTGTTACTGTACGTGCAATGAAATATTTGCGAGTAAAAAGCCAATGCTTTATCAATATATCTGTGCAACAAGAACTGACGTGTGAACGAAAGTGAAGCCTAATTCAATCGGCCACCGCCGCTACGTTTACACAAGCACAGCACACACAATCGGCCAAAAGCTCTTTTTTTTGTGGAAACTTCTCTGCTGGTGTGATAAAGCACCCAGGAGGGCAGATGACAGGACAATGCTTAAAAAGGGAGGGGTGAGCAAAGGGGGTATTTAGTTGATTGCAATCTGCAACACACCACTAGATGCCACTAAATCTTACACACTGGGCCTTTTATTGAGTCAATGCTGAAACAATCAAGTACAATCGTGCAATGTGATTACCTCTGCTTTATTTGAAAATTGTAAACTACCAGCTTGATTTAACTTGTCCTAAATATGATAATTACTGCCATTGGTTTTAATACTAAGCACCAACATATTTTTTTTTTTGATGAAACTGCAATCAGTGTCAAGCCCTACAAATGTAAGTTGTACTGCTCTTGCTTCGTTGATTACCAGTCTCAGTGCTGTACCAACAGGTGAGAAGAGGTGCTGGCAGGAAAGTAGACGTGATGCGATGGACGGGTGCTCAGCATGCTTTGTGAGGTGGGAGGTGGGAGGGTTGCATTCTAAAGTCAGTTGAGTCTTTTATGTGGATCTAAGCACACTTGACATACCACAAACAGACAAGGAGACACACAGATTAACAAGAACAAGTGGCACACACAGACTCAAATACCCACAGGTACATAAATGTACATCTTGTACTGCCACCTTGAGAATCAAAGTCAAATCAAGGTTAAGAGAAGAAACATGGAAAGTCAGTTTATAGAGTTTGGCCACTTTCCCAGTTTTAGATGTCTGCTTGAAAATGCTGTGCACACACCTATAATGATGAAAGATGACAGTTAGAGGACCCCAAACATATAATGCAGGCAATTAAAATATATATTACAAAATAATCAAATGAACAACAAATAAATAAGTAAATAATGAATAACAAGAAGACTTATCTTCTACACACTGATAATAATAGCTGATAAAAATATCCTGTGTGAACCTGAAGAAGAAGCTCTGTGGACTGCCTGTGTGTCAGGCTGACATAAGAGCACTGGCCCTAAACTTATATTTTTTCCTGAATGCTTTACTCTTAATGTGGCCCCACATTCAGCCCTATTCAATTAAACCATCAGATGGCTAAGACCTGTAACTTACACGTACAGTATGTGAACATGGTAGCTCAGGAATGGATACACGGTGCAATTGAAGGCCAAGAGAGTGCACGTTTTGTCTCTAACCCAACCAGATGATTTGACTAATTGTTTCTTCTCTGACATTATACAAATAAAACCTAATGGAACCTAACACTGCCCAAGTTATGTTAGAGTATGATTAAACCAAAATCCTCTTCCTCAACGATTAATAATTTATTAGTGTCTAAAGGGCTGTATTCATTTTTTTTTTAAGTGTGTATGATTTTTATTTGTGATACATCATCACAGATAAAAGTAGAAGCAGAGCAGCTAGTGTTTATGGAAACAGACATTTTTGTTTTTCACTGTTTTCCGATTCCTACGTAGTTTCTGTACCTTCTGCTCAGTGTTGTAACAGTGCCCACACTGACAAATCCTGGAGATAATGGGTTTTGTTCAAAGCTAGTATTAAAGGGGAATTGATGATATTAAATATATTTTAGAAGAATATTACAAAACATACAAATCACCATGTAGTCTTCCTTTTTTTCATAAAAACAAGTAAAATGTAAAATGTTTAAATTTAGCACCAAGGGTATCAACACAAAAATTGCTGCAACAACTTATGAGACATAAGTGCACATGAGAATGGCCGTCATAAACTTCCATCATAATGTTCTAATCTCTAATTCACATTCACAATTTATTTTAATGAATTGATTAATACATACATGTTTATGCCTCTGCGCCGGCGACAGCCGTGGTCAGAAGCATAATGTTTTCGGGTTGTCAGTCCGCCTGTAAGTCTGTCTGTTCCATTCTCGTGAACGCGATATCTGAAATAACTCTTCAGGTTCCCAGCTTTCAGATGATGTACCACTTCTATGTGGCATATACCAGTGACTTTATATCTACCTCTGTCCTCAAAACCCTATCCCTCTAAAAAATAGTTTATTGTTATTGCCATGGCTTTTGTTTCTGAGGTGAAGGTAAGCATGGATCTCTAGTATTTTTCTCATTCTGAATGCAGTGGGAAATTAGTTCTGGTAAAGGATGGAAGCCTTGTTAAAAAAACACATCTGAACCAGATATTCAGTATTTGTTTGTTTTTATGTTCAATTATTGCTGTGTGGCTGCGAGTAGATTGTAAGATCTCCCTGTTTCAACTAGACTGTCCCAAGTGGCCTTCCTAATCTTAAGCCCTTAGTCTCGTCAACCCTCCATCGTCTCTCAGTGCAATGAAAAAGACAACCTATCTCAAGTGAGGATGCAGCTTTTCAAAGCTTTATTTGATGTTAGTTTTGGGAGTTTTGGGAACATATCTTCCAATCCCTTGTGTTCCCCAGGTCTTCAAGTAGCTGTAGTAAAAGTACATTAAAAAGTAGGCAGTGGAGAGTTGGAGTTATGTATGGATATGTTGCTGCCTATGGCATCTTTCTGCGTACACACAGATTTTCCCCTATGTATTTTTGTGCATTATTCTGAACAATGTTTTGGTGGATTGATGCCACTACTCAGATGTGAAAAAATATCCACCATCATTGTAAATATTGTTCTGAGGAGATAACAAAAAATATTTGTGTTAAAAGACAAACAGCTGGCTTTATATTAAAATGACACAGGCGCAACTAGAAAACTGACTATATGAAAAAAGAGCGATTACCATAAGGCGCCTAATGATACTGATGTCCAAAATTGGGACTCTTCCTGTTCAGAACACAGGTTTGAGCACATTTAAGTTTTTGATTGATCTAATTTTCACTTCTCAAAATGGTTGGAGGAAATATGTGGCTGACAGGGTTATAATATTGCGCTGCTTCATACCGCAACCCTTTTTTGCTTGCTTTTTTGATTAACCAAATACAACATGCTATTCTTGTAATCAACAGTTGGGAGCTTTGAGCCAGAATTTACAATGACCCTAACGCTATATCATGTCTAAATAAAAAAAAAAGAAAATATATATATATATATATATATATTATTAAAAAATATATATATATATATATCTCAAGTATTGGAACCACTTCCTCAAACGGCAACAACACTTCTGACTCGGGTGCACACTGTACCCTCCACTGCTTTTGGTTCGGTTCAGTGCATTGTTTGACATTACCAAGCACACAATCCTGTGACCTACAGGATAAGACAGAAGACATTTCTAGACATGTCCTCCACTGGTTCTCCCCTATCTGACCAACAAGACATTGTTTGTTTTGTGGATGATTTAACTTCATCAAATGCTAAATTACTGAGACCTTTCTATTTTCTCTCTGTATATGCTACATTTGGAATATATTTCATCATCACAACATTTCATTTTCTCAGTATGGCATCTATGCAGATGATACATTGATACTCATTCAAACCCAATGACGTCTACATGCTGATTACTATGCAGAACGACCCATAATATTACCGCTCCTTTGCCCCCTCACCCTAACATTATCTCTGCCTTGGTGTGTCTAGGTGTTGTTTTGATAAAGGTTTAAATCTAGAATAACATACAGTACTGTACAATGACATTTGTTCTGTCATGTTTTTTTTGTTTATGAATATATCAAAGGTCAGACTGAAATCTTAGTTAAAATGTGAGAATTCTGCATGCTCTTATGTCTTTGCACCTACAGTAATGCTTTTTCAATTTTTTTACCAGGCTTACCGTTTTTTAAATGGCTGCACTAATGTTTCAGTCAGAACTGCTTGTGTGCATCTGCATCTGGGCATCTGCATGTGGTTGTTAGTTGTGCTCTGTTGCTGTATAAGTTGTGGTTTCTCAACAGTTGTGTCTTAGTGTCAGAAACACAGTGATACTGAACAGGATAGAGTTGAGGTGCCGAATCAATATTGCAGGCAGCAGTGATTGATTTATTACTTGTGGGTTGTGCACACTCTCTCTCTCTCTCTCTCCCTCTCTTTCTCTCTCTCTCTCGCTCTCTCTCCGGCTCCACAACGTGGTAGATAGAGGGAAGTGCTCTGGCTAGCTACAATAACCGTAGTCCTTAACACTCTCGACAGAGTGAAAACCACGTAGTTATCCCAAGTATGTGCGGTACAGTTAACCAAACCATCTAATATCTTAACATCTGTAATTTATTAAAAAGAGAGTAGCACTAAGGTTATCTCTCAGTCTATGTATTACGTATACATTTGTTAACTAGAGCGCAGAAGTTAACCAAATTGATTGTATTTCTCCCACTGGCACTCATACAGTAGTTGTGAACTGTTTCATTTATGACTGAAGATAGAGCTACTGCAGCTTTTAGTGTAGCAGTTATATTTCCCAGCTTAATTTTTTAGAGCATGAATAATGCACACTCTCATGTAGAATCAAATTTATGCTGTTGAAAAATGGGTGTCAGATGAGTGTTTCTGTAAGAGCTTTTGCTTTATATTAATGTTTTGTTTACTTTAGTATGGTAACTACCACTAGCTTTCAGGATGACCTTTTGTGAAAAGTAATGGATAACGTTGAAATGCTACCATACTTATGTGAATTGCATATTATAATAAAGGGTCTAGCTTCTCCCCCGGGCATGACATTGGAAGTTCAATACATTTCTCTGTAATGAAAAAAATTCTATTTAATATTCAAGCACATTTTTCAACACCATAATGTTATATTTGTGTGATTCAGTAAAATATCACTCTTCAATCTCTTGGTTTATCTTAACTCAAGTGCAATATGTGATATTTAGAAAAATTATGTGCTTAACCTTGTACCCTCTTTTGCTCTTGTCTCTGCAGAAATGCATGAAATTCAATGTGGATGCTCCGATCTGGCTGTCCAAGCAGCGGATCCTGTGTACTCTCAACCAGAGCCTGAAGGATGTACTCAACTATGGCCTATTCCAGCCGGCCTACAACGGCAAGGCTGGCAAGTTTCTGGATGAGGAGAGACAGCTAAGGGAATACCCCTTCCCATCCATCGCTCCCGTACCTTACCTGGAGGTAGGTATGGATCATGTGTATGTATGAGGCTTTAAGCAGTGTTGGTAGGGGAGAGCAAGAGATAGAAAAAGAAGTGGTCCAGTACATGCCAACACATCATACATAATATTTCTGTATATACCTCCAAATAATGGGGGGAAAATCAATTCACATAAGAATTGCTATTTTTGACTTTTACAATTGTGAATCGATTCCCAGATTACAAAACTTTTCTGTTTTCTGTCTGTCAAATGTACCTTTGAGGGCCACTGTAGTTGTGCCTCAGGTCATTTTCTTCATATACACTAAACACGCGATGCCTGTTGCAGTTCAACCATCTTATAAGTCTTATCTGCTTTAGTCTTTTTGAAGTGAAAATGTGTGTTTGCATCACAAGCACGCACATGCATGCTCACACCGCACGATGGTGTGTGATGGTGTGCATGCAGTGTATGCTTTTCCTGTCATGATCTGTCAGTCAAATCTAGCAGCAATAATACCACGCTCAATGACAGTGTGTTGTCTGCAATGGTTGTCATCTCTTGGAGATAATTTTGTGCTTGTCCATCATGGTTTTTAATCTCGGAGAAACGGAGGCGTATAAAGAACAGTTGCTTTACTAACAGTGGTGTAAAGATTCTAGGTGGTTTTCTGACTGGCCGTCTTTGTTTTTACTAGTTTTATTATGTGTCAAGATATGAGGAGCATAATACAGATTTACTTTACACTTTGAGCCTCAGTTTAATGTCAATCTCTGATGCATTGGGAGATACTGCTATTGTTATTAACTACATTATTACTTCTGATGGTCCCAGACTGCTTTGTAATTTGAAATATATCTCGTTATTAAAACGCCTTTACTATGTTTTCTTTGGTGGTTTAGTTTTGGGCTATATCAACAATGATGACTGTGAAATGTCTCTCTGCCTACAGATCAATATCAGTGGCGTAATGTTATGCCAGTAGAACAGTAATGACTTGTGCCAATACTTCAGACATATACCAATAAAACAACAGTCTTACAGCTGTATACATAAAAAAGTTTCTTATTGCATCTGTCTCATCTCTAATTTAAGTCTATGATTGGACTTGCAAAGGCTTTCAATGTAGCTGAATAGGTGTGGGCTCCGATCAGTTTGTGTTTGTGTGCTAGTGTCTGCTGCTACTCTGTCGGAGCACTGTGTGGGTCATTGATTGACCAGCAGTTATTCCCTGAAGCCTGTGGTGTGTAGAGATGATTGACAGGTTTGGATTAGCAGCTCAAAACCGCTCTGCTCCATTGTGGATTTACCCTTTCGGTGAACACCACACATCGGTCTAAAAACAGACGTGCACACACACTACACGCACACGCACGCGCACGCGCACGCGCACACGCACACGCACACGCACACGCACACGCACACAGAACTGAAATACATGCGTGTAGTTTGGTCTGAAGAGCTGATACTGTGGGAAAAATTAATTATCATTGTGTATTGTGTGTGTAGCGTTTTTGTTAAGCAGTCAAATCTGGTCGAATCTGCTTAGCCTCTTACGTTTGTTGTTGTGTTTCAGTTCCGCTATAAAAGACGTGTCTACACCCAGACTCACCTGGATGAAAAGCAGCTGTCCAAGCTCCATACCAAGGTAAGACCAATCAGCTGTGCACTCTGTCAGCCTCACATCTGAAGAGCTTATGCCTGGTGCAACCTTCTAAACTGAGTGAATGACACATATGCAGTAGTGGAGGCTCAGTGGTTATAGCAAGTACTGGGAGGCTCTGGTTGAATTTTTTTTTATGTTCCATTTTTTTATACAATGCTTGGAAAGAGGACTTCACTGAGAGCTTGACTATGTGTGTCTGTTGGTTCATGCATGTGGAATTGGAGATCTCTATTCTAGACCATGCAGGGCACTAAGAGCTTTGCATGAGGGACAACTTATGTGTGACAATGTCTGTTTTGTGCTGCCACAATACGTTAAAATGAACAGGTGAAGATTAAGGTAATAGCAGTTTCACTTATTTCCAGTTATGTGTATCACCCCAGTCCTGTCTTTCACCAATCTTGTGTAATGGCTTTTGTAAACATACTCAGCAGGTAATCTCTCAAGTAATTTTCTTCCTTGTTAAACACATAATATCCTGCAGTACACAAACATATAAACTAGAATTTTACATAACATGACATGCGATATGTTTAATATACATTTTGTCTCTTGTTGAGCATCAACACTAATGTTTCATTGAAAAAATAAGACTTTACTGGACATTCAAGAAAAGGCTAAAGCAAAGTTCATAGTTTAAATAAATTAAATATATCGACATAGTCTGTCTGCATTTTGTTCTCAGATGTGTAACAGCCATTTGTTTATTGCTGTTTTGTTTATTAGTAAGTATGAATACGATACAGAAGGTAATGTAGGTTCGGTAAAAGCAGTCTTCACTTTTTTGGATAGGCAGGCTCATGCACAGCAACACATAAGCAGTCCAAACTGGCAAATGGAACCAAAGAGGCAAAGCTAGCAGATGGTGGTCAAGGGCCGGCAGGTGGCCACAAACGCAGATACAGAGCTGCAGAATAGGACAAAGACTGGCATAGTAGAGCTACTGAGCCACCTAGACAATCTGGCAGAGTGTGAATACTGGCTGGGCACTGTGTATGTATGTGGAGTAATGGGGAACAGTTGTGGAAGCAGGTAACTAATCAGGTGATCATCTGAGGGAGGAACTCAGTTAGTGGACTAGTGGACAGGTGAAGAATGACAGGTCAGAAAAATCAGGAGATGTCAGTAAGTGATGGAGATGAGGTCGATAGAGATGAATGTGTGTGTTTTGGTCTGTGTGTTTCTCTGTGTACATGTGGGTGGAATAAGTGGAACAGACAGCAGAGAGAATTGAATGGATTTGCATCAAACCCCATCAGGAGGCAGATAATTATTGAGAGAGAGAGAGAGAGAGAGAGAGAGAGAGAGAGAGAGAGAGAGAGAGAGAGAGAGAGAGAGAGAGAGAGAGAGAGAGAGAGAGAGAGAGAGAGAGATACAAATCATGTAACTGCAGTTTTGATCATTTATGCATTAGTCGGTTCTTTTCAAAAGACCATTTTCCAATTTCACCTCAACTTTACTAAGAAAATTACATTTTTGTTTTTCAGCATATGCTGATTTTTTCAAACATTGTTGAAATATGCTGCATCCCATAATAATCAGATGAATAACATTTCATCAAGTAAGACCATTAAGTAAGCTGCTATCACCTCTTATGTGTGATGAATGTTCTTTGAAGTGCTTTTCTTGTTGTTAAAAGCATTATTGCTCCATTGTTGTCTGCTACAATTGTAACAGTAATAAATTCAGCTGTCTTTACTGCTTTTATGTTTCTCCGTTGCTTTCAACTTAATTAAAGAACAGACAGGACAACAGAAATGTTTTTTTTGCAGAAATGGCATACACTTTTTCTGTCCTTCCTTTGGAGAGACTTTTCAACATTTAATTGAACATTTGGAAAGTAGAAGCCAACATTTTTGAAATGCCAATAAAATGGTTAGGAGAGGCAACTTTGAGTACATTGTTTGGCCATTTTGTCCATCTTCTGTATGTTCATGGGCGATAAGTGTTTTCTGCTGTGTACTTCTATTGAGAAGAACGAGAATGAGATGTAGTGAATGAGGGAGAGATGCATAAAAGCCGCGATGCGAGGGGTGAGTCATACTCTCAAATATTGTCTCTTATCTAACCAGTCGGGTGTGAGGTGCTGCCGTCTGCTACTGTGCTACATTGCTGTGACAAAGTATATGAGTGTTACTCAACAAGATCAGCTTCTGCCAAGTTACAATTTAGGTGGTAATTTCACATAATAAATCATCTGTCAAGAGATGATTTGTTGTGATTGACCTGTCTCACAGTCCAGTAGAAGTGGAACTGGTAGCATTCTCAAATGGAGAAAAGAGTGTGAATCACACAGCCACTAACACTATCTCACTGAGTACAAACCTGAATGCATGAATGAGTAGTGAAAGCCACCGTGTTCTTTGAGCTATTTTGTTTAATGAGTAATTCAGGACAGCTGTGTTATTGGAGAGAATGAAGGTAGTAATTTGTCACTACAAGCTCCAGCAGCCGTAATAATTTCTTGTTTTCCTTTCTAATCTGCATGTCTCTCAACACAGAGACATGCGATAGAGAGACCAGTCATTATAGAAGGTATCAGGTGAAATATCTTTCACAGTGCATGTATTTATAAAATACTGGTGTCTATGTGTACGTGTAAAATATTTTGTATAGATTTACATTATGGATGATTGGTGTAATAGGCTACAGTATCCATTACTTCCCCCGTGAAAGTAATGTAGAAGGACTGCAGCTCAACTTATACTATTCAATATTATGGTCATATCCAAGTCGTCAAACGTGTTGATGTCAGAGCCAACTGCTATTTAATTGTATATGCGTAATATATGCTTAATGCAGATGTATGGGAAGTTTCCTTATAAAATACTATAAATATAAAAATTGGAGTTTAGGTATCTAATGTAATATTTATTCATATCATCAGTAGTACTGTAGTATTTTACTTATTTATATTTTAAAGGTGTTTTACAAATCTGTCAATACACCAAAATATTCTCTTGTGCATGCATTAGCGAAGGTGAGCTTTAAGCAAGTGATGTTACAAAGTAACAAAACATTGACGTTTGCTAAATCTTTTTTTCTAAAGATGCTTTTTTTGCATAATGACTTTCAGGGTTAAAGAGGGAAATCCTGTTATGGGAGACTCGTGCAGCTCTGGCAGTCACGATGTTCACTATTCATCCTGCAGCAAGCTGCCCTTTTAGTCAGAGGTCAAGCATTAGCCTACTTTGCTGGTATGGAGCTCATTAGCCTCAGGCTAAAGTTTGAAATGAGGTCATAATTGATAGGATTTCCCATTCTTTTTTTCCTCCTTCACATCCGACCCAACCAGTCCTCATCACCCTGAAACTGACCTGGTTAACCATGCAGGGTGGCTGCATAGAACATATACATAGTATACTTTTAAAAGAGGAAAGTAAAAAGCATGTGTGTGGGTGTTTGGTGTCAGAGGTCATCCATGTGATGATGGCTGCAGAATGCAGTGTGACAAAGAGCTTCTAGTAGCAGACATTTTCCAATCCTCTATTTCATAACAGCTCTTTAAGCAATTTACTCAAACTGCCTTAATGACTTGACCCTTACATTTTCCCATGGGCATTGTCTTCACTGTTTTACAATATGGCATATTTACTCTCTATATCTTCCAGCATTTATAGTGCACTCAAGCTTTATGATGCCGTCAGTATATTGAGCTGTCATTTTAAAACACCATGTTTTTTAAGGCTGCACATCACATTAAAGGCAAGTTTAATTGTATAGCACATTTCAACAACAAGGCAATTCAAAGTGCTTCACATAAAACCATTAAAAGCATCAAAACATAATGCAAAAGAAAATTCAAAAACAATTAAGAACATTCATTTAAACATTAAAAACAGTCAGTAAAACATAAAAAATCGAAAGATCGAATAAAAGTTGCAGTGCAGTTTAAGAATCAAAATATAGTAGTGAAATGAAGAAATTGATTAAGATTCTTGAATCTGGTTCAATTAAAGGCAACAGCAAACAGAAAAGTCTTCAATCTTGATAAAGGGAAATATTCTATATATATGTATCTTTCATCCATTTTTCACAGTGACATGTTGAGATCAAGATCACGTACTTCATGCTGTCTAATCTATGATGAACAGAGAACTAATGCTTCAGCCTGTCCTAGAGATTTGATCAGTACAGATGTATGTGCCCTTGTGAGGAACTCTTCATATGTGTTCTATACTTTTGCAGATATATAGACATTAGGGATGGAAGATCAGTTGGTTGGATGGATAGAAAAATAGGCATGCTCTATATAAATGAATGAATGAAAGCCTTGGGCATCATGGCCATAGAGATGGCTATGCAAGGGGTGGGTTGGAAGAAACTAAAGAGGCATATAAAGTAGTGGACAGCATTTATTAACGCACTATTTGGTAATGTGGTCATGACTCTACAGAGCACATTGCTAGAGTGAGGGCATTTTAATTGTGCTAATATCATAAAGCAGTAGAGAAATTGCAACAATATCAAAATGTAAAATGTGCTAAACGTTTGGGTAAAAAATAGTTCCGTATGATTCACAAGCTAAACCAGTGCTCAAATTAAGTTTGACAGTGGACATGTGTCGGAAAGTATAATTCACAAAAGGCTCCCCCATAAAATGTATTACAGAGTAATGCTTTTCCTCCTACACCAAGGCTTTGTATTGCTGTTAGCAGCATATTGTATTAATGAGTCAGAATTCCTGCATTATTTTCAATTTACAATGAAATCAAACAGAGAATGTAGCTCATTGTAGGTGTGATATTGTTCTGAGATGACATATCCCTCTGCACATTTGCACAGTGCTTTAACCCTCCCATCACTGCAGTGATATTGCAAGCAAGAAATTTGATGTGGGGTTTCTGCATAATACACCACACACACACACACACACACACACACACACACACACACACACACACACACACACACACACACACACGGCACAGGATAAGAGGATATTTCCAATGGGGAATCCCTCATACACAAAGCTCCCCTTATGGATAATCCCTTAACAGGAAGAGATATTTAGTACTGTAATAAAGGTAGAGACATATCTGGGTAGAAACAAGAATATGCACTTGTGCGTGTGCGTGCGCACGCGCAAGTGCACACGCGTGCAAGTGCACGCGCATATAACTCAAACAAATACAAACATGGAAGAATATTGTCCCAGTTGTAGAAAGCTGAAATTGTTTATGCTGATTCTAATTTGAGATACTGTTTGTGTCTCTGTGTTTTTGAAGTGTGAGTACACAAGTGTGAGTACACATGCACTGTACATACTCTGTGGAGTTGTGTAAATGGGGTTGTTTGTACAAACAATTATAATACCAACAATTGTGCAAACAGTTTGCATTTAAATGTAACCATAATTTCAGGAAAACTGTAATACAAAAACATGAGCATCATGAAGTTTCCACTTTCATTAAACACTTGGTTTGGACTGTAGTAACAGAGATTGCACCAGCATCCTATGGTATTTTTATGTCTATGTCCTGTTATTTTCTATATTTCCTTTCACACTTTGGGTATCCTTGTCTTTCCTTGCTTCTACACCCCACCCACTTTCCCTCTCATTTTCTCTTTCTGTTATCCCTCTCTCTCTCCTCCCTCTAGTTTCCCTCCCTCTTCTCTAACTCTCTCTCCCCCCACCCTCCCTCTATTCTCTCCAGCATCCTGCAAAATTACCCCTTACTATCTCTCCATCTGTGTATGCACAGCAGTCAGTGTGTGCTTGGGCGAGTGTTTGTGTGAGTGACCATGTGAGTGTGCATGTGCTACTTTGACAATACGAGAGGTAGTGAAGGAGAAGGAGAGAGAACAAGAGGAGAGGAGACGAGGAGGAGGAAGGGGACTGGATATGGCCATGTGGATGATGTTTTGGCATTGGGACTGTAGCTGACCTGCAGGGAGTGTGTGTGTGACGGGGAGTGTGTCTGTGTGTGTGTGAGAGATGGGATCCGCTCTGGGCAGAGGACAAGCGGCCGAGAGAAGAGAAAGAAAAAATAAACAAGCCAGGAAGGCCAGACTCAATAGTAAGGTACCTCAATTGCTCTCATCATCTCTTTTATTTAATTTAATCATTATCTCAGGAGTAAACATGTATTTTACCTCCTCTGTCTCTCTGTTTTTCATACTTTCTACCTCTAAATATTCCCGAACAGTCCCCAACTCATCCCTGTCTACCTGTCTATGCTCTTGCTCTCTTTCTCGCTCTGGCTTTAGTTCTGTTGTTATGCTCTGCTGCATGTTGGCTGTGTGCATAGCTGGTGCAGTCTTCTCTGAAACCTCGACAGAATGCTAATATTTCTTTGTGCACTGGTTCAGTTGCTATCCGTAGGCTTGGATCACCGTGTCTATTTGTGAGTGTGTGTGCATGTGTGTGCCTGGTACTCTGTGTCAGAGGATGTGTGAATGTTTGGTCTAGCTGTGGCCAGTGTAAGTGGTTCTGTTTTGCTTTTGGACTCTCTGAGTAAGTAAGGCAAACGTTTGTGTGTGTGTGTATCTGTATGTGGCAGACGTTCCTGCATGCAAGTGTGTGTGTGCACATGCAGGTGCACGTGTGTATGAAAATGTGTTTATGCATGCATGCACATGACAATGTGTACGTGCCAGTAGGACCTGCTTAGCCAGACCTTTCTCCACAGCGCTGTGTCAGAGCTAAAGAAAGGTCTGGCCCCACACATTATCATTCTGGTATTGGTGGAAAAACGCTGTAGCCTGTTTGTACCTCTTTAAACCAATCACAATCGTCTTCGGCAGTGTTATGCCCAGGATGCAGCGATGGTGCCCTTGCGAAATAGATAGGATAGGATAGCGGAAGGGGAGGAGAATGCTTCGTGAGTTACGTGGCCAATGGCAGACATATACTTCCAGTCTACGTCCAGTGAGTCAGACTACTCTGTCTGTCTGTTATCATAATGCTCATCTTGGGCTCTATGATGTTGACGGCTTCACTGTGTGTGCGTTAGTGTTCGAGAGAGTCAAAGCTGCAAAGAGCTGAAAATAAAGCATAATATCTGGGGCACAGTGGGTAAACTTGTTAAGCTAAGTAACTGCTACATACAGTATTTCTATAAACCTCCGCTGACACAGAAAAATGTCTTCCATACGTCCATTTTGTCAATTATTGATACAGTATATAACTTATCTCTCATCTCATTTACAGTTTTACGTATCATTTCTGTTGTTTTGTAACTTTGTTTCTCACGTGCTTACAAATCCAGCTAGTGTAAGTAAGAGCCATTAAAACCTATACACTGCGCTCAAATGTTGTTCTTGTTCATTTCTTTTGGCCCTGGCTTATCGGGTGACAATCTTCTTTAATATTACAGATGCCTAATTACACTCCATAGGCTGGGCTACTGCTCCCACCCTATGTGTTTTGGTCTACTGTGTGCTACTGCTTTTCTAGCATGTGTGTAATTGACTTGAAATTGCAGCACTGCACTCTAATGCGTTATACTTGATCACCAGAGTTTCTCATCTCCCCTCTTAGTCTGTCACATAACCTGAGTAGGGTGTGTATGTGTGTTTAAGAGCAAGATAGATATATTGATTAGACAGATTAGAAAGAAGGAATTGATTATATTATGTTCAGCATACTCTGAAATCAGGCCATGTAGAAACTATAGCCCCAGGCTCCTCATAACACACCCCAGGAAGCTCTATGTTTGTCTCTGCTAGCAGGTACGGCTTGTGTTTTTGGGCTCTTTGGGAATCACACATTGTGTTAAAATGTGTTGTTCTAGACCGAGACCCTCCACCAGACCTCAGATATGACAATGCAGTCAACTCCACATTCTCCACTCAGTACGTTATGGCTCATACTGAACAGACATTTCTGTGGACGATGACAATCATACACACCACGGACACATGCTTACACTGTTAGAATAAAAAATGCATCATATTTTTTCCTATTTGCTGTTCCTTTAAAACCAACAAAACGCCATTTGGCGGGTACAAAGCTCCAGATAATTTCCAATTGTTTGTTTGTGTCTGTGTTTCTGAAATGTAAGACACTACCGATCACCACTGATGTGTTTGACAAAAAGTGGAGGTACCATGCATTTTGCATCCATCCATCCATTTAACTGAACTGGAATTGAACTTGCTGTTTGGTCTTGATGATATTACACCTCATTGCACAAGTTCATTTCACAATGGAGAAATAACACATTGTATAGTTCTTGCACCATACAGTATAACATCCCACTCATAGGAGACTCTCATTCTAGGTCAGGCAGTATGAATAGTTTACTGTAGAATAGGATGCCAGAGGCGTAAAGTACAATAGAGTTCTAATAAATGTCTGGCTGAATATACACACTATCCACACACCCCTGTGTCAGCCTGAAGAGTGCTGGCTGCCCTCTTCTGTTCTCTCTCTGCAGCCAGTTGGCTTGTTCAATCAATCATTCAATTTTATTGAAAGTGTGGAATCCTGAAGAACCGCCTTCATTACACGACTTAAGTGAAAGTATAAGGGTTATCAATCTAATAGAGAAAATTAACCTTTTCTTTAAAAGCTGCAAGTAGGGAGATTTCAGTTATATTAGGTTAAATGGGTTAAATACAATACTTCATTGCCATTGAACCAGGGTATTTTTTTCTATTAGGGTTTGAATAACAAACTATTCCTATAGTCATCTATAGGACATTAAAGAATGTGACAGTCTGTTTTTTTTTTTTTACTGTCTTCACTTTTTGTCTTAGGTTGATGTTTTTTGAATGTTTATGTTTTATTTTATTTGATACTTTTTGTTTCTTTAACAGTTAAAAACAAAAAGAGTATTGATGAGAAAGGTCTATTGTGGAAAAAGCTGAATAATGTGTGAAATACAAGATTAAAGGGTACAAACTCCATGCAGCATTGTCCCAATTCACTTTACAATCAAAAAAATATGTAATCAACAAAGCACACAGCAAGCAAATAAATAAATGATAAACATCAAAAGTAAAACAAAAAAAAAAATGTTTAAAAGGTGACAGACCCAGCTAAGTTCTGGGTTAGGCTGTAATGAATCCAAAAGACAGAACACATAGCAATCAAATAACATAATCAAATTCAAGATAAAACAACCACTTTAATAACATTAATGTAAAAGGGATATGAAAGAAGTGATGGACCCGACTAGGTTTTAGGGTAGGCTGTAATGAAGTGAATAAAGGTTTTCAGTTTTGACTTTAAGATTTTAACCGAATGAGCTGATGAGGATCATTTGTATCTTTCTTTTCAGCAGTATTTTGACACAAGTTTAACTGGGCTTAGCTCCAGTTATCTTTTGGTCTGTTTAGTTGTGTTTCAATCCTCTGGCTCTGACCCCCGCTGCCTGCCTGGCTGTGTCCTGGTGTCAGTTGGTGTGTCTGCCTAAAAGCACATGACTGGACCTGACTCAGCTCTTTCTTTCTCTGGACTCTTTGATTCTGATGACAGCATGCATTCCACCTGCTTACAAACACTCAGTCATGCATACAAACAACAATAGAGCTTTATTGTCATATTTCATGTGGCGCAATGTATGGTTTGTAACCAACTGCACACTTTAGTCATTACTTAACCCAAAATCAGTATCAAAGCACCGTTGTTGACACACTGTGGCCGAGAAAAACAAATCGACACCTGGTCAGCTAGCATTTATGAACCATGAATGCAATTCATAGTTACCACCATTTTTGATAGTGAAAAAACTTCTGAAATCATTTCTGTAGCATAACTAACCTCTCCATCACCGTCTGTATGCTCAGCACGTTAACTGTCACAGGTATATGCTCTTTTCTCATCTCGGTCCTCACACACAACATTGCCTACCTTTCAAACAGGTGCACCTGATGGTTTGCAGCTGTCACCGAATCTGCCACCTGGTCTTAATTGTAATCCATTTTTAGCTTACATGATCTCAGGCTGAGCTTACGCCACATACAAGGCTCTGTTTCTGTGAGCCCTGCAGCTCGGCGTAGATTGCAGACAAGTGCGCCTCGCTCAGTGCGTCGGGGAGTTCCAAGCAATATTGTGGTATTTCTGGGGCCGGGCTCTCCAATCACATTTGCTACTTTCATCCCCTTTAAACACAAGGCAACCATTTGGCCAGACTCATTAAAAAGAAGATAGCCCACATAGCTGTTGCCCAGGTTATTCTGTGTTTTGGACGGAGACACCAGGATAGGACTGGCAGGAATGAACAGTCTTGGGAATTATTAGCGGAGAGATAAGTTTGAATTGATCTGCAATTATTTATAGAACAGTGTGCCTGTTGATTTGCAGTGAAACTGTAGAACAATTCAAATTAATCAAACGTTTGATGTGCACATAAGCACTGTTGTTTCTGTGGGTATTTACTTATTACACAAACTTTAACCAGGGAAATACCAGTCTGTTGTTGTGACACTGTGTTCCGTGCCTTGAGCAACATGAAAATGGAGCCCACAGAGTATCATTGTAACAACGCCCATGAATGGCTTGCTTTTCATAGAGCTTGTGTGTGTGTCTTTGTGTTGTCATTAACACAGATCTGCAATTTTAAATTTATGGGTTCCTTTTTTTTTTTGCATTAATGGGTTGGCAAGTAAGCCAGAGCTCATTGTTCTGATGGAAGAGACAATGCTGGACAAAGCCACGCTGCCAGTGTGGCCAGGAGGGTGGGTGGAATTGGTTGAGCGTACAGCAGAATGTGTTTTGGGGTCCATATACAATAAGCCTGTTCTCTGCATATTTGTGAGTGTGTTGATGAGTAGGAAAGAGACCGTGGCTTTGCTGTGCTTTGTTCCAGCCTCTAGCCAACCCTATCAGAGCTAGTTCATACTGTCCCGCCTGCCCAAACTGTAGTTCATTAAGAGGAATACAAGGAATTATAAAGAGCTAAAACATATCATTCCAGTGCTTCTGAAAAGGATTACTCAGGAGGTACCATGCTGCTACGTTCAGAGAGAGCTACGAGGAGTTGGGCAACAGAGGTTAGACTTAACACTCTACTGCTAAAATGACTCATGCGATCAAGAGTAAATGCAGATTACTGTATTGTCAGTGTGTCTCTGCCTTTTGACACTGTTCTTAGATACCAAGATGTTTATAGTAGTTTGAAGCATTTTGTTTTATTTGTTTGATTGCCAGCTTTGAATTTTCTTATTCAAAGTTTGTAGCTTGGCCTTTTCTTTAAGTTCATATGATGAACTGGTTTGATGTTTGATTAATTTGACTGCAACTGCTGATGTTTTTTTTTACTGTTCAGCATATGAATGACACATATTCTACCCTAACAGGAAATGAGTGATGACATTTAGTAAAGACATGTTTGAGGGATTGCATAAGATGCATTTGTCTGCTCTGTTATGTATTTTATATGGTTTGAAAACAGATAGCCCACATAATAGGGTAATCATACTGGTGTGTACATGCTGTGTCAGCAGATGGCATGGGTCCAGGTAAAGGCTGGCATTAGGCTAGAATGCAGAGAGGCATTTTTGTTTCTCTCTCTTTGTCTCTTTTTCTTGTTGTCCTTTATCTGCTTTCTATTACCCATCAATAACATCAATTAAAAAGACCAGGACCCTCCTACAGAAACAAGAAATAAAGAAACAAATGTCAGTTTAAGGGCTGTCTTAGATATTGCGCCACATGGGACACTGGTGGAAGTTATTTAGAACAGGTATTACGATTATTATGATAATGACTGTGTCTCATGTGAACTAAGCAAGCTGTGGGATTGGGCTTCTTTCTCAATGCTCACCAGAGAGGTGTAAAATTGAATTGCATTTTGCACAAAAACATTTACAGACACAATTACTGTGTTAGATGTTGTTGCTATAGCAACAGAACCCCATCACTGTCTTTGAGTTTGTTTTTTTTACTGCACTCATTCATTATGAATAAAGTGTTTAGTGTGCTGAATTCTGAATCGGTAAATGTAATTTTGTGTGTGTGTGTGTGTGTGTGTGTGTGTGTTTGTACATATATGTGTGAATGACAAACGTCCAGTGCTTTAAGCTTAAGAGTGTATCAAATTATTCAGATTTATTTAGCTGTAATACAGTAAAGGTTGAAGATTCCACTCACAGAAAATCCTATTCCTTGGGATGAAGTCTGTCCTCTGTCATACAGTACATTAGTCTTTTTGTAGCTGAGAGCATTACACTTTAAGCCTGTTAGGTATGGATATTGGAGATTACTTAATCTCTCGCTCTCTCAGACAAACATACTGTAGGCTGAGGTCCAAACTGACGTAGATAGAGGCAGAAGTGCTTATAGACACACAGATAAAACACAAAAACCCCAATCTGTTCTAACTGGCATGAAACGATATGCAGCAGCTTTGTGTCTCTTAGGGGACTTTAAACACCCACATTAAACCAAGAAGGTTAATTAATATGTTCCTTTATTGGACAGATTTACTAAATCCACCAGTAAGATATATTGTTAAACATACACTTTGATTGTCGGCAGTGGATTTTCTGCTGGAAATCAGCATTCAGTTTTTTTAAAGAAATACTCAACTCAAAACCTTTCAATAGTGAATCATATTTACTGAAAAGCATCCATAGGAACCTTTCAAACCACACCTACACTGCTTATTGCACTGTGTTGATGCCAGGTATCGGGCAAATGCGCCAAAATATGGCTAAGTACGCTGCTTTTTTTGCTATCCCAGGTAGCTGCTGACATTTGTTTGTAAAACAAACACCATACAGTAATCAAATATAGTTGCATTCAGGACTGTGTGTAGTGCAGCAGGCTACACACATTTCAGAGCAGACCTATTAACTCTGCAGTGTTTTATCATAACTTAGGTTTCTGGTGGACACAGAGCTACTTCACAACTGTAGTCCCTTTTAACGGTAACACAGCACTATGATATAGTGTGACCTATGATACACTGGAATACACAGATACAACAGGTTAACCCGATGTCTTCACCTCCTGTGCAGTCTAAAGCAATCTGAAACAATAGGAAGAAAATACAAATAACCTTCATGAAGCTTTTATTTTTGTTGAAATAGTCTCAGAGAAATATTGATTTGGCTCTATAATACAACAATAGTCCAAATTATGATCCTACATATATACAGTATATCAACACATCGGCATCATATGTAAAGTAATGTTGCTAAGGAGATTCAAAACAAGTGAACTATGCAGGGCAGATAATATGCTAACTGATTAGTTCCCTTTAGCATTTTTGCAATTTAAACTGTATTTCAATCATCACAATCATATAGGTACATACAGGAAATCTGACCTCTGCATTTAACCCATTCTAACCATTTAAGGAGCAGTGGCCTGCTGTGAAGCACCTTACGGTTCAGTGCCTCACTCACACTTCAACATGTGGACATAGATTTCTATAAATAAACCAGTTATCCTCATGATTGTAGATTGTGAGATAATGGCCTTCAGATTGCAATCCATTATTGTAATTTGTCATGGATTGCAATATAATTTAGAATCTCTGAAGACTCAAACATTCACTCAGACACAGACAAACAGACAGACAGACAGACAGACAGACAGACACAAACACACTGTTAACATTACAATTTTACATGTTTATCCTGTATTAACAACCCAGGAAGTTTAAGATGCTAGTGTTTTCTGTATAGACATGTTATCCGACAGATAGCCACTCAGGAGCCTGTTTGACATGGAGCCATTATTTGCTGTAATAATATTGGCTCACAGTCAGAGATCAGCATTAATACAGCCTGGAAACAGACAAAGACCACAACTGTACAGAATACAGTGATTCCCACAGGATTTTGTGAGACTGAGGTGGGTGGACCACAGACCCTCAAGGGGAGTCCGAAGGCATGCTCCCCTGGAAGAGAATAGTTTATGTTTAAAAGTTAAATGTATCAATCAAAATTAGAAAACTAGATCTATGGAGCACTTTGTCCTCCTATAAAACAATTTAGTGCTCTTGTTCTAGCAGTGGTGGAATGTAACAGTGTCCAAAATCGCCCGTCTGCCTGGGTTAACAGCCAGGAACAGGGGGCTCCGTCACTACACCCGCTGGGAGAGACGATGCAGCGAGTCCATGGCCCAGGGAAGCGGCAAAGGTCCAGGCGAGGGGTTTATACCACTGTGGAGGAAATGCATATGGAGAGGGCCAGCCAGCCCTGCCATTGAGAGTAAAAATATTTTCGGTTCTCTATGAATCCGTGGCTGTACAAAATA
Organism: Ophiodon elongatus; assembly: GCA_016806645.1. Classification (NCBI taxonomy): domain Eukaryota; kingdom Metazoa; phylum Chordata; class Actinopteri; order Perciformes; family Hexagrammidae; genus Ophiodon; species Ophiodon elongatus. The sequence continues at coordinate 100,216 of JACSYO010000597.1, read as the reverse complement.
GACTTTGGCTGGCTGCCAGAGTATGAACTGTAGCAGCATTTCAAATCATACAAAATGAAGGACATAGCCACAATTTTCCACTTGTCCTTGACGCAGAGCTGTTGTGTCAGCAAACAAAACCTTCCCTAAACCAGGATGGACTGAAAAGGAAAAAGAAAAAATTATATGTCATACCCAAACAGAATGAACAGACTGGATACCAACTGCACCTGAGCCCAAAAAAAATCTAACTTTTGACTCACCTTTGGCTGTTTTTGGATAAACATCTACAGTAGTAAATTACAGTAATACACAACAACTCTACAGTGTACTTGTAGGTTGTTTCTGTCTTTACATTTTGTCTGTCATTTATTATCTTTAAGTTTAAAGAAAAAACAATATCGCAGGCGATAAGAAAGATTAGAGCTGTAAATAAATGACTGCTCCACTCTATTCACATCTCTTATGCTCCCACTTTTTTTTTCTCTTCTATCTTTGCACTACTCTCCTCCGTTCCTTCCCCTCACGCGACCCCATTTTCTTGTGTTTCTGCCACACCATATCATTTTGTTGCATATTTAATGGAAACACGCTTCTAGACCTTCATACTCTACAATAAATCCATGAATTATAGAATAAACCGACAAATAAAACTAGGAAAGCCATTTGCGTGTTTTTTTTTCTTCATTTGATGAGAAGAGTTATAAAAAGAAGAGCCTCTGTTTTTATAGGGAACCTTGAGTCAAATGGAAGATGCAGTAGACCAGTGACAGCTTCTCTAGGCAGTCTCTACTGTCAGAGCTTGCTTTGTGGTTTTGCCAAAGACTTGAAGCACATCTTAGTATGCTTAAACATGATGCCTCTTGCTTTTATCTTCCTCAGCAATGGGGCTGAGTGAAAAAAACCACATGCTTCCCTTTACTTTCAGTTTTGACTGAAACTACAAGCCCATATTTATACAGGATTATTAAAAAGACCCATTTCTGTGAACCATACAATACTACTACAGTACTGCATCAACTCCACACTGCGAACTGTGCGTGTATCATTTGCCCTGCTAACGTATCTATCTACATGTATGTTTTATAAATTAACCAACATACCTTTCCTGCCCTTACTGTCAACCCTTATGACTCACCCTGTCACTACTTACCATAGCCTACTTTTATAGTGCCTGTTACAGAATATACCATATATTCCAGATTGAAAATAAAATCCTGTCTCAAGCAGCATTTTCTTGTCTTCATGTCATCATGCACTACTAGTCTAATGTGTGTTATTCTGTATTGTGAATATTCATTTAAATCCATTTTGTTGCTTAATTTTAAGTTACATTTGACAGATATTTACTTTTCATAAAACACTTAAATATACTTTAATATAGCATACAAATGGAAAAAAAGAAACAAAATCTTAGTATGACAAATGCATGTGTTTAGCAGTGCATTACTTACTCAGACTACTACCACTGCTTTTAAAAGCTCTTTCGTGAGGGGGTAGCGAATGTAGCCGGATGCTGCATGTATCTAATATGGAGTTGTGTCTCTCTAGGTTTGTCTGTCTAATTAAAATGCAGTGCCCCTGCAGCGGGACGGTCTTTGTCCAAAGCATCTGAGAGACGGAGGTCAAGGCTTGCCCGCTCTCGCTCCAGCCTTTATATAAGTGACTGTCAACAAAGCACAGACAGACAGAGAATCAGGTACACTGTGTGCCAGATAAGAGTGTTTGTGTTTGCTGACGTGACTACACTCAAGAAGAGGCAGTTGACTCATTTAACGTGTGACTGATTGTTGATGCCACAATTTGTATTTGGTATGATTGTATGAATAGACACTCCCTGAATCTCTGCCCGTTCATGATAATTGTAATTTTGAATATACATTTTTATATGTACAGAATTTCCTACATATTTTTTACAAGTAAATCATTTCATCAAATTAACCATAGTAGTTTCAGTTTTTGTTGCTCATCAGTTGGGTCTGATTTATCAGACTATCAGTCAGTGTCACAACATTTTTCCGCATCACTGTCAAGGCTGAGTAGACAAGTCACCTGGCATCTGAATACACTTCACTTTCCAAATGTGACAGCTCAATGCTGACAGGGTATACCTGATGAGTTAGAAGCACAAACTAGTATTTTGTGAGTAAGAAGTTGTGACCTCAATGAGATCAGTGTCAATTTTTAACAGCCTACTTTGTTGCTCACCATCAGGGATTTCACTATGAAATGTCTAACTTTATTATGCAATGCTTTAGGTCTGAACCAAGGGTTTTGAAGCAAATTTTACATAGTGGCCAGTGGATTTACAACTGCTGGGTCCATCACGTGATGTCATTGGGCTCAAACCTACTTATAGACTAGCATAGACTTACATTTGGAAAGAGACATCAGCGGATATTTTTTTAGCTTTAATCAACTTCCCAGAATGACCACTGGAATAGTCCTTACTATATGTCTGAAAAGTTGTTAAATGCACTGATAGCAGAATTCAGAGTTATTTTCCTTCCTCTGTTTATGTGAATAAGATCGAGGCTGGACAGAGGGTTTGGAGGGGGAAATGCCACTGCGCTTGCTCTATGAGCCCCATGCTGAGGTAGACATTAAGAAAAGATCCGGGCAATTTCATCTGAATTTTCAAATCTGAATTATTGTCTCCAACGCTGTATCCATTTATCTTTATACATCCATGGTCTTAAGACCTTTTTGTAAACTGTAGACACATGAGTGTATGTCACATGTAGGCATAGGCAATGGGCCTTGATGAATATCTTTGACCGTAACCATATGCTTGTTTTCGCGATACAGAATCTGTTATGCAGCTTGCACTGACAGCGGGACCCTGTTTCAGTGGAGTAAAGCATTACTTCCATGTCTGCTTGAGGCCTTTGCTCTATCCCAACTGTTTAGGCTGTACTCATATCACCCTGATGTCTGACGGTCCCCAGAGCATACCCATGACCCACTACACTGGCTCACTGTGTTTATTGCCTTCGCAGTTGAGACGCTTTAGAACATGTGTGGATTTTACGGGCCAGCTCACATTAGGTCAGTATATGATCCTCCCGAATAAGCATCATGTTGGTGAACATTTTAATTACTACTCATCCATGGCACAGTGTACTGTAGGCCTGCTGTGAAGGACCAGGGGCAATGTAGCCATGTGGTAAATAGTGTAAATATAGGGCAGGGAAAGTGTCTGACACACATATGTACATGCTGTATGGATGCACATGGATGCACATTAGCTACTGAACATTGAGTGTGTTCACCTCCTTTTATGAAGCTATGGCAAAAAAAACCCAAAAAACACTATAAAAGGAGAAGGAAAACTAAGGAAGAATAGCCACAATACAGAGTGAGTAAAAGAGGCAGGATAGAAGGCAAGGGAGGAAGGGGGAGTGGTGTTGTCTCTGTAAGTTCTGGCCTCCTACCCAGGCTTTTATCAGGTTGTGTCAGATAACACCCCCCGCCTCCTCCCTTTGTGGTGGAGACAAGAGCCTCCTCAGGGTACTGAACTAAAAAGAAGGAACCGTTATCATCTTTGTCCTGCTAGCTGGAGTAGCAAGGTGCCAATATTTTAAAAAAAGTCTGTTGAGGGCAGAATCCTGAATGAGTGAGGGGTTTGTAGTCCTGCAGGTGTAATTCTGATAACAATTCCCTGAAATTCTAAACTCTTAAATGCAGTGAGAATAACAAGGCTGCCCCTCAATACCATGGAGGTTCCCTTAACCCTGGCTGTGAGCTAAATAACCAGCTATACTGTGGTGAAGTTACATTTTTAGGTAGGGTGTGTGTCTTTAATGCATTACTTTCCAGATGTCTGATTGCTTGTGTTCACAATCTATTCATAAACAGATTATTTTTCATATTCTTTTCTAGAAATGTCCAGCTGTCGTAGCACAACAGTTTTGTAGCCGTCTCTGAAAAGAATGCACAGACAAAAATGATATTTGTATCAAAGGCAGCACAAATGAAATCCTATAGTTGAAGAGTAATTTATAGTAGATCAGATGAGGACACCTTGTGCAAAGCAGGCTATTTTCTTGGTTTAACAAGTTGGTAAATTGCCATATATTGTCTGATTTGATTATTGCTGATGTGTCTTGCTCTGCTTCACTGAGATAAGAAACTATCTTTCTTTTTTACCCATCCTCTCTTTGTTTCTTTGTTTTTCATCAATCTCTTTATTTACTTAATCCAGCATAGCAGGGTTACACCATCCTTATGACAGTAGTGTATGTACAAAGCTGCATAGACCACCAGTCAAACCTTTTCTCAATATGTATCTATAAATCTGTGCTCTCATGCGATTTTATCTGTGTCACGACAATTAATGGCACAGCCTGAAAACTGTGGTTTAGCTTAGAGATAGAAGAATATACTCTGTTTTACTATCACAACCTCAGCAAGCTCAGCTTCAAACTGATAGATCATGGCAGATGAAAGAAGGACACAAACAAAATATTATGTAACAGAAATCATCACATGATATTATTGACCAGTTACAAGTAATAGAGTTTTTAAAAAAGTAAAAATTCCCACTGGCTTTGTCATGACTTTGGGCACATTGCATCAGTTTTGGTGAATCATCCATTTTGGCAGTGCAAACCTGCCATTTTCTGTTCCCTTAGTAGTATTTCTGTCAAAAAATAGTACCGTCACTGTTACTTCTCCAGACCAAACACTTATTGTTTGGAATGAAGTGTGGGATTTAAGGAGCAGTTGAGGTGAGACACTGTAAGACTGAGAATTTGAAGATGAGCTACATGCTTGGTTTGCTGTGTGACAGTGACAGATGAGTATCTAAGTAGCTAAAGAGTTTTACTGCTGTTTTGGTAATCCTTATTGAATTGCTACTAAAAAAAGAGATGGGAAGTGTCTCTGCTCATTCATTGGCCAAAATAAGTATGGTGGGACTAAGACCACATCTTTCCTTTTCAAGATAAACATGATGTGTGTGCTGTTTTATAACTGTGTTAGTAATTATGTGACTGAGGGTCTTTTTCTATCTGAAATTAATTACAGCTGTAGTGTTTTGAAGACTGTTAATTTATTTTGTACCTTAGTACACCTAGTGTCTCTCTGAGTGCACCTCAGCTGCTGGTATGGTAATGAGAGTGTTACCTTCCTCTCCCAACATGTGTACATGAGCATACAGGTTTCTAGTTATTAATGTCCATACGTACATGTGCACATACGTGGTTGTGTGTTGGGCACCACAGTGTACCACATTTTAATTTCTTGTTATTTGTATATTTGTATGTTATACGTAATTTCCTCTGATTTTGTCTCCCTGCTAGGGTTGCCCTTCCTCCCTGGAGAGGATAGCGGTTGTTGTGATTTAGATTCCCATTTTGTGACATAAGGTGCATGTGTGTGAGTGTGCCAGTGTATGTATGTATGTATGTATGTGAACTATCATGTTATCTATGGAGGTAACTACAACAGATTGCTATACATGAACACTTGTAATCAATTTGTTGAGCTGTAGGAATGTATTCATAAGTGAGGCATATCATAATCTGATGGAGAAGATGGTATACACTAGTGAAGGTGCTCAGGACTGTTGGTTGTGGACTTGCTGGATCACATTTAGCTATTAAGTTGTCTGTTTGTTATTCCCCTAAAGCTAATTGAAACTACTGTAGCACCCAAGCAACAACAGAAATCTGCCAGGTTTAAGGCTGGTAATAAAGAAATTGATTTGTTCTTCACAAAATTAGGGGCATCATGTATTGCACATCCAGTGACTTTCCCGAAACAAGAATTGTGCTTTTGTCTGGAAATAGTTACATATTATATGACTTCACCAACACACATACACATACACTAACATTGAGCTCAATCCCAGCTCCTCAACCGTTTCCTGTTAGTGTGATTGATTGGTGTTTCTGTGTTAGCGGGTTACAACTTGCTATGGCAGTTCCCTCAATGGTTTCAGACAGGATGTCATGCTGTTACAAACAGGGCTGACTGCCAGAGAAGCATACATGCATACAAACGTGTGCCTCACACACCTTGTACAGCCTGTACAGAGTATCATTTCTCTCCGTCATAATCTGACAAAACAATAGTGTTTGTGTTTTTTAAGAGCTTGAGTGATTCAAAATGTAGCTCACTAGATTTCAGGAACTTTGCTGATGATATTTATTAGTTGTATTGGAATATAAATACATACACTATCAAGGATGTTATCATTGGTCGTAATAGTCTTTCCCCAGTTTATCATCCACCTCTCAGTTGTTGAGTATTTTTTGTTTTTGGCTTCAGGCTACATAACCATAACCACCGTATAATAATCACAAGTGAGTTTTCCTCCCAGAAAACAACAAAAAGCCACATCTAGACTCTCATGAATAACCTACAATATGATAGCCTATGAGGGACAGTAGTCACATTTATATGTGTTTGAAACTTGGCAATTCAATGAATGAAATGCAAATGGATTGGGGTACTCCTCATATTTTCCTACTCCTTTGAATTTTTCCCACTTTATTTTTTAATTTCCCTTCAATTTCATGAACTGTGGAGGAAGATTTTAACCCACTTGCCAATCATTGCCATGCCCTGCTGCGTGTGCATTCACAAGCTTAGATGATGAATGAAAATTAAAATGCTGAAGATAGATCTATCTATAGTTGAGTGATTGCTACTAAAAGTAATAGGTAATCAGTGCACAGCTGGTATAATCCACACTCGATATCTGCAATATTATTCTACAATAATATGTTCAAACTGGGAACATGATAGAGGGTTTTTGACTAGGTCAGGAAGAAAGAGAATTGCAGTATCTAAAGGAGGAGTCATAAAAGACATGCAGACATTTCAAGCTTGAATGATTTTTTTTATATTGCCAAAGGATACAATTGGGCAGTTTTGGAAATGTTTTTGAGCTTGAAATATAAACTGTAAATTTGTCATATCTATTTTTTTTTACTTAAATTGATAGGGCTGGAGTTCAAGTAAATGTAGTTAATTTCATATTTATTTGTTTTTTAGGATTATTTTGAAATGTGTATGAATTCTCTTTTGATTAATTGTTTAGTAGTACATATTATTGACAAAATGTTCAGTTTCATGGCAAATTATTGGTCTTGCAAAACAACAAGCTAGTTGTATCTTTTCACTCCACCTGTCTGCACAGGGCTTTGTTGGTCATCCTTTTGTTTATTTGTTTTCTCTCTGATTTGTCAGTATGACATGGTAACTTGGAAAGTCTTTCCACGTGTGTGGTTTTATATGTGTGCGTTACAGAGAGAGAAGGATAGCAAAACCGAGAAAATATGAAGAGTTTATTGAGACCCTCACGAAAGCAGATGAATCATAAAAAAATGCTTCTTATCAGCCCTCTGTTCGACAAGCAATAAAACACACATCCGATCCAGCTGATCACTGGCAAATCATCACCGAGCCTCTTCAAGGCAGTATCCGAGGCATTGTGCAGGACACACACACACACACACACACACACACACACACACACATACACGCACACACACGCACACACACACACACACACATGCGCAAACACAACCTCAATGCCTTTCCCACTCATGTGTACATTGGCTGCCAGAGCTGTCTTTGTATCCTATCACCATAACAACTGCCTCACAGAGCATCTAAAAAAAAGAAAAAAAGCCAAAGTGAATTTCTCTCACTCAGTTTGACTTGGAGATGGTGAGAGTAGCAGTCGGCAGCTCCACGCAGCATGTCAGTGTGGTGTGCATGAGCAAAAGGCAGGCTTGTAGAGGCAAGCGGGCTGCAGATGACTTGGTGTGAAGGGAAAGGGAGTGTGTGATGTAAAATTCGGAAGGTGCAGGGTGTGACTTTAAAGAACGAGGGGTATGCAGTATATGATGCCACACATGGTGAGTGTCAAAGGCTGCTGAGTTGTTGTTCATGTTCTTGCATGTGAGTGTACATATTTGTATGTGTTTAAGTTTGTCATATGACATGCCTTGTGCTAAGTAATTCAGTTGTGTAAAATGTAATATGTGTGTGTATGTGTGTGTGTGTGTGTGTGTGTGTATGTGGAGGGTTTTGCACATGTGGATGTTATGTAATGACTGAGACTGAGAAACAGAGAATTCAATATTAATTTAAGTTTTCTGTAAAGCTCATTTGGTATACTGCAGATATTGTCTCTGTAATCACATCCTCAAGATTCATATTAGTCTATCATCCTTGTCCTCATTGATATTTTATATGTTCAGTATTAAAATATAGTGTAGTAGACTAGTTTTAATAATTGCTATTTTATTTTAAGTCTTTTTTTAAGTATAGCACATAGTCGTTAGATACTTTCTGCATTATAATATTATGTCTCAGATATTCCAAGATAGATTGTTGTCCTGATTCTTCAGGCTATAGTAATCTACTGTGAAATGTTAGTGCTGGTACCTTGTTCATAGCTTCATTTTTCACTCTATACTCTACAGGCTTACACCCATCAGCAGAGGTGATAAATATTTTTAATCATAAGTCACAGAGGAAATTAAGGGTTTTTGTGTGTGTACAGTATGAGTGTATTAGGATTTCAGTGGGTAGGATTTGCCTGTGGGTTTGTGCATGTGTCTTTGCTTGTTTTAGGACTATGGTTTTAAACATCAATGTTAGACTCAGTGATGCAATAGCGTTGCTCTCGGGCACTGTAAAATATAATAACCATTGTATTTGAGCTCAAAATGTGACGTTAGCCTTAGAATCTAATTTTCTTGGCACTAATATCCAAAGGAAGGGTCTTCATTTCAGCATTACTTTACAGCCCTTTCCTTGTCTTTTTTGGTCTATCCTATTATAGCGTATATATCTACTGCACATGGCCCATTTGCTTGGCATGACAGAACAGAAATAAAACCTTCAAACACAGAAGGCGAGAGCAGCGACTTTAGCTTTCATCTCTGAACTGCATTATTAAACATCCCCTTCCACATGAGTCTGACATCACCCAATCACAGCTGTCTTTTCCTCCACTTCCCTCCTACCCCCTCCCCGCTCTCTTGTCTCCCTCCATTAGGCAAACCTGAAGAAGTTTATGGAGTATGTGCAGCAGAGGAATATTGAAAAGGTCTCAAGGTTTCTGGAAAAAGGCCTGGACCCCAACTTCCATGACCCAGACACAGGAGGTGAGGAAGTCAATACTAAGTACTATCCCACCCCTTCTCTACTTTAGTTAAATTATAATAAATCAATAAATAATATACTTTTTCAGACCCTGATTTGTCTTTTCTCTTGTGCGTTCTCTTTATCTCCCTCTCTCCCTCTTTCTGGATTCATTTCTTTGTTAATCTCCTTGCGTTTATGCAAATGTTTGTTTGTCCAGCCATAAAAGAGATTTTACCTGTTTGGTGACCTGTCATCTGACAGAGGGGTTGGGGGGGGGGGGGGGCGGCGGCATGAGAATGGGTTGGTTTAACACCAACAGGAAGCAGTCTTGGGCAGAACAGACTGTGGCGATCACAGCAGTCAAGGCGGAGTCACTGAAAATGTAAACCCACAGTTTTGATAACTGTATTGGGCTATTTTGTCATCAAATAATTGTTGAACGTTCATATGCTAAGAAGAATGCACAATAATGTCACTGGAAATACAATTTTCTATATTGTTTGCTTGCTCATCCTTGGATTTTACAGAATGTCCTCTAACGCTGGCAGCACAGCTGGAGGGATGTGCAGATCTCATCAAGGTGCTGAAGAGTGGAGGGGCGCATCTGGACTTCAGAACAAAAGATGGCATTACTGCCCTACACAAGGCTGTGCGCAGCAAGAACCATACAGCACTTATAGTGAGTGTAACACACACGCAATTGTCGTAGAACGCTGACTCATCTCTTTTTCTTTTGCTACACCAATTGCTTGCTTGCGAACTTTCCCTCTGGGAAAGGAGAGCTTGCAGGTAGGCAATAGCTGGCAAAGGGTGCTTGAGCAATTGAGTACAGAGAGTGCTTGAGCAATTACTAAATATGTGAGGATTAACATGCCCTCTTTGAATGGGCTGGCATATTCATTGAATGGCCTTGTATGTGTCTGGTTTGAGGAGGCTTGTAATCTAAATGAAAGGATTTACATGAGTCATATAATTGATTTCCTGTTGAAGCCAGAACTGTTGAAAATGGAATGGGATTTTTCCGCTCAGTCATTGTCATTATCCAAATATTCAATGTCAGTGGGCCATGTAATATACATAAGATGTTTCTGCTGTTGATATAGTATGTCTTCAAAAGGTCATGCTTATTTATTTTTATTTTTAAACATGTCCTACAACACAAGGATGCTTCTAATCACTGACTGAATGATTACTTTGCTGCGATTTTTTCTTGAGATAGCATTTACCTAGTGTTAATAACATATATATAATATAGACCTATTTACTGTTCTTCTCAACCTTCACATTGTGACTCGGGACTGTGTGAAGTAATTAAAGCATTATTCCCCCCTGACTTTCCTCGTATCTCACTAGACGCTGTTGGACTTGACTGCATCGCCTGACTATAAAGACAGTAGGGGGTTGACTCCTCTCTACCACAGCTCGATGGTAGGAGGAGACCCCTACTGCTGTGAGCTGCTGCTGCATGATCATGCACAGGTTGGCTGTGTGGATGAGAATGGCTGGCAGGAGATACACCAGGTAATACACACACACACACACACACACACACACACACACACACACAGAACAGTGATGGGTTGTGTGCAGAATACAAATGTAGGTGCCGGTTAAGAGGTCTTGTCTGGTTTTCAGAGTTTCATTGAATTGATTTTTGTGTTTCCTTCAGTTTGGGAGTTTCTTTTGTGGTGGTTGAATCCTTTGGGGTGGGGGCGGGTCATGTGCTGGTGGAAAGCTCCAGCTTTGGAAGGAAGTAATTTTTTTTTACAGTATAAACGATTGGACATTTACCTCCTTGGCAGTCTGTTCAATCAATTTGGATGTTTGACTGCATTTCCAAGCAAAGAAAAGAAATACAAACATTTGAAAAACATTATTGTTTTTCTGTAAATGAATGTGGGTTGAGTGCTCAAATACATTTTAAATCTACAATACCGTTACTGATTCATGGTAATGTTCATTGTGCGACCACCAACACCAATACATGTACTATACACATGCCCACACATATTGAATGCTCATTTACTTAGAAATATGCACCCGCACAAATACTGAAGACTACTGAAATGTCATGAACGAAACGTATATGTTTCTTTAGTAAAATAGAGGCCTCCAGAAATGAGGAGTTACTGGGACACAGTTCCTCATTCTACTGTTGCTGCAGCTGTATCTAAACCAGTGCCCGGCAGTGCAAATAGTGGTGTCCATCTGTGTTAAGCGTAGAAATAGGTCCTTGACCTATGAAGAGCAAACGTGGCATAATGTGTTCATTTTACACGCATCCTGCCTCAAGGCGTGCCCTGCTTTGTAAACATAATGGAGGCTAGTGCCTATATGCTGTTTTTGTTTGTGTCAGGTATTTTTAGCGTCTATCTGTGTAGTGACAGAAAGACACTGAAGGTTCTTGTGCTTTAAATGGAACCAAGCAGAAAGCTGTGGGACTCATCACCTCTGTTGCTCACGCTGAATGTCAATAAGTGCAGAGAAGATGTGGAATGGCAACATTTTACTCTAATGAGAGTGGGGCAATCAAGCTATGAATGTTAAATAAACACTCAAATGTGGTAGGCTATATTGTTTTTAAACCTCGTTTAGTCTTCTTTCGGAAAATAAATCTATCATCAATAATTTAATCACAGGAGATAACACCACACTATTAACTAAATAACTAAATATAATGATTAATTTGAGGTGATTATAGAAACGCAACTCCGCAAATAGAATTGCAAAAAGAGGCAGCATATCAGTCAATATTTGCCTGTTTCCTGCACCAATCTTTGCTTATTTGTATTTTCCCCAACACCCCCTTCATCTGTGATTCTTTCTTCCAGAGTTACTTACGCTACACTATCAGTCTGGTTTAGTTCATTTCAAGGTCTTGCGATTATAGTTAGAGTGAAGTAAGTATTAGCAAGATGAAAAGTAGTTTTTTTCCTTGAATAAGCTGAACTGAACGTTGTAGCCTAGGATAACACAACATTACATCAGTTATTGAATTAGGATAACTGTTGTGTTGTGGAGTTTTTTTTACAAGCACATTGATTCTAAAGTAAGAACCAGTCGTCATACGAATAAGAATTTAAGGGAATTTCTGACAAATTCATACATTTTCTCGTACTTTGAATTTTCTCTGAGGTACAAATGAAATTCCCAAGGGGTCCAGACCTGTCTTACATATAATTTATAATAGGTCTGCCTTTTTTTAACGGGACCAAAACACATTTAACGTTCCCTCTTTATTTTTGTCACACTATACCGTTGCAGCTATACTATTAATAATATAGCCACAAAATGGTCCTCTTATACCACTACTGACGCTGCTAAATGTGTTGTGGGTTTGTCTACCGATTTCTGACAGCAGGACTTGAAGCTCTGCGGTATGAGAATATTCTTTTTGTCTTTTGTATGACATATTTTGTGAATCAAACCTGCCCACAAGCAGGTAGTCTTGTATAAGGATTGTAGGGGTGTTGATGATGCTAAAATTACCTGAATGTGCACATCCTCATAAACAGGTGACATTCATCAGTCTGAAAAGAGCAATTTACAAAAGGTTTGTGCACTTAAGATAATTTTGTGAAACCGACTTGGAGGAGAGAATTTCAGTAAAGAAAGTACGAACATGTTCTTGCAATACGCCCAGTGATGTCTTGTCTATGGGCTTCTAAACCATTTCTGTCCTCCATTCTGCTTTCCTTAAAGCAAGTATGTTCAGGTACTACCGTGGGAGCGATGCAGAGGAGGGTTTGTTTGTTAAAGAGTGTTCCCTTTTAGTTTGCAGATACAGTAAGGGTTTTAAATGGAAGGGCATATGGTATTTCAATGCTGTATCAGATCATGTTTTTGTGTTTATAAATTAAAAATACTGTTCACTAAAACCCCTCAGCCCTACACATTTTCTCCCCATTTTATTTCTTTCTACTCCTTCCTCTTGTCTCCCCCTTTTTTATGTCCTTTCCAGCATTAGTATTCTAGAGGTATATATTGTGTACAATAGGATACACTGCTGAAGGTCTGATAACCAACAACAATCCCAGCATCATTTGTGTGCTGTCTCACTGCTGTCACACACTCTTAGCGAGACAGAACACAGGAGGGAGAGAACAATTGCTGGGAAGAGTTGGTGTGCTTCGTTCAATGACACGGGACAAAACCCCGGAGTAGAAAGGAAAGAAGAGAGAGGAGATAGATAGAGATTAGACGAAAAGTTTATTGCTCCGAGTTATGTGAAACAAAGAAGCAGAAAAAAGGCATAACTCTTGTCAGAATAATTTTAACTCTCAGATTTTGCCTCAGGTGATACAAACAAGTTTCTCTCTTGCTTTTAGAAACTGTTAAAAGCATGTGTGAGGAGAATTAGCCCAAGGGAAAACAAAGGAAAATATTTAAACATTTCTGAGGTGTACGTGTTTTAGTTGTTACAATTTCTGTGTAGCTCATCTGTAGAAAAATGTATTTGGGCTGCCTTTTATATTTGAGAATATTGAAGCTATTCCAGCCAATCTCTAAATTTTTTATGTAGCACCAGTTTTCACCTTTTCTTCATTGTGACTGCTCAGCTCACAAAAACATAACGTGGACTCATTTGGCTAATCTTTTTACATTCCTGGTTAAATTCCAGTGTGGGGCCTTTGTCACACCTCGATGCAACAAATATGACTATAAAATGCACCATACTGCTCATGTATATCTTCTCAGAGACAATGTGTGGTTGCTCCCTTTTGACTTTGTAAGTAAACTAGGATTTGTTTTGTAAATGGAGTAAATGTGTGATTATGTCCTTTCAGGCATGCCGCTATGGTCATGTGCAGCACCTGGAACACCTGCTGTTCTACGGAGCCGACATGAGCGCCCAGAATGCATCTGGAAACACTGCACTGCACGTGTGTGCTCTCTACAACCAGGTACCAGTTACTGAAATAAATATGCTTGCATGCTTGAGAAATGTTTTGAGTTTTCTGTGGGATTACATGCATATTAAACAGATGTGCAATACACAAATTACATCCAATGCCAATGTTCAGTGACAATGCAAGAGACAGCGTCATGCTTACATAGCAGGGCGAAATGGCTGTTTGATGCATTTATCTTAGTGGCCAAGGCTCAAATCCCATCTGAAAGTCTGTTGGATTTCTTAAATACAGTAATTAACCATGACCACAATCTTTCCCTCAACTTACCCAAGAGGGCCTAGTTGCATAAATGTGCTTACTTACTTACTTATCGCTCCTTTCCATGGATCATAGGCCGTTGACCCCCAGGTCAAGAGTCTCCTGTCCTGGGCTTTCCTTTCTTGCTGTTTCCATATCAGCCCGCTCTGCTTGATTTCAGTCTCGAGCTCCCTTCGCTAGGTGATCTTGCGCCGGCCTCTCTTTCTTGTGCCTTGGGGGTTCCATCTAAGGGCCTGCCTGGTGACACTGGCATTGTTCCCATTGGTGCTGATGGTATCTGGATCCATCTCAGGCAGCTGTTGATGAATGTTTGTACTGTCGTCAATGTGCTCTTGGTTGTTGTCCATGTCTCTGATCTGTAAAGTAGTAGTAGTGTAGTTGTGGCTAAACTTAACCATACCTTAGCCATTCTGTATTTGCCATGCATAGACCTTGTTTGACAAGCGGCTCAAAAACGCCTGTAGTGAACATTCCCAAATATTGTTATCGTTGTTCTGAAGAGTCATCCAATATCAATGTTCTGTTTACTGAGTGGGTTGGTGTTTGCATCTTTGAATTGGAGCATCTATGTGTGAGCATTGTGTACGTTTGTAAGTGTACATGTACACTTGTGTGTACTTGAGTGGCAGTCTGAAGCAGAGGTATCCTTTACCTGGTCATTACTTAGACTGTATTTGTTGCCTGTTATGATAATGGTCTGAAAGGGGACATTGAAGAGAAGTGGGAGTGTGGCACCAAAATGGCAAAAGATCAAAGATATTTCTATCATGTGCGTTAATGCACTCTGTCTGCTGCAATTTGGATAAAAGCAGCAAACAATATTTTGTTGTGGTTTATAATTTTTTGATGCTCTGTATGTGAAATGGCCCCGATAACTTAGAGACTATTAATGCCAGGCGGGGAATGTGTGCAGTTGTACAGCTATTATTAAACTGTCCTCATAAGGATTAATGATTATCTTTGATTATTTGTACTACAGTGACTACATCAAGCTTTCATTCATTAGTACACACTGAGGACCTTGGTCTATATTTTTAAAGGATAAGGCTGAAATTATTTTTGCATTTTCAGGCTTTATGCTTTTAGCAAATGTCCTCATGAATACACACTATATATACAGACAGGAATAAATAAAAAAAGGAAAAAATAGTACACATTAACAACTAATTGGTGCTCTGGTGAGTATTTATGGCAGCAGAAAGGTGTTATTTGGCACTAATGCATAATAAACTACAGCGCCCATGTTCATGGTAAAATATCACTCAGTGCAACAATAATGTGTTTTTAATAGTTTTAAGACAATAGCAAATGTCTATAGCACAGAGG
Source organism: Ophiodon elongatus (assembly GCA_016806645.1). NCBI lineage: Eukaryota > Metazoa > Chordata > Actinopteri > Perciformes > Hexagrammidae > Ophiodon > Ophiodon elongatus. The sequence continues at coordinate 84,632 of JACSYO010000597.1, read as the reverse complement.
ATTATGCCATATCAGGCTTTGGCTACACAGGCAGTACTTTCTTTTTTGCAGGCTAAATAAATTTTCATTTTGGTCTTGTCATAGGATTTTTTGGAAATAAGAAAAATATATAACATTTCCAGCCTTATTCTTTTAGTCATTTTCTATAATTTCCACAAAAATAAGCATCAGATTGATACCTCCGAAAGAAAATAGTTTTAGCATACCTGCCAACCTTTGCAGTTCCCAAGTGAGGACATTTGCACTGCCTGAGATGATGGTTGGGGCGGTGGTATTTGTATTGCACTCCACAGTATGTCATATACTGGAAAACTTAAATGGTTGTTGCAGCTTATAAAGTAATAATATATGTTAGGGTCTGTGATAGCAGGAATGAAACAATGTGTATTTTAAAATATGAATGACTGTGTTCGGTTTATATCAGGAGAGTTACATGAGGACTATGGGAGAGAGGAGCAGTGGAAACCAGCATACTCCTGGGAAAATGAGTTGTGCTGTTAAGTATAGTGTGCCCATGTGTTGCTTTGTCCTGGTTGGTGAGAGGCTGCTAAAAGAGAAACATATAACTTGGCGTTCTGGAAGAGATTTCTTTCTGCTCCTTCATCGGAAAAAGAGAGTAGTGCTCAGTTCATGAACATTAAATGAGCACTTTACTAAGACTTCATTAACAAGTGAAAAATGTGTGTGCGTGTGTGTGTGTGTGTGTGTATGTTTGCGTGATGTAATTGGAACTGTGTACTGCTCGACAAATTCCAGTCATGAGGAATGACCTGCTTCAACTGGACTGGAACGCCATAGTCTCATGAGAGTGGGAGAGACAGAGTGTGTGCGTGTGCGTGTGTGTGCGTGTGCGTGTGTGTGCGTGTGTGTGTGTGTTTGCGTGTGTCCATTTCACCATGGGTTTTAGAAGCACAGGATGAAAACTTAACACAAGCTGTGTGTAATACATTCACGTGACTAAAGTCATTACATGTTAAAACACTTCTCAGTGAAGGGCTTGTTGTGTGTGTGCGTATGTGTGTGGAGCAGGAGTGGATATAGAGAGAATGGATAAATAGTTTAATTTACAGTTCCTTGTACAACGTCTTGTAAGTTTGCAGTCTTGTAATGGATATGGTCCCAGCTCTTGTGTGCTTCCGCTGCTAAGGATGGCTGTTATCTTGCCAGTGAAGGTCGGACGCCATGTTGAGCTGATTGATCACAGAAACGATGTCTCTTAGCATTGTTCAAACCGGCTCGAAAACAGGCTGGGATGATTATGTACCATTACAGAAAGAAACGTGCTGGTAGAATTGACCGGGAACCTAGTAGTCCAGTGGTGAAGCTCAATATATCCATATGGAGAGAGAAAAGATATAGTGTGAGAAAGAGGTTCAGATGAAAGTGAGAGAGAGTGGATGAATGGCAAGTTAACATAATCGGCAGCAACAGTGTAAGCTTGATCAATGCTCCCCTCGCGGGGTCTGGCTGGCCATTAACATTTACTGACTGGGCTTTTAGCTTGGCACATGTGATCAGCAGCAGTGAATGAAGGCATGGCAGGGGTCTTTTACCTGGCAGACAGATCCATGGGAGCTGGTTGGATACACATTAGGTCCTATAATGGGAACTGGGGACAACACTGATGAGTGGAATTAAAGAGAGGTTCTGCAAGACACATACAGAACTGTTTAAACCAGTAAGACCAATTACATCTTGGGGCATCGCTTTAATAAGCAGTACTTGTATTGTGCTCCTGTTGTACATAATAATGAGGAAGATTTCAGCCTGAAATCATGCATCTTATGTGCTTTAGATGTTAGTCACAATCCAATGTAAGAACAAGCTCTACTTTCACTGGAGAATGCCAAATCTGCTTCAAATCTAATGAGAGAAGAATCCTCAACTTTATAAACATGGCTGTGAGAGGTAGCATCTGTCACACTCTTTACACATGACTGACCCACGTCATTACTGTAAAGTACTTGACTTAGCTCACTGTGCATTCCTGTGTAGAAAATGTAATCACATCTAGCAAACCATGGTGAGGACTACTGAAAAGGTTTTCTTAATGAATTCCTATAGGAATCTTTGGAGAGAAGCGCAAGACAGATGGCCCACACTGTAATTGGCCTTCGTGTGTGTGTGTGTGTGTGTGTGTGTGTGTGTGTGTGTGTGTGCGTGTGCGTGTGCGTGTGCGCATGTCTGCAATGCATTTGTGTAAGAGTGTAAAATGTCTCTATATGACACATTCAAGAATTCAGCTGTTGAGCGTCATTCATTTGATTATTTAAGTGACACAGTGTTGACAGCAATACCAGACACAAAAACAATAAAACAGGCCTGATACCTGGTAACATGCACGTAAAGGGAGAGATTCAGGTGTGCCAGATGGGCTTTGCGTGTAACCTTTAGAACAGTGGTTCCTAAAGTGGGTGCAGAAGCATTGTTAATACCTTTGCGGTATTAACAATGCAGAGGTTATTTTTTCAGTTTGGTTTATATTTGTCAGCAGAAATACAAAAAAAAAACATTGGCCCTATTTTTATGAAACTTGGTGGAATAGTGTCGAATGGGTCAATTTTGGAGCGGTTTGGCCTTGGCAGAGGTCTGCGCTCCCCATGTGCCCTTCTAGTTTATATTATACGTTTCACCACATTAAAAAAACATTTAAATTAACTTAATATTATGTTACTTGTTTGAAAACGAATCAAAACAAGAGAAGAAAGCAACAAATATCAAAATCACTATATTAAAAACTAATATGCACAGGCTACTGTTACACCACAGCTACTTGACATGCTACTGACTCACAGTTGCTTGTTGTCATAATAACACAACACACTTTCCAGCTGGGACGTTTTTCAGGAGCTCAGTAGTCTGAACAATAGTGAACGTCAGAGCAAGTGATGGAAAGTTTCGACACTGTCAACAGAACTCAAAGAAATGCTGCTCTCAACAAAGTCAGAGAGGACTGAAGCTGAGCCGCACAACAAAACTAAAATCAGTCTCAACACTACTTGGCTAACGGCTAAAGAGAGAGTTTTTTGCTGCTTTTGGAAGACGGATATCCATCATCAATGTGATATGTGTGATCTCTTATCTCTGGTATTCATGAAAACAAGGCAATAAACTGCCTGTCAGTTGAGTCAAACCTGCTGTTCTGCTCTTTCTCCCAACATCAACAGCAGGTTCTCATGTCCCATTAAAATGCATGCAACCTTTTTTTGTTTTGTTTTCTTTTTCTGTCCTCATACATCTTAAATATAAGCTAATTTTAAAGAAAATGAAAGAAATGCATTTAACATATGTCCACTCGTATGTATTGAATTGTATTCATAATATTTAATCTAAACCATCTGTGCATACATTAATTTTATTGGGGGTTAGTTGGCTCGGGTGCCATGACATCCAACACTGACAGCACTAAATGTCTCATTGAAGTACCAGATAGTAATATGGCATTTAGCACCAATCCTTCTTCCCAACTCCTTAGCACGGTACATAGATTTGGAATAATGCAGCAAGCTATTTTTTTGCTCTCCGACCACAATCCATGGTTAAATAGAAATTATGAAACACTTTGCATTAGGCTAGACTTATTTTGTCATTACTGTGTGCTAACATAGCAGGGTAGACTGTGATAGACATGCATGCATGTGTGTGTGTGTGTGTGTGTGTGTGTGTGTGTGTGTGTGTGTGAATACATTGTGCATGCACATGCATAATGTATGGATGATTAGCAGTTAGCTAAGCTAACAGTCTTAAGCGATTATCTAAATAGGTTTTTAGATGTTTTACACCGTTAACAGTTGAGTGGGCTATTAGCAGCGGTAAGAGTAATCATGCCTTATTCATAACACCTGCTCCATTGACAAATACCCCCATGTTCACCATCTATGTATGGACTTCACAGGATTATGCAGGTTTTCAGTGTCCCAGTTGGCACCATGGTCATTATACACCCTGCTCAGTTCAGGCACAGCTAGCATAGCTACCCTCTGTGTGTCTTACCAGAAGAGGGTGTCACATGCATCAGCGTTAACCTCATACAGTAGTATATCTGGTATAATACAACAGTGGTTCATCAGATACACCCAACTTGATGGCCTAAGTCACATGGACGTTATTAACGGAACCATATGTTGAATTTGTGTGTGCATGTTTCTCAATGTGTGACTCAGTAATGACAGGAGTCACCAGAGTAATTGTGCTGGTTGTAGAGCCAGGCTAGTCCTGCTAATTCTGCTATCAGTGATAAATTACATATGGACCCTCATTCAGTCAGCACATGGACACATAACCATGTCTATCAATCTACAATTGTGCTTGTTTTTGCCAGAGGGGCCTGTGCTCATTTACACACGGCAATATATGGTATTAGTATGACACACAAGAGCGATAAATGTGTGGTTGTGAACTTCTGAGGATGTCTGTTTTGTGCTTGTTGGAATGTATTCCTTCTATTAATTTAAACCCAGCCTATGTTTTCATACCCGCTTGTATCTTTTAGTTATATTTTAGCCATTGCTTTGCCATCAGACTCTACGTTGAGCGCTTTTATAATAACCATTGTCTTACTACACTCACTTGCAATCTTAAATGATTTGTACAGAGCATGGTTGTGTCTCTTTGGGTCTCTTTTTCTATTTCCTGCTCTCTTTTTGTGTTTCTTGTAACTAAAAGATGTAAATTGATACAAACTAGTGCTGGATTTTATTAGCTTCAGAGTCGCTGTGCTTTGGGTGAAATGTTAGCAGATTGTTATTACATAGTGATAATGCATTGTTTTCACTAATGCCTTAAAGCCTTTGTTTCTATCAGTTTGAATGGGAATAATGTCTAAAAGTAGATTCACAATTGCACAATTCAGGTATATTGTTCTTCTACCATTGGCTTCACAAATGCACTAAATCATTCTGGCAGGTAATTTTCCACAACAGGGAGACGTTAGCTGTCAAGTAGCTTTTGTTTGCATTTGTCATTAGTGAGGACATTAGTATGAATCAATTGTTTGTACTGGAAAAAATGTGTTTTCTTTTTTTTTTGCCAAGGTGGAAACTGAAATCCTTTGTTGCAAATGGACACAGTCGTAGTTGCATCAGCACCGTGTAGCTTTAAAGTCATCTGAGAATCCAAACATTGGTAGTTTGAAATTGTGTTATTAGGGGTTCATTTTCAGCTGGAGCATTTCTGTATTTGCTGTGAATGCTTGAATTATTCTGTTATTATGTTTGCCAAAAACTGGGTGCGCTTGTAGTTGGGGCACAAGAAAAGAGCAGTATCCAATGAGAATGCATGGTAAACTGGAGGTTGGATGGGGAGTAAAAGAATCCATGGACACACACATATACACACAGAATTACATTATTAATGTAATAGTAGCCATCATGAATTAAATGCAGTAATAAAATATCATATCATCGTCATCAAGAGTTCAGTTGCACCCTTGCATCCTTGTTCATTCTACACTGCCTCCAGAGTTGTCTCTGTTTGATTCGTTCTTAAACGGTGCTCACACTTGCATACATTTGATCAGTGGCTACCTTTGACAACAACAGCCTCACTGCACAGCCTGTTCATTATCATAATGTACACATTATTCAACTTTTATAACTCAAATAATGACATTTAAAAAAAAATGTTTTTTATGTTTTTGCATTATGATAAAAAAATCAAATACGATGACACTTTAAAGTCCTGGCCAAACATATACATCTCTCTGTTGTCATTCAGGATAGCTGTGCACGAGTTATCCTGTTTCGGGGGGCCAATAAAGAGATAAAGAACTACAACAGCCAGACCGCCTTTCAGGTATGTGTGGTATCCGAGAACCTCTGCATGTTGCTGTGTGTATATTATCATACCTTACATCTTGCTGCAACATTGAATCGTTAATTGCTATTTAAAACGTAAGCAGCGTAACGGCACCCACCCACTGCTGGCTTACCATCGCGGTCTGTCTCTGATTTCCAGCCTTTCTGTTTGATGAAGTCCATGTGAAATTGACACTGACACTTCCTGTGAAGATCAAAGTTAATTTGTTTGTACATAAGGCAGGCTGTTCCACACAGTGCCCAGAACATTGCCACACATACATATTTTACACATCTAACACAACAAAGGACTAATTGTGTAAAACATTTATTAGGCAAGTGAGTTGTTTGATTTTTATTTTTTCATGGAATTAAATTTAGCCGTTATCCACTTTCCGTCACATCTTTACCGCTTTCCCTTCCCTTTACTCCTCTCTATCCCCACCTCCAGGTGGCTATTATAGCAGGGAACTTTGATCTGGCTGAAATCATAAAGGTCCACAAAGCATCGGATGTTGGTAAGTTGACAGCAGTGGTATTATATCACCAGGCTACCTCAGTCTTTTATAGGTTTAAACATGTGTTAGGGAGAGTGCAGATAGTGGAGATGCTCCAAAAAGTGATTACAGGTTATATACAGAGGTGTGGGTAAATTAAGGAAAGGAAATGGAAATGTAAGGCATGTGGAGAAGGTTTCAGGGATTTATATGATCCCTGCTGAATTGAGCGTTTTTTCTGGGACATGTACATACAGGAAAACTCTGCCATCTAGTGTAGACAGGATATAAAACTCTTATTTTGACACTGTGAAATGTGTTATTCAAATATTTTATCCCTTTTAACAATTCATTTTAAATGGAAATCATTTGTAATGTATGCTTCTTTCAATTTGAATGATAATTTTGCCACTTTATCATTTCAACACTTTACCAAGCCTGTGTGCTGGTAATTTAACTGTAAACTTAAACAACTTAAACTCAAATTAAACATGTCCATGAAGAGAATAATTACACATTCACAGCTACTTGAAAAAATCAATTAGTGCCATTTTCAAACTACTAAACTGCTTTCCTTGATCTGTATTTGGTTTACAAATTCTTCAGGAATAAATATTAAAATATGATAATTATATGTAATATAATTTGTAAGATTCACCAGGAACAAATCATGATACAATAACCTCATCTCTAAGGCTTTGCTGCAGATCAGGACCAGATGCATCATTGTATCACTTGATCAGTGTGTAAAAGTTTGCATATAGATTATAGCTATAAAAATGTTGCAAATTAAATGGAATCAAGTTTTAAACAAATTTGAGTGACCTTGAGATGTGTGGAGTTGCAGTTATTTCCCCATCAAACCATTCTGTTCGTTGTGTTTTGCTACAGTAGCTTCACATGATAAGGTGAGTCCGTAAAGAGTTGCTCTCTGTCTCTTTCACCTCTCAGTGCCTTTCAGGGAGACCCCCTCCTACACCAACCGTCGACGTGTGACGGCTGGCCCCCTGCCCTCGCCGCGTTCCTTGCTCCGCTCTGCGAGTGACAACAACCTGAACGGGGACCACGATCACATCCGCGGTCAGGCCCCGAGAGAAATCCGTGGCCGTCAGGGTCACTCCCCTGTCCCTTCACTGCGCAGTCTGCCAGCTCTTGGGCAGCAGCAGCACAGCAGCCTTGGAGAGGTAAGACGGAGCTAGTGAGGCTCTGCAGGTGTGTTTGAGTTTTTTATATACGTGCGTGTGCGTGTGCGTGTGCGTGTGCGCGTGTGCGTGTGTCTGTGTGTGTGTATGCATATTTTAACATGTTCAAATTCAGAGTAGTCGGAAAAAGTGAAGAACAAAAATGACCATGTTGGTCACGTGCTGCATATGATACTCGCCTCTTCTTCTGCTCTGTGTCAGAGCCGTCATGGAGAGATCCCTGACAGCAGTCTCCAGAGCACGGGCAGCTCCAGATCCTCCCATTCACGCTCGCCTTCGCTACATCACATGCATGAAGAGGACAGGCCGGTTCCCAGAAGGTCCCACAGCCATGGCTACCCTCACGGACACGGCCATCGTGGAAGACTCAGGTCTGTAAGATTTTGTTTGACCTCAGCTCAAACTCATAACATGAGATAACATAAGATAGGATAAGATAACATAATCCTTTATTGGTCCCGCAGCAGGAAAATGTGTATTACAGCAGCAAAGAAGATCGTGCAACAAAAAATGGCATCAGTAAAAATCAAAAAAAGTATAATAAATAAGTAATTATACAGTAAAGATATTCAGAATAAGGTAACTGTAAAACTAACAAAAACTTGAATGAGACATTTTTGCACATATGAAATAGGAAAAATCAAAAGTTGATGTTGCACAGAATATTGATATTGCACTGTAGTATACATTCCTATTGCACATAAATTAATTAATTGATAGATTGCCGTTTTTTGGTATTGTTGGTCTATTGGGAGCAGTGTTGATTTAGAGTCTGACAGCAGCAGGAAGAAAGGATGTGCGGTATCTCTCCTTCCCACACCACGGCTGAAGCAGCCGGTCACTGAAGGAGCTGCCCACTGCTGTCATATGTTATTTCTAATGATTTCTCAACTAAACACCTTTTTAAGAGCTTTGTAAAGAAGCAAATATCTCTCTTTATGTTCCTAATTCATGTCTCAAACTTACCAGTCTTGGCCGCTATTCACTTTAAATAGATAATCTGCGATTCACCTTGTGATTGAACACCCACTTTGATATTTAAACCACATTTCAAAAAGTGCCATGTGATGTGTCTGAATCACTTGTTAGTCACCAGGCAGCCTTCTGCGTCATATTCCATCTGCTACTGTCTGCTACTGGTGATAAACATGACATAACATCAATCGGTGCAAAATCTTATTTATTTATTCATACATCAATCCCGGGCACATATGAAAGTGGTTTCCTGTCAAAACTGTACTTGCAACCAACCCAGAAAAGTAATCTGTATAGAGCACAAACTGGGAATTGAATCTGAAATATAGTGGTTGATTGAAACACTGATCAGTATGAGGTCTGTTATAATTGCATTTGGTGTAGCAGTTGTGTGGCCCGTGCTCCTATCAGGGTATGAGGACAATGATCAGTGGCATGGTGTGTGTCTGGCATCCCTGTTTATGTAACAAGCTGGGATGAAATAATGCATTTGTCCTGCTTGGAGGAGAGAGGGCAAATATCATACTTCAAATTTATGTGTGTGTTTGTCTCTGTGTTTGTATGCGAGAGCATGTATATATAGCCACTTGAAGATAGAAATGTGCATGAGTGCTTGCACAGTTCAGAGATAGACAGATGGAAAGTGGCTAATAATGATCACATTGGGGACCAATTGAAGGTTGCCAAGCTGTGAATGTGTTTGTCTGTTTGTGTGAGAGAGATTGAGAGACAGCGGCTACATTCTGAAATTAGAGCTATGAGTAATATCATTGGACGAGCCACTCAGTTCAAAACAGCTTGTCACTCGTTGGATACATAAATCTGCAGCTGTAGTTGTGCTGCTGGGGTGCTGGAACACATCTCCTCCCTTGTACACCGAACCATTAGACAAACTTAACAGTAAACTAGGGCTCTGATCACATCTCAGGGGGATAGCTTTAAGTGGTTTACTGACACTTTGTTTGTTAAGCTTTTTATTATGATCATATGTCAGAGCAGGATCACCTATGTACGGCACACACCTAGTGTGATTCCTGGATGCCACACACTGTGTGTGTGTGTGTGTGTGTGTGTGTGTGTGTGTGTGTGTGTGTGTGTGTGTGCGTGCGTGCGTGCGTGCGTGCGTGCGTGCGTGCGCGTGCGCGTGTGTGTGAGAGCGATGTCTGACAGGGGAATTGCATTACACACAGCTCCAGCCATACTCCCCTCTCCCTCTAATTCTCTGCTGTCACTTTACTCAATCCATCACAGGCTCTCTCTCTCTCTCTCTCTCTCTCTCTCTGTCTCTCAAACACACAAACACATACACATATACACAGTACCATTAATCTACTGTAAGGTTTGCAGGCAGAGAGCAGTCAACATCCTTTATTAAATCATGTAACATGCACACATCACAGCCCATAGAAACTAAAACTCTGAAGTGTGTGCGTGTGTATGTGTGTGTGTGTGTGTGTGTGTGTGTGTGTGTGTGTGTGTGTGTGTGTGTGTGTGTGTGTGTGTGGGTGGGTGTGTGTGTGTGTGTTTCACCACCCTCCTTTTATGGTAACAAACTAAGTGCATCTTATTCTGGCTCTACATTGTCATTAACGTTCACTGATAGAGAAACCTATCTTTTACTCATCGTCATTGTGCTCATTTTGTACAAGGTTGATTAGAAAGAGTGTGCAGAAAAGAAAAAACGAGGTCAGAATGTCTGGTGTGTCCTGGTCTAAATGCCTTCTGTAAACAGGGGAGTTGAGACCCTTTTGCATTACCCTGCCTTACACCAAGTATTAAAGTGAGCTGAATGTATAAAAAGCTCCAAACGAGCAGCTGGTCTCCATGGCCTCAACCTGCACCCAAGTGGGACTGATGCTGTCCTTGATTACTTTCCCTCTAATATTTCTCCCTCCCCATCTCTGTTTCTCTCTCTGACCTTCTGTTTATGCCGATGGTTTCGCTAGAGGCATTATGGGTACCAGGGGAGTGTGAAATTAGTTTGGCTGGTCAACAGCCCGCCCAACGGCAGACTCCAGCAAGTTCCTGTGGAACTCCCCATCACTTCCTTCTTGTGGCACGTGTGCAGTGCTGCCAGGGTTCAATAGCTCAGTCCAGGCTTTAGCAGGAATTTAAGATGGAGACAATAGTAAAAATAGAGTTAGGTCAGCTTTATTAGAACTAGATCACATTACAAAAATGAACATGTGGCTATGACAATCACTCCAGCTGATGCAGTTGACAATAAAATAAGACATGACACTGGGTGATGATATTTTATTTAGAACAAAGCAAGTTTGCTTATGTCAGAGGTTAATTGGCTACTTACAATGATGTGCTGTCAATACAAAGAGATAATTAATCATCAAGAGCATTCTGTCTTGACAGTGTCAGTGTCTGAAATTCTGATATTGAGCAGTGCACCTTAGGACCTATCCATCAGTCTTGGTTTGGAAGAAAAGCTCTGAAGCTGCCAGATAGACAAATATTATGTTTCAGAGTGGAGGATAAACAACTATTATCTTTTCCATTTCCAGTTTGTCGCTTTTGTTTCAGTTTTCCTAGAACAGCAGAGAATGTATGAACACAGAAGTCACATTTTCAACCAACTTCCTTTATAATTGTCATAGTGATATGAGATTTTTGCTAGTATGTATTAAATATGAAAACAAATATTAAATGACATCTGACTGATTTGGGCAAGAGATATGTAAGTTTTTTTCTGAGAGTCGAGTTTATTAAAGCGTTTGCCAGCACAGCTTCTGTTAAGTCCCCACACAGCAGGCCATTGGTTGAGCAAATGTTTGATTGTCCAGATAAGGTCTTGCTAGCCTTTTTCTGAATAGTAGGGGAGGAGATTTGAATGCAGGGGGCCACATCCTCATTTCAAATGAAGATGCAGTCACACAGCATTACTTGAAAAATGTTGTCATGTAAGGTTGTTGTGGTAGCTAGTGGTGCCATTGAGCAAGAAACTGTCATCAACTGTGTATGTGCTGTATCCTGACCCGTCATGTGATGAATAGAGGCAACAAACCCAATATGGGGTGTCACGTTCCCTTCCCCCTTTTAATTCTTTGTTTGTTGCTGTTCTCCTCACCTCTCCCTCTTTCCTTGCATTAGTTACACAAGTGGCTGTTGGTGTGTAGATTATACATGGCGTGTTAACACAGCCAAAGGGCTGAGCTACACAGAGACGAAAGGAGGACAGGAAGAGGAGGAGATGAAGAGTTGAGCTTCTTCTGTTTCACCTGTGGAGAATCCATATCAAAGGCATTTTATCCTCCGTCTTTGTTTCGAACACTGACGCTCTCTGCACTGACCTGGCCACACACAATAAATTAAAACAATACGATCAGGTCATGCAGTGTAAAGCCCCTCATAAGTTGTACAGCAGTTTTCAATAGTATACATGCACAATATATAAAACAGATTCTAAGAATTAAGCATGTCTGAATGCATCAAACAATGTGGATATGGATTATAAGAAGTAGAGTCTCCCCCAATTATGGTGACTGCCAGTAATTGCAGGCACAGAACCGTAACATTCCAGTAGTTTAGGGACCTTAACTCCTCTTAAGCATCTCCTGCCACTCATTGCGGTCTGAGTCGTGGTAGCAGTAGGATAACATGGTAGCCTTGATGTCCCTCTTGCCAGCCACATCCTCAAGCTCTTCCCGGAGGATTTTGAGGCGTTCCCAGGTAACACAGGCCAGATTGGCTGTGTAATCCATCGAGCGTGTTATGTGTCTGCCTTGAGGTCTCCTTCAGTTGGATGTGCCCATGAGGTGTTTACTTTGAGCTCCTTCTGCATATCTAAGCCCTTCACCTTTTCCCTGAGGGTGAGCCCAGAGACCCTGTGAAGGAAACAAATTCTGCCTTCATGTATTCATGATCTCATTCTTTCTGAAAGTTTCCAGAGCTCATGACCATCAGTGACAGTTGGAACGTAGATCAACTGCGAGCCTTGCCTTTAGGCTCAGCTCTCTCTCTTCACCATGACAGTCCAGTAGAACACCTACATCACTGCAGGCGGTGCGTCGATACACCTGTCAATCCCAGATTCTTTCTCACTCTCGCTCGTAAACGAGACCACAAGAAAATGTTCTTCAGTTTGATTGGGAGTGAATTGTTTATGACTCTCTTCAAGTTGTAGTCAAGCACTGGATGGCTCAGAGCAAGGCCCTAGTTCCCCATATTCCCTCCACACACCCTTAGGGATTTTGTCAGAAGTCTTCGTCAAGTTAATTAAGCACTTTGGAGCCGGAGTCTCTCCAAACGCCTTTTCAACAGTCTATAGAAATGGGCTCTGTTGCGACATAAAGATAGGCAGTGTAAATGCTATCCAAGCCATGAGACTATAGTTTGGTAATTAAAAAGCTTAGCAGGGAACACTTCCCTTACACCATACACATAGATACATGTTCTAATACAGTAAATCAGAACAAATGCACATGCAAAAAAAGTGTAGAGTAAATATTTTAGTGCAGGGGAAGATATTGGACTGAAAAAAATGCCAAAGCATATGAATGTTGTTAGTTTTGGCTATTTAGTTTGTTCATCCTTGGGGTTACATGTTGATCACACCAATTGAATCCTTCTATTTTCACTTCATGGTAGTCACTTTGAAGCATAAGCTGTCCATGTACAAACAGATTTGCTGTTCACAACCTGAATATGTCCTGCCCAATGAGTCCTCATGATACTTCCACCTTGATAGCCATAAACACTCCCACATTGTGCAAGAAAGAATGGGACAGCACATATTCATTCAAGTGCAGCAACGCAAGGACAGACAGATGATCATTAGGATGCAAAATGTGATGAGGATTATGACTTTGTTTATAATGTGCTCATCTCACCTTAGAGAGCTGGGCTATTTGAGCCAGATAAAAAACAAAATCCATTTACCTGGGAAGTCATGTGAGAAAATGCTACACTGAAGCTACTTATTTTGATAGCATCTGTGTAAATGACATTTTGTGACATTTGCAGTTGCATCGTCAGAGCTTTGTAGGCAGTTAATAATTTTGACTATAAACTGAGGCAGCTAGACTCATTGTTGAGCTGTTTAAATGTTAACCTGTCTTTAGTGGTCTCGTTGATCCTAATCAAGCATCTGATAGCTGTTATGCCCAGGGTTTTTATATTGAGACTTCTGATAAGGACCACTTATCTAGAATAATCTCAAGGTTGATCTAATCTTGAAAATATTGATGAAAAGGTGAAAGGCATGTAATAAATAAGATGCACGTTTGCTCTTGATCTTGCACAAAAATCGACTTCAAAACCTAATCAACATTATTTGTTCTAGATATATATATTCACGAAAACTGAACCATTTGTTTAAATTAGCTTTTCCTATTCTGAATGCTGCTATAAAAAACAAATAACTTTTGATGAAACCAAACAGTTTCGAAGATACAGTTACTAGCATTTATACCACTATCCACAAAGGTTGGAACCCCCATACTGTAAACTATTTAGGATGAAGCATTTATATTTGCAATTTATTTTATTTGATATCCCTTTATTTGCATGAAGAATAAAATTATTTTGGGTCATGGTCCCTGTGATCTGTAGAAGCTGAATTAATTAATTACAGATTAGTGTAATGTGTAAAATGAGAATATAGAGAGAAAATAGTCAATTGGGACCATAATCTGTGTATTTTAAGGCAAATGATATATGACAAATTGACTGTTATGGAGATCCAAGTGCATATTATTAACTACTTATCCGTGCATTTGTTGGCTATATTTTATTTCCTTTTATTGACAGTTGCCATCGTTACAGAGGCAGGGCTGGTGTCCTAGGAAACCATGGCACTTTCGTAATATACTGCATTACAACTTTGTGTGTGTGTCTGTGTGCATGCAATGGATCCTACAGCTGTTTCTTGTAGAAGCTACTTATAATGAGGCACAGTGAAAGAGAAGGAAAGAGAAAAAAGATTCAACACAGCAAAGTAAGCATGAAAAAAAGCTGTTGCAAATGCAGCACATGTTTGCATATGAAAACGGCAAATCCTGTCATCATGCAAAATTCATCTACCAAGTGGCATGTTTAAAATTGTAACACCAAATGCTTATCTCATTGATTGATAGATATCATGCTGAAATAAAATTGATGTATTGATCTAGGTAGAATAATTTTTCATATGCACTATCCAACAGGACTATGACTATGGACTATGCAAATAAACATGAAACCCTTGCAAAAATATCGAGATGCAACTTTGGAGAAAGGCAAGAACACTGATTGTTTGCCGTGTCCCTCTTGAATGCAGATGAGAAATAAATTAGAGATTCTAAACTGTTTTTTTTAAAGCTTCCTTGTCACGATTACAACAAAGAAAAGTCTTCTTTTGCTCTCATTTGGTCTAATTTCAAAGTAACTGTACAACGCTTTCTGGTAGACCCTTCAAAGTGTATTACAGCCAGAGAGGATATGTAATCATGTAGAAGTGCAGTCTGAGATATTACCAACACGTGGGCAAACTATGATAATAATTATTCTAATGGTAACTTAAGAGTTAAACAGCATCTTACGGAAATTGCTTTCAAATTAGAAATGGGCAAATCTTACATGGTAAATGTAAAAACAGCAGAAATTGGATCGTAGAAATGTAATGAAATTAATGAAAGACATTTAGGAGTATCACATTTCATAGATTTGGATGTTGTAGAATTTCTGATATCTGATCTATGGCAATGCCGTTCAGTATTTATATTTAAAAATGTTGACGTGCAGTTGCCAATTTAAGCCTCATCCTGTGAAACACAAACTGGTCATTAAAGCCGAGATAAGAGCAGGAACCATCTCCACCCCCTCCCTTCTGCCTGACACATAGATAACATGTCAATCCGACCGTCATCAGCTCAACTGCAGGGAGCAGTTGAGGTCGAGTTGTGTACATACTGTAACCTTGTGGCTGAGGTATGTGAGTGGAGTAGGCAGATTTGAGTCATTGAAATATATATCATTTAAGGGATCACATTTTTGGGCTCTCTCTGTCACTTTGACATAGTCCCATTTCCCTGCTTCTCCAGCCCTCCCTCCTCTTAGCTGTGTGCTGCTGATGTTCAGTGCCCGGGCTCAGACATTAACATGCGGCAGCTATCCAGTCCCCTCAGTCCCTGCGGTAATTGGAAAGCCGTCAGCAAGCCGCTGTTTCGATGGAGAGGGGGGACAGAGAAAGAGTGGCTGTGTGAGATGGGGAGAGCCAGAAAAGCAATAGAGAGTTGGGGAAAGAAAGAGCGAACAAGGCTTGATATGATGAAAGCAGTAGACAAACAAATGGGGAAAGAAGGTTAAAGGGACGTAAGGCTAGAATCAGGTAAATGAAAGAATGATGGCTATAAAGTGACCGGTGGAGGAACGGCATGAGACTGAAAGAGTTAGAAAGGTGGATAGATAGGGATGAAGGGGTTTACAGATTTCTAGTCTTGAAAGGAAATGTTGCAGATAATAACATCAAAGTCCTGTTCCTAATCAAGTTTCAAAATACACTAGCTCACTCTCGTGCAAATTCTAGATCAGATTAACAAGAGTGTCGGATTTTATTAGATAGATGTGATTAATATGTATATATTACATGGGTTTTTGATGCATGTCAAAATATGTTTGCGTGAAATCTTTGACCACACAAGCAATAGAATGATGCTGAATGCAACTTACACCGTGGTGGTAAAGTACTGTAGTGATGAATGAAGACTAGGCGGAGCTCTGCCGCTGCTGTATCAGAATTAACCGCCAGAGAGAGAGAGAGAAGGAGAGGGAGAGAGTGAAGATGCAATGCGAAGAAATGTTAAGGAGGAGAGGGATAAGAGGGTGAAAGGGAAGCGAGAGAATGAGAGAAACAAGGAGGGGATTCAAGGCAAAGGGAAAGAGGGAGGAGCGACAATTAAACCAAATGGGCTGGAGCTTTTTGCCCCCCGCCCCACTGCACACAAGCACACACACGTACATACTCTCACAGCCTGCCTCAGGGAGCCATGGCGCATGCACGCTTGCAGGCAGACAGGCAGCAGGAGATCAATCGTGCTCTGGGACTAGTGTGTGTATGTGAGTGTCAGCGATGTGTTAGCATCCTGCTGGTGGTGGCGTATGCCATGCTAGCGGAGGTGCAATGTTAGCAGGAGTGGAGGGGGCTGTCTGTGTATGTGCCTGTGCGCACGGCTAGAATGCACATAGAGGGCTTGTGGTGTGTGAGCGAGCCGTCAAAGGGTAGGGGAGCCGCGGAGAGCAGCAGCAGCAGCAGCAGCAGCAGCATTGTCAGAGTGTGTGTGAGTGAGCGAGCGTGTGCGTGTGAGGGGTGGAGGGGAGAGGAGAGGCAGACGCGGCGGGACTCCCAGGAGAAGGAGCGGGAGTCGGGGAGCAGACCCAGCCTCTCTCCTCCACAGCAGGAGCACCAGGACTCAAGGACGAGGCAGGATCCCTAATCCAGCTTGGAGCAGCTGGAACTGGGGACACACAGGGATCTCTCTCCCTCTCTGGAGGGGGCTTCTTCTGGAGCCCCAACTCAGGATGTGTTTGACTCATGGGGTCTTTCAGACGGATCTGACAGAACCACACAGAAAAGGAAACAGTGCTGTCCCTCTCATCGTTAAACATTTTTGCTTCTACCTCGGTTAGGATACGGGGAAGAGGGGAGTGGTAGAGGGAGAGGGTAAAAGGGAGCAAGAAGGGTATTGTCTGTGCTATTGAAGAAGGAAGAGAGGGAATAAGAGGAGGAGAGAGTGGTTGGGAGGAGTGTACTCTCCTCTCATGACTCCCCCATTGAACACTGATTGTTGACTGTTGATCGACAGGCACTTGGACTTGTTAATGAATCCCGCCCTGGCCAGCGTAACAACCAGGGGGTGTCACCAAGTTGCTGTCCCGCTGACAACCATGTCGGTGACCACAGGCTTCAGTTACCAGCTCCCTGGAATCACCACAGTAACATATGTGTTTGTTTACAGCCCTGGCTCAGTGCAGAGAGACCCAAGCCCCCCTCATCACACGCCTCCAGCACTGACGGGCCCCCGTGGGCCCAAACGTAAACTCTACAGTGCTGTCCCGGGACGTACCTTCATTGTGGTCAAGCCCTACACGCCACAAGGGGAGGGCGAGATCCAACTCAACCGTGGAGAGAGAGTCAAAGGTAGGTTGTCTGCTACTGTTCGTGTACATGTTTTATTACCTCACTTAACCTGACTCTGTAACTACTACTCCTGGACTCCACTGCTGTTAACATTCTGTATTTCATCACTACTAGTTATGTGTAGGATCTCCTGTAAAGTTTGTGGCTACATGTGGCTCTCATGACTTTCAGTGCTGGGTTAGTTGCAGAATAAAAGAGCAGACATTCCTGTGCTCTCATACTTCTCAGATACAAAGCACACCAATACTTCACTATGTTTTGGGCTGCAAAGCAGTTATGTAATCATTCAACCTGAAAGTAATTTCCGTGTTGTTTGAGCTTGACATTGTGAATTGTCATTTCATCCATTTGTAAATGTGCTGTTTTCTGCTTTACACAGAGGTGCAGTGGCTTTGCTTTCATGTGTTTGTGTGTGTGCTTTTGTCTCTCCATCCACGCTTCACTCAAGACTATGACTGTAATGACGTAGAAGGTAAACTCCATAATATTCTTCTCACCCTGTATCTCTCCCTTACACCTCAGTGTGTCAACACTAGACCTACAGTGTAGCAATTAGTTCCTGGCCCTGTTTGAATCCACTTGAGATATGTGTACAATCGCAGTATAAATCTGTGATTACTTCAAGGAGAGGGCATGCAAATTCAAACAGGTCCCGTGTGCTGTTGGTTGTTGGTATGCATACACACCCTCTGTCCTTCTTCCCCCTGAACATATAACTACTTTTGTCCCTCCTCTTATCACCTGTCCACAGACACCCAGCTTCACATTGACCCCACACTCTACATCCTGCCACTTCACATACATCACCATGGATCAAACCCACATTACCCTAATGGAAACAGTTCCCTCATGTTCTCAGAAAGGCCGGAGAGGGAGAGCGGTTGCACTCAGCGCTGAGACCTCTCATGTTCCTTTCAAATCTACAGAGGCACAGGAAGTACAGATTTAGGGTCAATTTGGAATTTCAATTTGGATTTTTTGCAAACAACCACACACACAAATATTTCGATCACTCCCTCCCTCTTTCCCAGAAACATTCAGTAGTAAACAACACACAACCACTAGTCTAAACGCACTCACAAGAACCCTTCTCTCTGCCTGGATACATACTGAAGTATTCCTACCCCTTCCTACAGTAGATGTTTTCTGTCTTCCAGCTTCTCTGACCTTAAAAACATTTACTAGTAGTCCTCCTCCTGATGCCTTGATGTCTCGTCTTTATAGTATTGTGTCTGATTTATGGAAACACAGCTGCCATTTACACAGGAATTACTAATACAGATGATAAACAATTCCGACTCAGCAATTCAGAATCATGTTTTTGCCAAACAAAACCAAATGATACAGCATTGTCAGAAACAGTGATGCATACTGATGTTGACACAAATGTTATCGGAAATGTGATGACTCAACAGCATCCAGTATGCCTCCATCTCCTGAATGGATCTGCTGTCACTGGCTTTTCTGTCGGTGCAGCTGAATCTATAACCCTGCCACTAATGTGAACACACAGTGTTTTGCTGTTCCTTCATGTTGGCCATGCAGGAAACAAGCTTACAGTCGCATGGCTGCCAGCACCATGGCCCAGCCAAGTAAACCATCTGGCTGTAATATGCAACACTGACCATCATAACCATTACTGTGTTGCATTCACTATGCTTCTGTAGTCCTGGGATATAGACTGAGAAATACGTCACTGATGTCAACTGGTAGTTGAACATCTTAAAGCCCAGACAGTTCAGGTTATTTGTCTACGGTTTGTTAAGGTAACCAAATTCTGGTTATTGCATGTAATGCTAGCAGGGAATGACCAGTCCTCCTTGTGCACAGAGAGGCTAGGCCCGAGGAGCCACTTCCTCTAGGGATGGATGACCCTTGGTTTGATACATAATGCATTTCATCTAATCTGCATTCATAAATGGATGAGTTGCTAATAGTAATAGGGTCCATTTGCAATGGAGGATAAGAGGCGGCAAGGCAAGTGAAAGAGAGAGGAGACGATAGGAGGATTTATTAATTTATCTTTTCCTGTCTCATTCTCCTGAATAAGGTGACGAGCAAATCAAAAACATCTACACCTTAAGCACCTGAATTCTTTGTACCCTGAAGGTAACTTTGCTACTGCTTCAGACTGAAGATATGTTGATGATTCAGTTATCGTTAGCTAATTAGCCTCTGTAACCCCCCTAACACACACACACACACACACACACACACACACACACATATATATATATATATATATATATATATATATATATATATATATATATATATATATATATATATATATACACACACACACGCACACAATCACTCATACACTCATCTCTGTCTTTCGGTTACTGTCCTTGTTAATCACCAGCCATACCAGCAGAGGAGCATCTTTATGATGGGATCAGACTGGGTAAATCTCACTAAATGAT
Source organism: Ophiodon elongatus (assembly GCA_016806645.1). Taxonomy (NCBI): domain Eukaryota; kingdom Metazoa; phylum Chordata; class Actinopteri; order Perciformes; family Hexagrammidae; genus Ophiodon; species Ophiodon elongatus. Next base: position 64,610 of record JACSYO010000597.1, on the reverse strand, counting down.
TTGTCTCTGTGTGTGTGTGGGTAAATCTCACTAAATGATTTGTGTGTGTGTGTGTGCCGTGTGTTAGCATCTATGCTTACAAGCATTAGCATAAATGTCTATTAGCTCACCTGTTAGTAGGACAGATTGGTGGCCTGTTGAGGCAAGGAATATTGTATGCTGTGAAGGAAAAGATGTGTCGCCCTGTGTAGTTTAATGAAGACCATTGATTTTGTTCCAGCACATTCTTTGTCAAGTGTGTTGATATCTTAGCCTTTTTTAACAAAAGATTCTGGAAGATTTAAGAATTGCACAATTAAATTATTACTTGATTTCTTATTTTTTAGCAATGGATGACTATCTGGACTCGGATGGTAAATAGAGCATCATAGCAAAGCTTCAAATAGCACTTTGTTTCGAAGTCTTCATATTCTGATTATTAGTTGGCTGTTGCATACTGCAAGATATTCTTCACAATTTGAGAAGAAAACTTCTCAAAATGTAATGAGAACTGTTTAACCAGCGTAATTTTGCAGCTGAAGTGTGCTTTTAAATTCCAAACCCCGTTTTAAGTAGACGATGGGGTCTTCCTCAATTATTGATTGCTATTTACAGAGCATTACTGTATTTTTGCAGTGTACAAAAGCCAACTAAAATTAAAAACTCCTTTTAGTCATCTCCTGTTAAGATTCCCCATAACAATGATCAGAAATATCCAGTATATAATCTGTGCTGTAGCAGTATGCAGATATATTGATGACAAAATATTTGGGAGAGTGCAAAGCACATTTTAAGTGCTAGTCAGTCTGCAAGTCAACCTTTGAGAGCCCACAGGCACAGACTCATAAAAGCAAATCAAAAGATTTGAACGTGAAATCCTGATCATGCGCACACTCGTTTCTGAGACTGCTCTCTCAATTTTTTTTACTCTTTTGGCAGCTTTTAAACGCTTGACACTGTGCCAAATTCTGGCAATTCAACTGATCTCTATATCACCAAGTTTATTCATAATGGTACGTTGTATTTGTGCCGCACCTATTCAGAAAATGTCATTCTGAATTTAGCCACAGTTCCAGATTCAAATTATTTTATCCTCTATTACATAATGAAAGAAAATTGTCTTAGGCTCACAAACAACAAAAAAACAGACATCCATAAAAGACACACATGAAATTGCATTAAAACGCAAACAAATCTTACTCATAGTAGTAGTAGTATTTTCTGTTTGAACCATTGTTTAAAAAAAATGTTTTTACCCTACATAGAATTGAATCAGATCACAGTAAACCCAACCACTGCCGATGAGACACATTAGATTTATTCGGGCAGTATTCAGCAAAGTGGTGACAATGGCCCATTGACAATGGGTCTAATAATTTTCTCTGCTAAAATGAAAAAAACGGACAAAGAAATAAAAATAAAAAATCTACATCTGGATCAGAAAAATCACACAAGTTACCACAGCCACTTTGATACCAAAGTAAATACTTTTAAATGAAATTGGCTCTCAAAATAACTCTGCCATAGTGACTTACTGTACATAATAGATCATTTTGGAACAATTTATATGTGATTTTAGTCATTTAGTGTTAACGCATTTTGATTTTCATGATGTAATCTACATCTGGTGTTTAAAGAATGCCACTGTCACAACTTTTATTTTGAAACTAGAGGAAAGGGTTAACAAGATGATCCTTCACTTCCAGGTCGAATAGAACTGGTGACTCCATTCTCAGTTTAATTTTGTGCTCAGGGGAGTCAGAGTGTCAAATGGGAGCGTACAGCTTTGATCATTACTAGTGTGAGAATACCTATTGCTGCTCAAATATGTAATATACAATTATTTTGTTCAAATCATCTGTTAAACTTACAATTATTTCCTCCCTCGCCCTCAAACGTTGACTTGCTGTGTCAAACTTGACTGTGTTTTTTTGCTATCTCATATATTTGTTTTTCTTCACACAGCGGTAACCTACAGTATGTTGTGGTGGGATAGAGCTAGTAACTTCACTGTAGATAGAAATAACTATATTTAGGTTTGAGCATCGTGATGTAATTAATGTTTACTTGTACCATTTACAGTAATAAAGTATTCACACTAAAATGAAAAAGTACACCTTTTTTATCAGTTATGTATTAATTCATGTGATGCCTTATAGCTGACTTCCAGTATAATGAAGACGATGACGATTATGCCAATGACATTAATGATGATGATGATGAACATGAAGGTAAAATGAATATTTTTAATTTTTAATTTTGAGAGAAGGATGACAATGTGGTTAAGACTATAAATCAACAAGGAGAGCGTTATTTTCCATTCTGCTATCACAAATAAATTATGTGAATGTTGCAGGCTTGTGTAGTGACTTCAGTGACTGAGATTCTTCAAGCTTTTTTTCAAGTTTACAAGTTTGATCTATAGTGTGAACCAATCGGAAAAAATGATACTTGAGATTGAGATAATGTGTAAGGAGAAAGAAGACTTATATGGTTCTCGAAATTGTCTTGTGATTCCACATTTTCGTCCTTCATTTCCTCTTAGATTTGCACAAGATGCACATATAACCCCCATGAACAACAGTAGATGGGCCTTAAATGTGTGCTTAGTTTGGATGCCTGAATCAAATGCTACAGTAGTGTCCCCATGAGCATGTGGTTTAGACAACCGGTTTCTCCTCCAAGATAAAAAACTGCTTGGAAAAACTCCCAGTCTTTACTCTGTGATTGTCAGTCCATTGGTCTGCTGTCTGAAATCAATGTCTCTAGACAGCCTTCGTCTAGACAAACAGCCCTGCTGTCCGCCATTTAACAGGGTCATCCACAATCAGCTCTCCAAGCAGACTCTCAGTCTCATGTAATGAGATGTGTTTGTATTTGTTCCTCACTTACTGGCTGCCACTGAACCTCAAAACTAGCATGCACTTGGTATCATGGGGTGTTTGAGGGTATGTATTTGTGTGTGTCTGCTTAAGTCAGTGATGGCAGTTCAAAGAAATGGATGGTTACAAAATGATCAGATTGTGTGGTCTTTCTGTGCTCACGTGTGTATCTGGTCACAGCTGTGTGTGTGTGTGTGTTTGATCCCTTTTGTACATTCCATTAACAGGTCGCCTGGCCCATGCCCCCACCTTCTTGCATCCCCCCTCTATACTCATTCCCCTGCTCACCCCTGTGTTTGTTTCTACTCTTCCCCTTCATTGATGTAATCTGATCTCATCATGCGGATGGACATCTCTTGAAGGGCCACTTACTATCACCATGGTAACGAACAGGGACACACAATCAGCTGGTCAAGCTTTTTGCAAACTTGTGACCCCATACACACCCACACTCGTGGATACAAACACATTCACACACATACACACACTTCATCAAAGTCAACACTAACGCAACGGTAACACACAGGAACAAAAACATATTCACAGGAACAGATGTGTGTCTCAACATGCTGGCTCCCCCATTGGGAGCATTAACTGCACATTCAGGACATTCTTCTCCTCAACAAGGTGACACATTTAAGAGCATGCTTTGGTAACAATGTATTACATCTCTCACACACAACCACATGCACACACACACACCACATACACCTTCTCCAAACGCCATTATAAATCTTGCAGACAGCCATGAAAATGAAACCAGCGCAAGTAACGTTGAGATTAGACATTCACAAACATGATTAATGGGGTTTGGCCGCACCCAGTGTGTGCAGAATATTAACACTGCTATGGGCATCGGAGGATACCTGGACCAGCTATATGACAAAAACATACACACATATACTGGGTTTTCATGTATTATTCCAGGTCTAGCTTCACACAGGCTCAGAAAGTAGCTGTTACTGCTGTTAGGATCTCTGGGAACACACCCAGTTGCTCAGCCATTCTCTAATGCTGGCATACTGATCACATGTCTTCAAACTGCTAAAGCTTTCTGTTGAACCCATTGTCTGAAGATATGCTTCTCTTCACATGTACTTAATTGTCTCCAACAATATATGTATGTACATTGATGTGCATATGTGTTTTGAGCTAGGCCAAGAGCCTGTAGATTATACAAATGAAGCACTGCACAATATAAATTTGACCACAAAGCTTGCTATTGTTAAGACAAAAATGCATATTCATCTGTCCGTTACCAAGCAACAGGTGCTAAGTGCCTAACAGCTCTGAATTTTAAGAAAGAAAAAAAAATGAAATTGTGAAAAAGTGTCTTTAGTTAATTAAAAAAAAAAGAAGCATTTTGGGTCTGAGAAACCATATTCTTTTGGAAATATTCCTCCATTTTATCTTTTTATCTGCTGCTTGCAAATCAGGTTGGTTACTTGTGTGCCAAGTGTTGAATTAAGACTAAATATGTTAGCTTCCCACAGTGAGCTTGGGTTGAATTACTGGTAATTAGACTTCCTCTCTGTCTGGTAGTAGCGTGAAGTGTACTCTGTGTGTGCGTATGTGTGGGTATTTCTGTGTCTGTGCAAGAATGAGCATCTCTCTGTTGTTGTTGTTTGCATCTTGAGGTGTGCATGTGTGTAAATGTGTAAGTGTATGTCTGTCTGTGTGCTCTCCTTTGTGTTTGCGTTTGTGCAGCACAGTGTAAGTAATTGCCTCCCACAAGTTAGATAAACAGCATCCTTCACGTATTCAGCAGCCAGCTGTCCTTAATATCTGAGGCACATATGAGAGAAATGTCTCTGTCTTTCTCTGCCCATGTTCTGTCTGTCTTTTTTACTCTCTTATAAACCTGTGAGTACATACACAATATATACATTTATTTTTTGTAGACTATGCTAAAACAGGTTTGGTGTCTTTTGATCATTTATTTTGGAGCAAAAATGTTGCTATAGCTTCTGTCTTCCACTCATTACTTGCACTTCATTAACACAATGTGAGACCTCATTTACATCAACTATATAGTTTTTGACTTCATACTGTATCAGTGTATTCAATGCATTCAAAGTTACTGTGCAGTATGCCAGAACTTAGAGGCGTAGCTACCGAATGTTTGCCACAGGGTAAGAGGCTGTAGCACACGTGGCTTTGGCTGTGGCCCTTTGATACGATTTTAATGATGCCACTGTTAAGCCACTGAATTATTGAGATGTTGACTTATTAACTCAGCGGAATCTAATCCATATAAAATAAAGATAAACAAAGTTGTTTCGGCCAATGAACGGTACTCTAGATTTTATTTTGACAATGGTCACATCCTTTTTTTAGAATCTCTTCTTCAGGTGTTGGACAATAATTTTTTTATTGCCAAACAATGTTTGCTGTTTTTGCTTGAGGTAATAAAAGTAGAAATTCAGTTGACTCAAACCCCAGAAAGTGTGACTCAATTCCTGTGATTACCAAGATATTCTCTCTCAGATAGTAGACAGGAAAAACGTAAAAGTTCTCCATACGATATACAGAGCATTGATATGGCAGCAAACAACTATTTGCAATGTAAATATATAGTGGAGTAATGTCTACCTGAGCAGAGAAGGAAGTCACTCTTTCTGTGTGTTGTAATCTGAGTTTCTCTGTGCTTTGTTTACATAGCTGGGCTGGCCGTTAGTGGTTTTTAGTGCATGTTAGTGCATGTGAGCGCGCCCCACTGGTTAGCTCATGGCCACCACTTTGCACTGAGCTAATATGGTGGTTTAAGCTGATAACGATGTATTCCTAAAATAACCCATATATAACAATGATAGCCCTCTTTTTACACATGTTCTTATATTTCTGAGCTGTTTCCCAAAAGCATTCTTACTTTATCACTGATTAAACATGTTAACTACCTGCTAGCTACCCCCCATAAGGCTAATGGTTTGCTCTTCCATAGTCACATACATACATGCATACATACATACATGCATGCATACATGCATACATACATACAGTTACATTCATGAAATTTGACCTCTGCATTTAACCAATCCTAAGCATTTAGGAGCAATTGGCTGCTGTCAAGCGGACGGGAAGCAACCTGGGGTTTAGTGTCTCGCTCAAGGACACTTCCTTGAGGCGAGGATTGAACTGCCAACCTTGTGGTTAAAGGACGGCCCCTTAGATACCATCCATATATGTGAAAATTGTTTCAAACATATTGCTATCTGTGGATAGTATGTCCTCCTGCTTCTTAGCAAAACCACATAAGGAAACCCTGAGAGGCCACAAGAATGTGTTAGGACCGATATTGTGTGTCCTATGTTCCCCAGAAGACATTAGTATTATCACAGTCTGGTCCTGAGGCTAGTCAGTTTATTAACCGATGTCACTTGTTGGTCATTCATAATGACGTTCCAAGGTGTGTGTGTGTGTGTGTGTGTGTGTGTGTGTGTGTGTGTGTGTGTGTGTGTGTGTGTGTGTGTGTGTGTGTGTGTGTGTGTGTGTGTGTGTGTGTGTGTGTGTGTGTGTGTGTGTGTGTGTGTGTGTGTGTGCACGCGTGCATACGCGTGCATGCATGTGTTATTGATACTGGACATGGTCACAAGCCCAAGGCAAGGACGTTGATGTCACAGCTAACCTTCTAGCTGTCCAATCAGAGTAGCAGTGGGGTGTAAAGTCCCGCCCACGCATCTACCTGCTCCCTGCTGAACACACCACCTGTTCTCCTATTACACTCTCATCCTCTTAGTTTTTTTTTATCTTTTTGTTTTCCAAACATGCCTATATTGTGCATCCTAGTTCACAGCCTCATCCTACACTTACCCCCTCATTGAAATTACAATCCATGCCTGCCTAACATACATGAAATTCACTGAGATGTAGCCTCACACAAAATGCTAATTAGAAACACTGCATAACCAACAGTTGCAGGGTTGATCAGTATATGAATAAACATGAACAGGAAAACTGCTGCATTAACAGGAGCCATTGACTGACACAGATACATATTCAACACAAGCATTGATATGCTTTTGATTTACAATCACTCGATCATGTACAATGTGACGCACACTGTTTGAGTTGGACACGATGCGGGCAGGGCTGAACTAACTGAGTGACTCCAGATGGTTGTTAACAACAGGCTTTTTCTGTCCTGCACAGTGACAACCCACTTTGCAGTCACTGGTTGAAAATGTGCATGCAAAGGTCATGTCCTTACCCAGTAATGTCAGGTAGAGGCGCTTTTTACACATTTTGAAAAACCTTGTGTCCTGACCTCTTCAGTTTGAGCTCTCTCTCCAAATGCACACAGAAATCTCCCTGAAAGGAAAAACAATCAAATAAGAACAGACTCATTCTCCTTTGAGATTATCCTTGTTAATAATGTCCTTGAATTTAACCCCATGACCACTCGCTCTCCCATAAAGCAACATGCAATTTCAGTCAACAAGGCATTTCATAGTGTAATAATATGGAGTGGAGGCTGGAGCATATACGCTGGTCAGCTCATTACAGCATGTTCATTAATCACAGCATAAACACCATCATTTATGTGACAACCTGACTCGTCAATCAAACAATTAGGCGTGTGATTAACAACTCAACAACAAACAATCTATCACTGATCTATTAACAATCAACAGACAATCAATGGTTGGCCTACAGCTAATCAATCACTGGCATACTCTGATGGAGAACTGCACTATTTTTTGTTCCTTGCTAGTCAGTGTACCAGGTGATAAGATCCGGATATCATTTTGTCATATCAGTTTGTGTCCATGTTTAATGTAGATTTTCTTGCGTGTGCCGATGCATAATATATTAATGATGACTCACCATTGCATTAAACATAGTTTTATTCTATTTCTGTGCCATCAAAGCCAGGGTCACATGTGATATTGTCCTGGACTAAGAAAAAAAAAGACAGTAAGACATAGGACTATAAGGTCGGCAGTTCTATTTTTGTCTCCACCTGAGGGTTGACACAGTTGGAGAGAAAGAATGAAACATGGAATAAAAAGCAAGTGAGAATGAAATAATAGGAGTGTCATGTAGCCCTCAAGCCTAGGAGGGAGGGAGGCAGGCAGGGAGGGAGGGAGGGAGGGGAAGAGATGAGAAGAGAAGAGAAGAGGGATCCCTCTGAGTCAGCCTTGGAGTTTTCCTCCCTCCTCTCTTCCTCCGCCTCCTCCCACTATAATTTATAACACTCCCGCCTCCTCGTTTTTCTTTTTTGTCTGTAGCCTTCTTCCTTTGACTTTGCTGTCATTCACAAAAAAAGCAATTTTTTCGTTGGTTCTCTCTCTCTCTCTCTCTCTCTCTTTCTCTCTTTCTCAGTTGAATACTGATGAGCCAGAGACTGCACCACTCACTCGCCCTCTTCTAAGTCAAATAAGTCCAATGAGGACAAACATGCAGCAAACCACAGCTCACATTTGACTCAGAGCAGTGTGACTCTCCCTCTTGCTTCTTATTTATTGGCTCTCTACTTCATTCAGTCTTGTATCTACTCGGGGGTCCACTCGCCCTTTTCCACATCATCTTCTTAATTGCCAGCCACCTCTACTTCTCTTATTTCATGTCCACCTCCATCCTTGTCATTAAATCTAATTTCCTTACCTATTCATCTAATCTATTCTTGTATAACCTGTTGACTATATAATATTCAATCTTTATGATTCCATATGTTCTCGGTTCTCCCCCCAGAACATTAGCATGTATTCTCCTGCTCATATTACAGGTATTAATGACAGTCCCTGTTGCACTACTGTACATAGTCATCCCCCTTTCTTTATCTTGCAGAGTGCATGTAGGCGTGTATTAGCGTGTCTCTGGTTGTGTCGCTCTTGTTTCATAAAGATGCAACTCTGCTCTCTCTCTATTACACTGAATTGAACTGAGGTTTAATAAAGAGTGGAGGAATCCAAATCTAATAACAGCTCCACTCAGGTTATTGGAATGCACTCCACTCTCACCTTCACACACTTAATGTCAAGCACACACACGGCTATGTAGGTGTATGTAGATATATACTTACTCTCTTTTCAGAAAAGCCTATACCTAATACCTAACATTACATTACACTTACTGTACATAACATACAAACACACACAATAGTGCTGTAAATTGTTTTCAGTGAAGCATCATAACAAGGTTTTTTGATAGAGAATAATGGGATTCCCACATGGGGTTCTGTGAGCAAACGAAGAGGCCAGGAGCCCAGATGTATTAATTTTTGTATATATTTATCATTGAAAATACTCTTGAGACTTAAACGTCCTTATCGTCTTTAACCTAAACTGGAAACTGTTAGTTAACTTCACTTGAGGTTGAGGTTTTTCACTGCTTCCCTAAACTATTATGTTTACATTATGCAACTGTGGATTATGGCTGCAGAAAATGTACAGTCCATCCTTTTAGATGTGTTTATTTTGTATATATAACTGAATTAATGTATACCTGCCTGAAGACCACAGTTAAATAATGAAAAGGCAAGTGTGATATCATTTTTGTTGAGCAGTTAAATGGAACACATCAAGAATAATATGCAACAGCTAGAGAGACAAATTTAAGAGGCCGCACTCCACAATAGTACCATGAAGTGGCACATCTACTTTCATTCAGCAGTTAGGAATTAATTAGTTGCACAATTGGATCAATTACCACCCCAATATATTATTTTCCTCCTTTTTAATATTGCTACATCCCAATATTTCCATTTGGTATGGGAATTATGACATCAAAGATGGACAGTTTCCCTGTGTTTCTTACAGCAAAACCAACGTGCAGAGAGCCTATCGTAGCATTTTATGGAAATCAAGTTGTGTTTTGGCAAGTCTTCCATGGCATCCCTGTCTGAATCAGTTTGAGTGCATCAGTGGCAGAAAGCCATCAGCCTCTCTCAGCATAGCTGCATCCTTTCTTGTCCGTTTCTGCAGGCAAAAACAGGAGTTTGACGCATCCACTGTTACCTGTATAAAATAAGTATTTTTACTTGTTTAGGTAAAAGACTGTTCCTTTCCTCACCAGCTGTCACTCATTAATTAATTCATGGCAGTTGCCTTCACTCTGTATGAGTACATGCATGTGTGCGTCTGCGTTTGTTTGGAATAAAGAGAAACGAAGAGGAAGTATGATGGAGAAAGAAAATGAATGACTCAGCTCAAAGCAATAGAGCGTAGCAAAGCAAAAATTAAAATCAGCTCAATTCATCGTCGCATACACAGAGACATACACGAGCAGGGGTGCATTGAAGCTTGCAGGCAGGGTGTGTGAGGAGTATAAATAGCGCTGCATCCTCACCGATGCTATTTTTAAACCAGGAGCCTTGACTGACTTAACCAAGGGCAAAACTCAGAAGTTAAATGCACTCACAGACACAGAGAACAATACTGTACCAGACTTCTTGGACACTCATGAATAACTGGGCGCCTGTTGAAACATAGCTCTTTCCTTTTGTCAGCTGTGTCTGTCTTTAGCTAGCTCTCATCTCTCTTTGTCATTGCTGAATGTAAGCCTCTTTCTGTCACATTCTTCCCCTTTGTTTCATTCTCTTGGGCTCTCTATTATGCTACTCTCCTTTCTGGTCACATTTCATGCTTCGTTTGTATTTTATTTCTATATAAACTCAGAACTTTATGAGATTTATGATTTATGATTTTATGAGACGAGACATTTACTGATATGTTTTTCAATTCACAATGAGAACTTGCTGTGGATTTCTATGAGGCCGTACAGTGCAGCATGTTGGGCAGAGTTACAGAAGATACAAAGTCTTACTGCACAGTACACAGAATACCTGAGCAGTTTATTTGTCATTTTGTAATGGTGCATGTGTGTTCATGTGTGACTGTGTGTATGAATGAATGTCACCATATGCTGTGTGTTTGCACCCACTAGTTTACCTGTGGAGGTGATTATGACTCAGTGTGGCAGGTCACTGCTTCTAGTGTTACAGTCGAGACCTATGATTGCCTAATGTCCAGCTGAGGTGTTGATTGCCCTATGTACTGAACTGTTGTTTAGTTAAGCCCCAATATACCTCCATAGACAATGGAACAAATGGCATGTATTGTTTTGCAGTGAAGCAACTCTTCTTAAAGACAGTCTCCAGTGTTTGCATGAAGCTGAGTCTCACCTACTGTATTAAAGTGTATTTATTTTCCTGCTTGAGGTCAGCTGTCACTCATACCTTTTGTTACATGTAATTATTAGTACAAAAGACTTCCATTAAAGAAATAATTACATTCTTCATTTTGACCCAGGGATCCAATTCTTAAGCTGTTGTCCTATTTCCAAAAACTCTAAAATGTAGTCTAAAGGGAACATGACCATTCAATATGAGTATCAGGTACACAATTTGATCTGCCCTTGTCTGCCCTTTGCATCAAAACTCTACAGCGTGGTTATTTCTTTGGTTATAGTAAGTAAACATCAAAATCTCATATGGCCATGAAATCACTTCCAGCGTCCACCACCAAGTCTTTTGTGTCAACCTGCCCTTTCAGATTATGTGATTTGGCATTAAGAGATTGAGGAGTGCTACCCTAATCATAGTCTTGATATACAAAAAACTATACTGGCAGTGTTTGAATGGGGACTTTGTCACATGGCAGATGTTAAAATGAAAAATATCCCTATCAGCAAAAGTTTGTCAAGCCTATCCAATTTATAAGAGCATCTGAAGAGCTAATAGTCAAATGTCTCTTTTGTTTATTGGACCTTCTTCATGCAAAGTGACTTGTGATCTTTCCACCACTCCACTAGAAATACTTTTTCACAAAATGTGACTGAACAACATTCCTGAATGAGCACATTTAGTTGTCTGAAGTCACCAGTGGTAGCAGACTGCTGCCAATTAGAAACCACAGCCTGTGCTTTTTCAAATGCAGTTGCATCTACAAAGCTCAGTTTGTTGTTGGGTTTGATCATTTTACTGATGGCAGCCTTTTCCCACTGCTATCTACAACTGTAGCTCTCCACATGGCAGTGGTCCCAAAACGGTCTGGTTGGACCAAAACACCAACCCGGCACACATATTGTAAATCCTCCTGCACAGACATGCACTGTTTGAGTTCCTTCCTGCCACTTGGCTCCTGTGAGCCCACATCTGAGTCACAGGGACATTTGTCATGCCAACACATTGTTGGCAAGCACCAAAACAGAGAGGTAGGAAGTTAGAGGCTACTGACACAGCAGGGAACTCTATAAGTACATCTGAGGGCATGTACATACTATACATGCATGCCGTTTTGCTACTCAGACATATACTTATGTGCATGTAGTTGTTGTGTCTGTTTGTGCCAGACATAATTATACATTTACTGTAAATTCACAGTATCTCCTACACTTACAACACTTTCATTTAACCAAAATAATAACCCTAGCTGTTTTTATTAAGGAATTAATAGTGTTAGAGTGGCAGTGGAATTTGGTTTACAGTGTTTATTTTTTTCTGTGTGTTTATGCAGACTCTCTGCTATCAAATGCTGAGGGCATTATTAATCAATTTATGCATTTAGACTGTCCATGGTGTGTTTAAAGTTAATTGAAGAGTTGTTTACATATACTATGTGTGGAAGAACAGCCTACAGTTTTGAAGGTGTACATGGATATTTTAGATCTGTAAAACTGTGACTTTTGCTTGCATTCTTAGATACTCTGTGGTCGATTCTGTCCGTATTGTCAGGTGTTGGTATCAGTGTCAGGGACCAGAAATGGATTAGTACTGGCGGTATAAGGGACTGAGGGAAGTGAGCAAAGGCAGCCAAGAAGATCAATCAGAGGTCTCACCTTTTCTTTCATTTCTGTCAATGGAGAACAGAGAGCACAGCCGGCACCTGTCTACTGCAGGGACACCATTACAGTATAGACAGACACCCTGACAGAGACAAAGAGGGGGATGGAGACGATGACTGAGAAATAACTGAGAGAGAGAGAGAGAGAGAGAGAGAGAGAGAGAGAGAGAGAGAGAGAGAGAGAGAGAGAGAGAGAGAGAGAGAGAGAGAGAGAGAGAGAGAGAGAGAGAGAGAGAGAGAGAGAGAGAGAGAGAGAGAGAGAGAGAGAGAGAGATTTGAACATGGAAATAAAGAGACAGAGGGGGTCTGTTCTCAGGAGACAGTCAGGGTAAAGTTGTGTTAAGCTGTGATCAGAGAGGGGGATCGGTCCACGTATCCTCTGTGTGCTGAGTGTCATGTTTTTGCAGCGGGAAGTCGATAAACAGCCATTCTCCTCTCGCACACCAGTTCTCTCTCAGCAAATGTATGTTTAGGCTGGCAGAGGCGAGCTATGGGTGGTGGGGCTGTTAGCTTTGTGTGACTCTTGTCCATAGGGGCAATACAAAATAAAAAAATTATAATGGGCATGTACATAAAGTAGGGTAACTTGTATTTTCAGCAATGATAGTAAAACATTTTCTTTCAGCAGCAGTGTAGGATAATGACTAATGAAAGTGTTTGTATTTGGGATAGTCAATGCAAGATTTCTTTTTTGAATGTATATTATTATTCAATATATCAATGAAACAAGTAAATGTTCGGTTAGGCCCAACATTTAGGCATTGATTATATTATATGCCAGGGGAGGAGATAATAGTCAGCCTTGACAAAATCTGGATAAAGCATGCATTGACATTAATACAGGAAAATAAACTCTAACCTGTTTCTACATGTGTGTCTTTGAACAGGGGAATTTTAAGGGAAGCAAGATGTGGGCAGATGTGGGCTTGAAAAACAATATATTTGTTAACAGATACAGCAGGGAATCTTGTGAATGGTGGATATTTGAACTTTTACTATCATGTCACTGAAGATGAAGTCCAGTTGGCTGCTTTTCATAGTGCCCCAGGTTACATCACCGTGACATGTCCTCATGCCAGAGTAGAATATAGTTTGGAGGAAGTAGACTACATCATTTAGCAGGCTGTCTGCTGGTTGCAACATCATACTGCCGTAACCTAGCAACCAGTATAGAAGAAGGGCTCGCTCAGGCAAAGCTTCAGTTCCAGCTGGTGATCTCTTTTGTGTGCGTTTGTGTGTGTGTGTGTGTGTGTGTGGGGGGGGGGGGTCAGCTTCCTGGGATAATGGATGAGTGTTGTAGAAATGAGCGTGCTGGCTCAGTCCTGCAGGGAAGATCAATATCAACTATATATTCATCTCTAATTACCACAGCGGAACTTAGAAGGAATCTCTTCCTTTCTCCTCCCCGCCCTCTTGCTCTCCTTCAACATCTCTCCTTCCTCTTTTTTCTTTCTTTCTTTGTCTCCCTTTTGTATTTCCTCTCCACTACTTCATTTACTCAGTCTGTCTTTCTCTGTATTTTTCAAATTTAAAAATTGTTTATTGGCGTGACAGAAAAAAGCCTATGTTGCCCAAGCACCTTAGTACGGTACATTAGTTACAGACCAATATTTTCACATTACAGTTTCTCCGGTCTTGTATTGGCTTTATGTGTATTTGTAAAGCAAAAATATTTTTCTTTCTCTCTCACTTGCACCTCTTTCCCTCTCACTCATTCCATCATAATTTATGAAGCCAGGACATGGAAACCTAAATACCTCTCTCTGCTATATTGCCTTTTGTCCTTTTTTGTCTCTTTTCTCAGGCTCCACAACCTCACAATGATGACAACTAGACATGTTTTATGACAATATTTGACAAACTCTCTTGATATTTTCTCTTTTCAGTTCTGAGTATAGGGGAAGGAGGTTTCTGGGAAGGCACGGTCAAAGGGAGGACAGGCTGGTTCCCAGCAGACTATGTGGAAGAAGTTCAGATGAGGCAGTTTGACCCACGGCTTGGTAAGATGCACACACACACACACACACACACACACACACACACACACACACACACACACACACACACACACACACACACACACACACACACACACACACACACACAGCAATACGTTTTTATCTTGATGTAGTGTGTTGCTCTGGTGTTTGCTCATAGCTCTGTCCATGGTGCTGAAAAGCAAAGTAAATCCTATAGCCCTTGCTAAGGTTTTGGAACATCTGCTAATTTATTTGTGATCAAATAAATTAGTCAAAGTATTTAACATTAATGTTTATGTCTCAATTGAAACCACAGCCAAAAAATATAAAATATAAAAAATTATAAAAAGTATTAATTGAGAAACCTCTTATCCTGACCGACAACCACCGCAGTGACAATAGTGATGACTGAGCTCAGAGATCTAAAGTTCAGAAGTCTTATGGCCTTTAATGGCTGTGTCTTCAGCAAACCAGGTGATGGTGTTGGAGCTGTGTGTGGCCACACAGTTGTGCATTAACAGGGAGTACAAGAGGGGTCTGAGCACGCAGACCTGAGGGGCTCCAGAGAGTCAGGGTGGAGGATGTGGTGGTGCCTATCCACACGTCATAGGGTCTGCACCTCAGGAAGCTTTGGATCCAGTCACAGAGGGCTGTGTTGAGCCCCAGGTCTCTGAGCTTGATAACAAGCTCGGAGGGCACAGTGGGTTGAATGCTGCACTCTAGTGTATGAACAGCATTCTCACATATGTGCTCCTCTGGTTAAAGGAATAAGGTGATGACGTCATCCGTTGATCTATTTGGCCTGTATGCAAATTGAACTGGGTCCAGTGAGCCGGGGACGGAGAAAGTGAAGGTTTTCATTATCCTCCTTAAAGCACTTAGTGATGGTATGAGTCTAACTGAGTGGTAGTTGTTAAGGCAGAGGGGGCAGGTGGCACCTTGCATGGTAGCCCCTCCCATCAGTGTATGAATGGGTGAATGATGACAAGTAGTGTGAAAGCACTTTGAGTGGTCGGAAGACTAGAATAGCGCTATACAAGTACAGTCCATTTACCGCATGTTTCTGGTGTTGGAGTCGTGGCAGTTAGACTCCACTTTGTCCCTGTATTTGCTGCACTCATCCAAATCAAAGTTGTAAGCGTCAGTCCGTGCTTTAGGTTTGGCACACGCTTAACCCAGTTAACCCAGGGATTCTTGTTTTGGAATGTCCGTACAGTAATCCTTGGTTCGACGTCATCAGTGCATTTTCAAATGTAGCCAATGGTTCAGGTGCAGTTCATGTATGTGCCCATGTTGTTGTCCTGAAACCCAAACCCTCTAGAACAATGGAAAAGTCTGCCATTGATGCGTTGAGCCAAGTCTCTACTAGTTCTGAGTTCATCCAGCTTATTAGACAGTGATTGGACATTTGCTCGAATAATACTTGGCAGAGAAGACCATGGTCCACAACCTTCACTTGCTTTGTCTCCTTCATTCAACCATGCAATGGCAAGGGTCAGAAGACATAGATCCCTGCCTTTGCCTGCTGTCCGGCTGACAATGCACCTGACAACATTGCCTATCCATGCAGGCCGTGCTAGGGGCACCACTTCATGTAGTCAAGGCCCGGCTACCAGATGCTCGCCGACAAGCTCAGGGGTTCCTGGATTCCTTGTCCTGGGTGAGGTGCTGCAGCTCCTTCTTGGCTAGTTCATGTGGAGTCTGTGAATCGCACTTGGTCTGGCCCTTCCCCTAGGACCAGTTTGCCTAACGAGGAGCCATCGCCCCTGACAACAGAACTGCCAGGGTCACAGCAATGCACAAACTCCTTCATCAGGATAAAGTGTCGGTTCTCGAAGGGGTTAGACATATTTGTGACTATATGTCATTGTAAACTTTTGTCATCACTTTCTTGATTTCCTAATTAATTTCAATTTAAAATGTGTTTTAATTAACTACCCACGTCATATATAGAACATTTCTCAGTCAAATATATCTCCTGCAACCACCACCGACTGCCTACAAAATTAAATATTGATTTTAATGAAAAATTCTATTTCAGGATTTTAATGATCAGGAAATGATTGAACAATAATGCACAAAGTGGCAATGACATAACTTGTGTTTCCCTAGGACATGCAATATTATCTGCAAATTGTGTCAATAAGAAGCGAGAATGTTCATACAACTCATCTGTGACCATGTAGGTGTGGTCTCACTGTTAAATAGACACCAGTATGAGATTGCGTGAAAGAACATATTTTTCTACTTGATACAGGGGCTGTTCGACTACAACCATGGTTTAAGTGTCCTGCATGTTTATTGTCATCTAATAAACAGAATGTTCTCCAGAACAACTTGTAAATTGGCCAAATATTATGGTTAATCCCTTGACCTTTGTTTAGCCATTAAAAGAAAGAGACTGTTTAGCCTGAGTTCAAAACATTTACACAGAAACTTTTCAGGAAATGCAACAACAAATTACCAATAAACTGTCATATATTACTGACATATATTTTCTTGATTTAAAAAGTTCCACTTTTAATTACAGTATTTTTAAGTTTGTTATTGGTGTTTTTAGCATTAAAAATGCAAAAATCGATTGATTCAAAACTTGTGGCATAATACAGCATCAGGTGTGGAAAGCGTTCTCTCTCACACACACATAATTGCTAGGGACAAGCTCAATTCAGTAAATTGCACAGCAAAAGAGTATTTTGTGTTTACCTATTACATTTTTTAAACATTATTCTATGGTTTGAAACAAAACTGCATCCTTAAATCCACCCACAGTATTACTCAAGGATTACTTTTTGGTGTAACCCCTTTCTTCAGAACCCTCCTCATCAACTTCTATGTCAGTTTGTTATTTCCCACAACCATCTGTCAACAGTCAACTGAGAATGTGCCTGGACTTGAGTTTCTGATGTTTTATAATTGAAGAAAGCGACCATGCTTAATATTACAAATCACAATAATCTTCTAAATTTGGCACTAACCGGTGATTTTTTTTTAGAAAGCTGATAATTAGTCTGCGAGTAAAACGAACTGTTGCACGTAATGACTCAATGTTATATCATCTGTTTTTTGGGCAGCAAAGTTCACAGCCAAGAAAAAAATATAACACCGAACATCAAAACATGCTTTCTCGGTCACTAATGAAAGGGTATCAACACTGTAAATCAGTTTGAAGGTCAGCACTTTTTATGTGGATTCAAAGTATTACACACTGTAAATATATGCTGACCATGATGAATCTGTCATCCATCCTACTGTGACAGATTTGAATGGAACTCTTTGTAAACAACTGCAAGTACATCAGATTAATGTGACCACATCCCGTTTAGTCATTTAATTAGCAGATGGCACATTTCGATTGCTGTCATCTCAGGGGCAACAACATGTGCAGCCTCATGAAAAACATCTGGTCACTGTTTGAAAAAGTTTAGCAAAATGCTGCAGCAAGTACAAATATTGGAAATGGGCCAAGGACAAGTTTGTCATAAATATCTCCCTATATCTTGTGTGTTTATTATGCATCTACTGGGACCTACTTCTGGAGCAATTGGGGCATTTTCCCTTTTTCAAAGGGTTGTTGAGGGATTGGGGTTACCTCAGAGTATGTGTGAAGAGATGAGAAAGGCCGGAATTTCTAAATACCCCATTTAAATGCATTGTGAGAAAAAGATAGGGGAAGGTGGGAAAGAAAGGGCCAGATAGTGAGTGAGACGGATGGTGGAGCATACTCTAAAGGACAGCAAAGTGGAGATGGCAGAGCGTGTCTTTCAGAGAGAAAAAGAACGAGGAGAGGGAGGGATGGAGGGAGATGGGCCTGATATTGAGCCCCACTCACTCATAAATCTTGGGGTACCTAATTCTCAAAAATTCAAATTGTATTCTGCCTTCTCTGTCCTCCCTAATTGACTGTATTGTTGTGCCTCTTTGATATTAAACAGGGAAGCTTGGTGTTAATCATCAGCATACATTTATTCTTACTCTAAATGAAAAAGGCCGATGGTTCACCATCACAAACATTAAGCACATTTACACAGTGGGTCCCTGTGTTAATTGTTGTTATCTCTTGATATATGCCAAATATGAGTAAAGAATTCTCTTTTTTTCTCTTCTTGGAATATACTTAACAATAGTTTTGTTGATCTTGAATTCTGGGTTTATTTACAAATGGATCCAACCAGATTAAGGTTTTAAATAATCTAGTCAAATACGAATTTGAATTTAAATCCCTTTCATCACTAAACTCCATCCACATATGCTGTTTCTCTTGGTAATACGTCACATTACGTAAAGATAAAGACGGCTAACTTCTTTCACTGACACTTTAAACCAAGTCCCCAGGAACAGTGCTAGGAGATTTTTGGTATTGTGGCCACACACACTACATGATCCACAGTGGCCCTAAACCCCTTTTCCCATGCACATTCACCTCAAAAGGAACGGCCATAAAATGAGGAATAGATTTTTCACAACACCAAAAGGACTTGTATTTATAATCAGACTGTTATCCATTCAGCCCAAAGTCTAGAAAGGTTACTTGCAGATAAAGGTGATTAGATTATAATTGTGTTTAATGATCGAAATTAAAGTATATTATACAGTGCAATATATTTCATATTTTATTTAATAACATGCTAATTTCTGAATTTACTGAGGCATTTCAAAGCAAGTCTTAACATAATCCCTAGATTCATCAACAGTGATACAACAGCAGAATAACACACACTTGGACACACTAAAACACACAAGAGTTGTTTATCTGAAGGCAACCATTGAGGCGTCACTGACAGTTAGGGCAATATGTCTCAGCCTAGTGAAGCAGTAAAGACAGCCCTGTCTACAATTAAGTAACCCTAATACTACTGCTCTCTCTTTCTCATTCTCTCTCTTTCTCTCTTTCTGCCACTGTACATCACCCCTGAGTCATGACACTGAAGGTGCTATCCTTCTTCATCCGTCTCTGCGTCAATTTCTTTTCACTCCTCTCTGCCAGTTTTGAAAGAGATGGAAACAGGGGCGAAAGACAAAAAAAATGGGATGATGGAAAAAGCTGTTTCAGTTTGGGAGAGAGGGAGGGCATGGGCAGCGGGCAAAGAGAAAGAGAGACGGAGAACGATAGAGAAAGGAAGCAGATGACCATGTGAAAGAGGGACAGTTTAAACCATCACTGACTCTCTTGGCTGTTATCTGTCACCACACTGCTCTTCTCTCGCTCAGCATGGCCAGGGCTACCTGCAGCCAACAGTTCATCTTCAACCGGTGCTTGAGGGGACAGAGGGAGGAAAGACAAAGGCCGCAAAGCGTAGAAGTAAAAGGGGAACAAAATAGGAGAAAAATAGGAAAGAGGAGGGCATGAGCGACTGACAGAGAAAATGAGGGCAAAAAGCAAGACTATTGATTGAATTCATTAAGCGTACAATGAGTGATGCAGTGGTGAAACGCTGCTGGCTGTGGGCAAATGGCTGATCTGTGTTTTTGTTGGGGAGGTGTGCAGTATCCATGTGTTTATTATAAATCATTGTATGGTGTAGAAAAAGAAAAGAAATCGAATCAGTCCAGCAGAATATATGTTTGAATGTCTTCACACATCCTGCAAACACCCTCTAACACACTCACACAGCACACATGCTGCTGCCCTGTATGTGGGGGTTAATGGTAGATGTTTACCCGTGGTAATGGAGGGAATAATGATGTGAGTATGAACTGCTCTTCCCTTTCTAATGATGCTGCCAAATTGCCGGGGGCCACTCATTTTCAGCAATAGAACTGTTAATCTACAATCTGTTGGGATTTTACTGCCCTCAAGCCAAAGACCACTCCCCCCACCCTGCTATCCGTCAATAAGAAATGGGCATGCTACAGCCAAATACAGAGACAAAGTCTTCCAAATGGTAAATAAAACGGCAATGTATTTTTAACAGCCCCAGTTTCCATTATATCAGCCTTAATTTTTCTTAGGTTGCCCTATAGCCTCAAATGTCCTTAAGGACCTCTACACACACACACACACACTCACAGCACAATGATGCACATTTTCTCTGTGACGGGATAAGCAATGCTTGATTTTCTCAATGGTTTGATCTCTCAACAAGCGTGCAAACTTTTCTTTTCTATTTCTTTTCTCTTTGTGCTCATTCACTGTATTCCCTTGCTTTTCTCACACCGCGGCACAGTTGAATGACTCACAGCCGCATGAATCAGCTCAGTCAGATCCAGCCTGAGCTATTTTTAGCCTGCCCATTAAGAAGTTTTGGAGTGTGTCTGCACTCCCCTAGAATGCTTAAACATCAGCGTTGCTGCGGCAGCTGAGACTGACATGAGCAGAGCAAGTTGGAGGGTATGGTGGAAGAGTGAGGTAAGAGGGCACAGAGAGATGGTGCAATGGATTTGTGAGGGATCATACAGGGAGTCATCTGGTCAAAACTGTGGAACTAGCAGCATAGTTTACCGAACAATTGGGGGGTCTGTTTGGGCTCTTTGTAGCTTTGTTCTTCCCCAGTCATGTCCGAGGTGCAAGGTCAATAGCGTTCAAGTACTATCACTCTTTTGAACATATTTGTGCACATTGCTACATTAAAGATGAATATTAAGGGCTCTATTTTAATGCTGCAATTGCAAATACAATTTCAGCCTACTGTATATTACTAAAATATCAGCATCAGTCAGAAAAGTTCTTGTCATAATTTATTATTAAATGAAATCCCAAATACAGTTCACTTTGTTGTAATAGCTACATTCAGAGCAGCTTCCTAATTAGAAAGCCATTCTGTTTTCAGGCTAAAGCTGAATCCCATAGGAACAAGTGACAACTCTGTACACGTGTCAACATACTACACAATTGAGACGTAAATACAAAGGCTTGATGGAATAAAGAAAGACAGATTAACTCAATAATTAATGAGGCGTGTCTTTCAGGGGAGATGAGGGCTCTTGGAACATAAGGACAAAGAGATGGATAAAAGACAGACCAGTAGATGTTCTCGTAGTCCATGGGGACAGGGAGACACATGTGGATGCTAGAAAGATGAAAGGGTCATTGTCAAATAATGCCTGCAATGTGCATTGCAAGATTATCTGTCCTTAGCTTAAACCAAATAGTTTATGGGCAACCCAGCTGCCAGAATAAAATGTTGGCATTGTACATTTCTGCAAACCACAGATACGTTGAATCTCGACCTTACTGAACCAAATACATGTTTCATATCAACATTTATAGATATCATTTTATCAACGTTATAATGTTCTAACCACTCTGCGCTCTTGCTGATTCAAAACTGCAACCTTTGCGTTTAGGTTTCGGCAACAAAACTACTGGGTTAGGTTTAATAAAAGATCAGGGTTTGGGTTCAAATAAGTATGTTGCTTTCGGTTTCAAATGGGACACAAATAGCGTTCTTCTCGTGAAACCATCTATCTACCTCTACCTCCTCCCGACGCTAACTTTTATTGGTTTATCTTGGTTTTAGTTTTTAAAAACGTTAGGAATATTTCAGGTAGAAGTGAATAGTTGTTAAATGTTCAAAATGTTAAATGTTGCATGCCAATGTATAAACCAAAATGCAGTGCCTGTATAGAAGCATTCATACATACCACACCTTCATGTGAGAGATTCCTGTTGATTGTTACAGAGTTAGTTTAAGCTATGTGTTAGTCTGCTGACAGAGCATTTGCCTACTTGACAGGAACAACTGCACTTCAAGCCTTTCTCTCTTTTTCTTTCCACTATTCTTTTCCGTTTCTTTCTGTCATCTCCCATCGTTGTCATGTGATCGGCATTTCAAGGATGGATCAATCTTCAACCCTTCACACCTCGAATTTCACACTAAGACAATGAAAATTAATGTTTTTCTGTGTTAACAAGGCCAGTCACACCGAGGACATGTTGGTAACACTAGCGTCTATCTTGTTACACCTTTTCCGTCTGCTTGCTGTGGAGGAGACAGGAAATCCCAAAATGTAATGCCTTAAGTTGCATGCTCTAGAAGGCAACATCTGCCTATCAGGTTTAACATTATGATTAGAATTAGAATTTTTCAATATTTTATACGTATTTAAAATAATTATACTTTCAAGAGCATCACTGCCATTTAAAAGCGAGCCTACCTATTGATATATGTAATTTATCTGTTTCATTACAGTCTAATTCAAGATCACGAAAAACCAGAAAGATAAAGACCAAATCAATGATGGTGGCAGGATGAAAATATACAGCTACAAAAAAAACCCAAATACTGCTCTGATCCTCCAGTGAGTCCTTATTTCTTATTAAGCCCTTTGTGCTTTCACAGTCACCTTGTCCATCTTTTGCTGTAATTTATTATAGCAGCAATTCTACATTTCATGTCAAATTGTTTTGATGTATTCAGTCTGTAGTTTTAGTGTTCTCAAAGGTTAAACTGAGCAAACTGAGCCAGCGCAAAAACATAATGAAAATAAAAAAGTATTTACTTTTCAATGATAAACTGAGTTAAGTCCTCTCATGGAGCTATACATTTGTCTGTACAGACCCAGACTAAAAAATACGTAGATAGTAAGTCTCTAGTGGTGACTTGTGAAATGCAGAGTGAGTATGCAAATGCTGACACCACAGAGGAGTGCATGTACACATGCAGAAAAATGGATAACTTTTACACATATGTGTGTGTATACTTATGCACACGCACACACTTCAGCAGTCTATATTCAGTGTGGAGTCAGCAGAGAGAGAGAGAGAGAGAGAGAGAGAGAGAGAGAGAGAGAGAGAGAGAGAGAGAGAGAGAGAGAGAGAGAGAGAGAGAGAGAGAGAGAGAGAGAGAGAGAGAGACATGTCTTTGGTATTAAAGTTTAGCTGAGTCAGTGCTACTGGCAGTTCAAGAGTCCGGCCGTTTACCCCAGTAAAAAGTGTCCTACAGTGTCATATCTCAAGGTGTGTTTTGTTTGTTCGTTCGCAGCAGAGTGATGGCCACTATCTGTACTTTTCATCAGAAGTCAGTCGAGGGTGTTGAGCCATCTCTCTCTCTCTCTCTCTCTGGAGGACAGATCCATATCAAATCATAATAGATGGCGATCCTATTTGAACAATGAATCAAAGCTGAAGCACGTCTCACAGTGGAGCAGAGACATATCACATTTGACAGGGGCAGCATTGGATGACAGCAGGTCGACTGCCCACGCACACATACACACACACAAATAAACAAGCATGTACACGTGCACAGGTTGCTGCATTTCATGCTTCTATTTCACAGTGTCATGGCTGCTCTTACACACCATATTCATCTGTAGTAATCATTTTTATGAGCAATCAAACACAGTTGGTTGAATCGTATTGTAAACATAAACAGTTTCAAGGCCATGACTTGATAACTACTGTGTTTCACTGTTGTGGGTGTCAAGTCTAGAAAATGTGGCAACACACACAGCAATATCTGGCAGAGCTGTAAAGCATCCCTCTCACTGGGCATGACTAATCACACGCCTACCTTTGCACCAAGGCATCCCTGTTTTGTTTTTTTCTCCATGTTGTACTCTCCACTTGTCGCTCAGCATCAGTCCCCGACTCTCCTGTACTACTGGACGATGGAAAATACAAATCTCTTTTTGGTTTTGAATAATTTTGCTCAGGCTGTTATGTCCGATATGAGCATTTAGAAGGAGAGAGAGGAGAGGTCATGCTCATGAGCCTGATGCAATTCTCAATGTTGATCCTTGATTATATGTTTTATGGGTTGGTGTGCATAACCACTGCCACATTTATTTTTTATATTTAATTTATTTAAAAGCAGTGCTTATATCGGCAGAAATATAAGTACTGCTTAGTAAAGTTTAATAGCTCAGTAGCCAACAATCTGGCTTCAATTTTTGAAAAAAGTTTGAGAACCTTTGCTATATATCCTACGGCTGAGCTGACACCAGTGGGGAAAGTTCCAATGCATAACATAGCGGTGACATTGATGATTCAGTAAACCCAGTTCAACTTGACGATTCAGTGTTTAAGATGCATTTGTTCCAATACTGAACACTCCTAGACTTCACTTCTCATTCCTAGAATATATGTTTGTGTGTCTTTGTTTGTCTGAGTGCATCTCTGCTTATCTTGACCTTGACTCAAAGGTGTGTCGTGATGAGCCCTCAAAGTGTCTTTGAAGAGCTTGTACAGTAGTTGCTTCTTGTTGTCTGAATTAAGCTGAATTATTCAAGGCTTCCACTTTGACAGAGAGGAGGTATTTATAGCCGTTGGTCTCTGCCTCCGACACTTACACGGTAACAACGAGCTCTCTGAAGGCTTTTTAACAAACCAACCAATTCTGAGAGAGGGGAGGAGGAAAAAGAAAGACAGCAGAGATGTGAAATATATACTGGAGTTGTTTGCTGGAGGCAGAAATAAAATGGGACATTAAGGCCAGAGACAGTTTTCATAGCTGCTCGACAAGGAAGTCTTATTTCACTCTCAAAACGAAGAAATCGGGGAAGCCTTTGCTGAGGAATTTGGAATAGGCTTCTACACAAAATGAGCGTTTCGGGAGTGCTTTTAGTCGTCTCTCGGCGAGGATGAGAGGGCG
Source organism: Ophiodon elongatus (assembly GCA_016806645.1). NCBI lineage: Eukaryota > Metazoa > Chordata > Actinopteri > Perciformes > Hexagrammidae > Ophiodon > Ophiodon elongatus. The sequence goes on along the minus strand of JACSYO010000597.1, from coordinate 39,453 downwards.
ACCAGGCCCGGCTCTTTTCAGTGATTCGAGCTGGGAGACGGACCAGTGGCAGGAGGGGCGACCTCCTTGTCAAAGTTTTAGAGAGGAAGTTGTAAAGCTAGAGTGGCAAAAAATGGACTGTTGTCCAGTCATGGTGTCCGATCTGCCTGTGCTTTGTAGTAGAATAGACGGGGTGGTAACAGTTGTGAAGGCAGAGCATCCAAACGCTGCATGTCATCACTTGCACTGGGGTAAGTCACTCCCTGTCAACTCTCTGCACTGTTCTGATGTCATCACACCACTACAATGGAGGGCAAACAGATGGCTCTCTTGTGGTCATACTGCATGCAATGTTAAAATGGTATCTTGTAGGAGAACCTAAAAATAGCCCTGTTTGTGAGAATGTGAGAAACTTGCAATATGACTCAGCACAAGATGTAGAAAATGTAGAAAATGTAGTAGAGACAGAAGAGGTGTCTGTCTGCAAGCGTACAAACGTTTCCATTTTTAGAAGAGTAGGGCGTGCACTACTACAAATTTAAGTAACTATGACTCAGAGATGGATTCAGTGCAAAACAAAATATGTCACACAAAGAACTCATTAAAGGTCTTCTTAATTTCCACTTAGATGATAATCAAAGGTCTTATCATTCGTCCACTTTTTCCTTTGTTCTTGCTTCCATTGCCTCCTCTTTATCTCAGCCCTTTGCTGCTCCACTAAAGGCAAGCTTTCTTGTTTTATTCTTGAACATTTTTATGTTTGTAGTTGAAAGTTCTTACTGGTTTGTCCCTTTTTAAAGATGGACATTTATTGATTATCAAATAAATTCCCAACGACCTTTTACTGGTCTTAATGAAATAAGAGTGGGCAGATCTGGCATTTTAAATAGAGCCGAGGCAAAGCGCTGTCCAGCTCTCACATTTGACAGCTTTGATAAACTCTTTTATTTTAGTGGTATTATTACATTTCATCTAGTATTCTATGTTTTTTTTAAAGCCTGTCTTGTGATGTTATTGTCTTAGTCTGTGCTTTGATCAAAGCGCCTTGTTGAGTTTATATCCAGAAACCATCTCTGCCCTCCCTCATTCCCGCTCTCTTTGACAGCCTACTGTGTCTGTACAGTGTTTGACTCTAAGTCTTAGTATGTTTAAGTATGTCTAAGTATATTTGAATGTAGTAAGGTTCACCGGAGAAAAATATAATCAGCTGACAAGTGTGATGTGACTGTCCTCATCACAAACATTTGTTCAAACACATGAAACATAATTTCTTTACCTTTGTTGACCTCTTGAGATTAAGGGAGTAATTATTGTCCTTCAGAAGCAAAGGTGGATGTAGTGTGACCTCCTAAGGATGAGGTCATGGCTGATCTTTGGGTGAACAAAGTGTGTAACTTTTAATACACTATTTCTTGTGGCTGCTTCACAATAAAATCCTCGCCGTGTTTCACCAGTGGAACACTTGTAATGTGAAGCAGCAGCAGTAAGATTACTTTTGCATTTAAGTCAAGTAACGTTTGAAACTAACTCGTTGATATGTCGGGATGCCCAGCCGTGATTATAGCTGTTTTGAACGGCGGAGTGAAAAGCCGGCTGTCATAGAGCGAGGCAAAACACTATAATCGTTTAAAAATGGGGATAACTGAGCACATTTTCAGACAGTCTCTCCTGAAAGGCATTTGCTGTGTTGCACTCAGTTGCACACATGAAAAGTGGGAAAAATATGTGTCAAGAATGATAAAGAGGGCGAGACATAGAAGTTCAAACATGACTCCTCACCTCCACACAGCAGACCAATCATGGCTAGAAGTGGGTGTGAATGTCAGATGGTCAGTATCAGAAAGTTGCAGAAGTCTTTGGAAACAGCACCCCGAATTCAGACATAGGAAGGATGACAGGGGAGGGAGTTTTTAAAGATTTGTCACCATCTAACAGGCTGTTCTGATGGCGTACAGTATACTTTTAGCAGTAACTTTATGCAGCGGTGACGAGGTGTAAAGGGACCGAACAGTAAATAGCATAAGCTGTTATGAATGAGACAAAACGCTGGATCACCGTCTGTGAGTTCCTTGTGTGTGTGAAGGCAACTATAATCCAGAACTGGGACGGTGGAGTCTGCTTCCAACAATAAAAATGTATACATAGAGACATTATATAGCTATTGCAGGAACAAATACACCATATATTATCAAACACTGGTTTAATTTATTAATGTCTTAAGGATTATAACTTTAACCAAAGATTAACAGTAGAGATGACAGATCAGAAAATAATGAATATGTATTAATTGTCATATAGGTTGTTTTGGAAGACACGAATCGGGATACATAATTTTCACACTATTAACTCTTTGATGTGATCACTATCGGTCTGTTGTCAACTACAACCATCCATTTCAGTCTTGTATTTAATCTGTTGTCCATGTCTTTCCACTCCAACATTCATTTTCAGTTTTTCTCCTTCTCATCTTTTCTTTTAATTAATGAAGCTACACTACATTATCCTTATCATGTCCATGTATGCAGACAAAGGGCTTGATTTTACTAGAAAATATCTAGTAGTGTATCTTACCCATATCAAAAGTGTGTGCTCATACAGTTTTAAGTTTTGTCATCTTTGATGTTGAATATTATCCTGCAGCTCCAAACCACGTACATGGTTTAGTTGAATCCCCTAAATGTACAGAACAGATAAAGATTAAATTGATACAGCCACTGCTTTTAGTCTTTCTTTTGTACTTTTCTGTTCTCTCTCTGTGTGTGTGTGTGTCCTCTCTATCGCACTTTCCTTTTGTGAGCATGACTAATTTCATCCAGGAATGAAAAAAATATTCACCTTTCTTTTAAAGTCTTATTCAAGAATCGTTTGGTAGAGGAACAGAAAATCAAGAATAGACACAGGAAGATGAAGAGGTAAAATAAAATCAAGTCATTGCTTTGTCCTCTGTGCTGTCTTGAAGTTTTGTATCCACCTGCACGGTCCAGCAACTCCCTGTTGAATCTGTGGAACGACAGGCACATTGTGTGACAGCACAAAACCGAAAGAAAGAGAGTATGAAGAGAGAGTCTTTATTTTTATTTGGCCACAAGCATCTCCTCACAGGCTGTGTGGCTCATGAGAAGTTTTTACACCAGAGAGTCCGGCATTGTCCTGATTTAATTTAAAGTGTTTTAGTATTCAAGGTGTAGGGAGCACTCAGAGTTTACTACAAAACAACATGGAACGAGGGGGCAGAACGAGCGAAGGAGAAAAGGAAAGGAGGGATGAGTGTGGAAGGAAAGAATTAAAAAGTCAATGAGGCTCCCTTGATAAGTGAGCATGTTTGTGTGAGTGAGTGTGCATGTTTGTCTGCAGCTCTTATCAGTGGTAAAACAGCAGAGGTTAATTCTCATTCAGCAGGGCTCAAAGACGGGGTGTGTGTGTGTGTGTGTGTGTGTGTGTGTGTGTGTGCGCCTGTGTTGGTTTGTTTTTCCGTGCATCTGTGTGTGAGTGATGTAGCTCTTACGTCCTTCAGACAAGGACGGTGAAGGTGTTACAATTTGTGCAGAATAGAGAAGCTCTGTGAATCAAGACGGGGTCGTTCACATCAGAACACTCAGAGAAGTAGCCCGTTAAACAGTGACAGAAAGAGCTGCAATTTTACAGCATTACATGCATTACACAGCGTTAGGTGCTAAATATGCTTTTGTCTCTACTACACACTGTGTTCACAGCTATCACCAGCAAGAACAGACTAACAGCTTATTCTCACATTTGTATGGATGAATTATTGCTCCGAGCACAACACCTTTTGCATGCAGAGCTTTCGTCTCTGGAAGTTAATAAAAAAAAAAAAATCAATCCCGGAGTAATGGAAAGGAAAAACAACTTTTTTTTTAAGTTAAGCTGTAATTTTGTCTTGACATACATTTCTAGTCATGTGGTGCTGAGAAGAAAAATATGGCCTTCTGGTACTGTTACCGTGGTTTAGCAAAATAAAAAATGATAGGCTTTTATAGTCACTATGAATAAAGCTTTAATACGTCTTACCAAAAGATCTACTTAAGCAAAATATGTTGCCCTAAATAGTCATTACAGGGTGTTTGTGCACATACAGTATATTGCCCCTCCTACAGTGCTGTATCAGACTTTGAAATACACAGCAACTTATTCTCACCTAAGATAAAATCGTTTGAACCCTTTCATCAAATCTCCAGCACTGCCATTTCTATCGGTGCAACAGAGTTAACCACTTGATCACAAAGAAGCTGAACTGAGCCAGTGAATTATTCTGACCAGCACGTGCCCCTAGTGCATTCCTGAAGCCTTCAATGCTCAACACAACAGGCTGGAAAGCCTCAATGCCTTAGTAAGTTGTTTCCCCACTTTTATCCTATCCTATACCTTTTTTTCATATAAACTGCATTTGCCTTCATCTGAAATGTGAAATGTATCCCCTCTTCTACAAGAGATAATTCCTCCCATGAAAGCCCAACTAAGCGCCAGGTGCTTTGAACAGAAAATGTAAAAGCTTCAATGAGCTCTGGTGTTGAGGTGAATGCTGCGGAATAATATCAGTCTATGATAGAGATGTTGGGGAAATTCTGATTTATAGTATCTAACAATCGGTGCAACAGATATTGGTGCAGCATGCAGCTCAAGATAACACTTTTACTTTGACTAATTCTAACTTTTTCTCCATTTTATGTGCTAGGCACTGTTTTTATAAGGACTACATTACCACCATCTGTGTTTCTGTCATCAGAAGTAGCATCAACAGTTTAATGAAAATTATATTATCTCCAGATTTCTTGTTAAACCACATTATGAGGCCACCTCCTAATGTGCACTCCCAGGCATTCATCATTCATGTTGCTTTCTCCCTCTGTGTGTTTACGAAATACTATGCTGTTATACTTCCCAATCATTTTTTATTATATATTTTGCTAATGTTCTGTATTATGATGTATTGTGTGAGTGATTTGAGGGAGAATAAACAACTGACTAAAATGTGGTTGGACATCAATAATGTCTCCAAACAGCGACAGTATTCCTAAAGCCAACAAACTGCCATGTTTGTCACTGACTCAAAATAGGTGGTTATCCTTTTATGTGCTTTATTTTTACGTGACTGTATAACAAATAGTTAATGATTGTCTTTGTTCGAACCTCGTTGCGCTTATCTGCCCCTCTGACAGCCCAGATGTTGTCGCTCTGTTGCAGATTGGAATATGCTTCCCCTTGTTTAGTTACATCTGCTGCTAAACCACGGCGTCCTGTACTGCAGAGCACACCAAAATAATAATACAAATTATAATAATAAACCCTCCTATGGTACTTTAACTTAAGCAGCAGCCTTTACTTACAGTGGACTCCCTTTGTCATGACTCTCGTACACTAAGTGTGTGTGTGTGTGTGTGTGTGTGTGTGTGTGTGTGTGTGTGTGTGTGTGTGTGTGTGTGTGTGTGTGTGTGTGATAGATGGAAGTGGAGTTTAGGTTATCTGTGCTATCTGGACACTGCCTTTAGATGCTTTTGGGCTGTACAAAATAAATGACAACTGTGATGAATGAGCTGCATTTCACACTCTTAGACTGCATCTGGTATCACCTGGTGTGCGCACACACATACACCACTGTACTTTTTCTTTTTTACTTCTGTCCTTTTTTGAAGCAAGGGCTTTTTGATGATGTGTGAAGCTGAATGAGCACGTGCGTGCGAAAGCTGAGTGAGAGCTGTAAAGGACTCTAAATGTCCAGGAGAAAACAATTGCTGACTCATCCACAACTTTCTCCCCAAATATCAGCCGCTTCTTTCATCTCTTCTTCCCTTTGACAACCTGGGCTAACAAAATGCCACGTCTTTCCTCCCAAGAGCCGACGTAGAGTAACCTTCTAAGCCAGGCAAAATACCAATCAGCTCTCCCCTCTCTTTTCCTCATTACCTTACCTCACAAAAACACCCACTCAGATATATTCAACGCTCTAATTGCTCTTGAGCAATCTGAAATTTGTTGATGTTGTTTTTGTGAGGTAATGCCGTTCATTTTCATATACCCACTTTCCCTCAACCTTCCTTTTCTACTTCTATTTTAGTTAGAGATTTTGCACATTTCATGTCTTTGTACAGTTGTCTTAGTCATCTAGGTTTTAAGATGTCAGAGCAAATTAAAAACAATTCACAGAGTTTCCTGTTTGCAGCGAAGAAAGCTTATAAAACAGTGCCTGATTGGAGGGAAGGGATGTTTGGTGACACCACTTATCTGCTGCTACAATTTTGCTAAAACATCATTACCTCGGCCGTTTTCCAACACATCTATAAACCCAATCTAGGGAAGTGGAGGGCAAAAGGAAGATGCCCCCTGCGTAGGAGTTCTCAACCACCCTCTCATTCACAGGGATAAATGCTGGGGAAATCTGGACTAGTTGAGCTACTAGATGAACTTGCCCTGTAGATTTTTCGATTTTGTTCTAACATGCATTTCACAGAATTACTTTTGTCCACCCTCAGAGAACAGACATGATCTTGTTGCATTCAATTGTGGATTGTTTGTGTGGGTGGACAGAACAGTAACTGATAGCATAGTGAAGGCGAGACATCAAGAGAAGTTTCAGTATAGAAAATATAACACGTGCTCCTAGGATGCACATGCTGCTATTGGAGAAACTGGTGTCTCTTTTGCTTTTTCAAGCTGAATTTCCTCCTTGTATTATTGATCACTGCAGCAAAATTATGATTTTAGAATGAAAACAAATGTTCTCCTCCGGATAGACTGAACCCAAAACTTGATGTTTGATGTTGACACTCAATAGCAAGTAGCTGTCAAACACGTTTGTGGCTGCACTGGAAATCATTTTAAAATGTCTGTGGCTGATAATCCATAAAATAACAAAAATACACCACGTACAAAATTGCTCCAGACGGGGCAATTGGATCACCAAAGTTTATTTTTCTTCTTTTCCATGAAAATGTTTTTGAGGGAGAATTTTCCTTTCAACTAAAATGACATATCATCGCAGCCAGTGACCACGAAGGTGACTCATACCAATTGACTATGGTTCTTGCTCTCGGAAGAGATGGACCGTGTTATGGACAGAGCATGGTTTTGTAATGTCGGATGCTTTCATTAAAACAGCCTCCTTCCTGTGAGTGAAACATGTAGTGAGGGAAGAGGAAAGCTACACATTTGCAATCTTGTTGAAAGAAATGGATGTGTAAGAATCAGAGAGATTGAGATTCACACAGCGGTGCTCTTGGAGAACGAAGAACCCAGCACAAGTAAACAAGGTTATAATAGAACGGCAGATAAAGACAATAAAAAGGCAGGTGAGAGAGGATGAGCAGAGGAGGATGGTTCAGACTTAGGAGTGCTTTTTATTGTTTTTGCCCTTCTGGTGTGTCACCAAGTGTCAGTGGATGCCGTCATCAGAGCTTCAAGTTGCTCTCAGCTGACAGTCTGTCACTCACACACACAGTCAGACGGACAGGCTAAAGTGGATCTGAGGATACCAGCCACTTCAAGTCTGCTCACTTACTTTGATCTCTTTCCCGTCTCGCTCCTTACATGGCTCTTTCTTTCGAATACACACATATACAAGACATGTCAAACAGCTTGATGAATTGCCTATATTAGATAGCAGACAGCAAAAGTGACAGGAAACAGAGAAGCAGCGGGGACATGTGACCAAGGCTACAAGCCAGACTCGTGGCTTCGTGCCATGTGTCTCACATCACCACCAGGATACCCCTCTCTCTCACAGCTTTGCCCAATTAAGAGTTTCTGTGTGGCCTGAAAGGGTGTGGGGTGTGTAGTCAGCAGATTGCTGTTTAGTGGAGGTGCAGTGTGTATTATTGGGATGGGGAGAGGGCATCGATCTCTATCAGTACTCCCATAGGATAAATCCACCCACATGCTGACAGAAACCACATGCACACACACAAACACACACACTTTAATTGAGCTCAACGCCGTTTCAATTTTAGTGCATTTGCTCATTTTGAAAGAAACCCTTTAAAGGAAGAATTATGCAATTATTTTACTGTTTCAAAGACAAAAGAAATTACCATGGAACAATTATACTCTGGTAGGTTAAGATAAATGAAGCATGCTAATGATAATTACTTTTTATGTGGTAGCTTAGTTTCTCTCTGAACTAACTGAATTCGATTTTTGCTGACATTTTTATACTAACACGCAAAGAGCTGTGGCGGAAACAGCCTTGACATTTCAGGATTTTTGTAGATTTAAAAAAAAGTCACTAGCAGGATTGAATCTTAACCAAATAATAAAATGTGTCCTTCCTAAATCAAATTAAAGAAGTGCTGACTTTTTTTAAGTTAAATACACTGTTCAACCCAGTATGAAAACATGTATCAATTTTAAATTAAACAGGGCTTTAATCTGTTTTGCAGAGACCCGGGAGGACCGCACTAAGAGACTGTTCAGACACTACACTGTGGGATCTTACGACAACTTCACCTCATACAGGTACAGCCTCTTTTCTTGAGCTAGTATGCTAATGAAATGTGCAGGCCATGTGTATTGGTATATACTGAAGTGCACAAACTGTATTGCCTGAACAGGGGTAATGGAGTCCATGTGAGAAGGTGTTGGAGTGCTATGGAGCTGCTGCCATCTAAAGGCACAAGGCTGTTAGTGCACTCAGTTCTAATTGTAAAGTGCTCATTAGATTATATTACATAACTCTGTTTAACACTTTGTTTTGCCTGTATGTGCACTGTGCACACACAATGCATGTGGGCACATGCATGTGCCTGTGCTTCATATTTATGTGATTTCCTGCCGGGATGTTCTTATCCGACCTATTTAATGTTCAGATCTTTCTTTACTCTTAGTCCATGTCTTTTTTTTTTTCTTTGTGCCCTCCCTGTCTCAAGCTGAGATGCATTGTGGAGAGAGTGGTTGCATTGTGTGTTGACCTCTCTTCTGAATCAGATTTGTTATCTGAGAGTGGAATAGCAAGCTATGTGTGGTTTTGTTATGATGCAAATTCCGGCTTTAATGCCACAGTGTGTCAATTTGAGACACAGCGCTAGTCTGAGTGAGCATTGTTTCCACCCACTTTTTCAGCCTTTTATAAAATGTCAAATTCTTGCATTCCAGGTTTTAGTTGGATTAAATGCCATCTCTGTAACCAGGGCTCTGGGTTTGTAGAAGTAGCATTACCACAGTCACACTCGCCTGTGATAGCGTAGTATTCATATCTTTTTCTTTAGGAATGGCAGGTAGTACCTTTAACCAAATGTAGTTTAGTTGAGAACTGGGGAAATATAAAATGTTGTACATTTCTGGCTTTCCAGAGCTGCCAAACTAAAAGATGAACACTGCAAAAAATCACAGCAGGTTACAGCTATGACACTGAGGTTTTAAGCGGTAGATGCAACATATGAATGTCTGAATAAAAAAAGAATTTCACATGCCTGCAAGGTCGAGGTAGAACAAAAAGTTGTACAATTTACTAGATGTATATCTGAA
>JACSYO010000597.1:0-25000 GCA_016806645.1 Ophiodon elongatus | reverse complement strand
GCCAGCATCTTTAGCTAAGCGCAACACTTTATGAGGGATTATGTGCCAGACTATTTCTTGGTTCTGAGAAGTAGCCAGACAACCAGCAGAAACTCTGGGTCTCCACTCTGTTATTGGTTCTGACAAAGAAATCATCTTTTTTTTATTGATTTTTTTTATTGATTTAAACAAACAAGAATGTGTTAATTGATGAGCTTTAGAGGTGCTGGTAGGTAGATTTTGTTATCTTTGGACAGAGCCAGCCTTGCTGTTTCCAGTCTTTGTATGCTAAATTAAATGAGAGAAGTATTAGCCTTCTCATCTAACTGTCAGTGCGAAAGCTAAATATCTATATATTCTTTCAACATAATTGATTTGTTTACTTGCAATCAGTATATTAAGGCATTTGTGGCTGATGTGTTCTAATATATAAAAATGTAGGCGTAATTGCATTTATTTGGAGTGCCTCTAACTTAGTGGTTCATGTCCATTTAGCTTTGTCTTTTTTTGTTCCCAAGTCATTGTCTTTGCTCATCCCTGCTTGTGTGTAAGCTGCTGAGACCACAGATGTTTGGCAGGTTTAGAATGAGTGAGGTAGACTGAAAAGACAATGGCTGGTAAGATTCCTTTATTGTAAATCAAAGAAAAGACGGACAGACGGATTCAGGCAGTGCAAAAAGCTTTACACAAGATGGTGCGTGTAAAGTGTTTCAGAGCCAAAATCATGATTCTTCACTCCTGTTTCAAACTTCTCCTAAATGTCTTCGTTTTTCACATCCTAAACTGTGTTGAACTCCCGGTCCTGCCGCACTGCTCCTCCGCTGGGATTACTCTGCATAGTGTACATGCACAGACGCATGCTCTGACATGGACTCACACACACAGAGACTTGCAGGCAAACACACATTCACTGCACCATGCGAGGCCTCACTACTGCCACCGTTGCCATGGTGACTACACTGCATGTTTGAATTAAGCATTACATTACAGCAAAAGCGTCTCTCTCTCTCTCTCTCTCTCTCTCTCTCTCTCTCTCTCTCTCTCTCTCTCTCTCTCTCTCTCTCCCTCTCCCTCTGACTCTGTTCCTCTCTCTTCCTCCGTACTCCTCCATCTCCTCTGCGCCCTGCTACTGTACCAGAATGTTCAGACTGGTGAGGAAAAGAAGATGTTTGATATGGACTGTACCCAGGATGGCGTTCGTACACTAGATCTGCAGCTGCTGACGACAGCAGGATAGTTAGGCTAGTAAGGCACTGGGGGCACCCGTGGGATTTAGAGATCTATCGCTCTACAGTAGTGCATTGAGTGCCAGCTGGTCGATCTCGGATGGAGTGAGCTGATCTCCTTGTATTGTGGCGTATTGATAAGAAACTTGGGTTCGTTATAGCATGTAGAGACTGCTGCTGTATGTGGCTTTATAATCTGTCCGACTGCATGGCATTACGTCGTTACTGCAGACATAACATGCTTAAATACACGACCGCCTTATTTTTCATTTGGTTAGTTACAGTGTTTATTGTAACCTGATTGAAGGCTTTTTATTTATATCGTTTGCATTTGGAGCTGATCTATGTTAGATGTGTTTTACCGCTTTGAGTGAGACGATAACAGCCCAGTTGCCTTGTGTATGTAGTAGGATAGGGAGGCTCCGATGGGCTTTGGGGCATAAAGCCTGCACCGCATTATTTTCGTTAGCTGTTGAATTTACTGTCATCTCTTTGTCTGTAAGCCCACATGTCATCATCTCCTCCCTCAGGGAGTTTTCTCTGTGTATCTGCATGTGGTCCCGCGTGTGGGAGGATATGCATGTGTGTGTAAGTCGGTGTGTAAGCCAGACAGGCAGCATATTAAAAGTAAGATGGACAACTTTCTCCCTCTCCTTGCCACACTCATTTTACTCATTCTGCCTATTGTGGCAGACAAATTATGTTGTTATGTGTGTAATGGGAGGATTCAGAAAGCTAGGGATGTTACAGACTGGACTGAGCTGTACATTTACTGCCTCTGGGCTCCTCAACAGAGGCGAATTCTTGCAGCACAAAGACTAGAAAACTGAAAGTCTTGGAGACAGACTGAAAAATTGACACGCTATTGGACCAAAAGAGAGCAAAACATGAAGAAGTCGGGCTCCAACCGTAGCCTGAACAAGGTCCTAGCTTGCGGGCCCTCCAGTTCGTCTGAATTTGACCAGATCAAAGCAGTGAAGACAGGATGGGCTGGCCGTCTGGGGGATGCCAGGAGGGCACTGAGCCGCAAATCCAAAGGATCTTCATCCCCCTCAACTTCATCTTCAACACCATGCCTTTTTTCCACAGCTCCCCCACCACCCAAGAGAGCTCCCAGCACCACCCTGACACTGCGCTCTAAGTCTATGACCGCTGAGCTGGAAGAACTGGGTGAGTGCCAGATAGCTGGCATGCAAAACTTGGTGTGTCTCCTAACTTTTAGAGTAGTCAATTCTTCTGTTGGCTTGTTCTCGTCATTTCCCCTCCTTTGCTGACGCTATCTTTTTCCCACCAAGCTTCTGCTCGGAGGAGAAGAGGAGGTGAGTCTTAGGGTCTAATTGACACCTCTCTGAACATCATAAAGATGATTTATTACAGCTGCATTCATTTAAGCAGTGTTGATTTAGAGCCGAAGAGCAGAACACTTGAAATATATGGACTTTCTCCACCTTTTGTCTCTCCGTCCCTTTCAATTCGTAGTGCTTACTCCCTAGTGGTCATCAAGGAAACACAGTGAAGTTGTATTGAGATTTTGTACAATACAATGGAGCATGGGCTCACATTTTAGTGTATAGCTACATTTTTGAGATGCCTTTTTAATGACAATTTTTAATCCCTACTGTGTTAGCAATGCCAGAAATGATGATACAATGTTTCCCCGGTCTAACGCCTCAGTATTTAGTTCTGGCTCATTTCCTTCTCAACAGAGAGACTAGATGAGATGTTGGCATCCCAGGAGTCTATCTTGCGTTCTCAGCCCTCGGAGGCAGATTACAGAGCAGCTACTGTCAAACAAAGGCCTACCAGCAGGAGAATAACACCAGCAGAGATCAGTGTGAGTGCACCTACACACAGCACACTGGCAGACAGCATATACTACTATGTTGGCAAACATACAAACTAACCCTATCCAACACTGCACACATGTACACACGTATGCTTTGTGCTACTTTGTTGTTGGTATTTTGTATACAGTGTCGGTACATTGTATACATTGTATACAATGTTAAATTAAAGGCATTAAAACTGTGTTTCATAACACAGTACACTCTCTGTTTTGTTGTGCTGCAGTCACTGTTTGAGAGACAAGGGATGACTCTACATGGAGGCCTTCACCCAGGCATTGAGAGAGGTCATATACCACTACCAAAGGGGATGTCCAGGACCAAGTCTTTTGGTAAAACAATCACCCATCCTGTACATATTCAAATAAGGTGAATGATAGTGTATCTTATGTGCAGTATGCTTATAGGAAATATATTGACATGTAGAGAATATAAGAGGCTTCATTCTTTTTTTGTAAAATTGCATCATTGCACCCACAAAGAATAGCATGTAGACAGCAGTAAAACAAATAGAAAATACTGAAGATGAAGCTGCATCTTCATCAATTATATTCTAAGTTGCAGTTGACAAAACATAATGTGAAAAAATACTTATTGGATATTTACAGAAACAGTTTTGCAGAGCAGATGCTCAAGTACAGAGCCTATTTCAAAAGTATATATACACATACATTATTAATACTGTTTTATTAAACATTCTTTCCTTGTTCTCAAGTACACTCATTAAACGAATGTTCAATTAATTGTTAATATAAGTAAAAAACAGTTAGAGTTACAATTTATTTATTTTTATGTGTGAGTTAACAGATTTACAGATAGATGCATTGCGGTATATTTTTAAGGACGCAGCTGTGGACCTGCTAGGCTGGTATAAAATGGTCCAATTTCATGAGCTTACTCCCTGTCACCAGAAGATCTGTGCTCTTCCCTCCCTCATCAGGTGCCACTGAGGAGGATCGGCTGTCTGCCCTTGCAAGCGAGCACAGATTTCCCCGCAGCTCCTCTATGACAGACAGCCTCCGAGAGCACTCACAGCCCCATCCCATCCCTCCACCACCGCAAACAGCACCTCCTCCTCCTCCCTACTACCTAGACACTGGTCCTCCCCCAGCCTTCTGTCCCCCTCCTCCCCCGTCTAGGACCCAGAGTCAGGGCCATGAGCCTGGGGGACGCTCCAGCTTCAAGCCCTCCTCCTTGGACCTGCCTTACGAGGCCGCCCACCGGCAGGCCACACACATAGAGAGACAGAAGAAAGCCCGCTCCATGATCATCCTCCAGGACTCTTCGCATCTACCTGTAGAACCTACAGAAATTCCCCGTCCTTCTGCTGCTACTCCACCTGAGCGAATCAAAAGGAAGGGTCGGGTTATTGACAACCCTTATGCTAATGTGGGACAATTTAGCATTGGACTGTACACACCCACCAAGCCCCAGAGGAAGAAAAGTCCCCTGGTTAAACAACTACAGGTCGGTTGCATGTCGGGGATTGGTCTTTTTGTTTTTCTTTACTTTAGTATCAAAGACCTACTAACTTTGACACATTTGACAGAATATTTTTTTGTCTTTATGCAGGTGGAAGATGCACAAGAAAAAGCTAGTTTGGCCTTAGCTGCTGCCCACTCCAGAGAAAGCTCACCCTCAGGACGACACCAATATACCCATGGACACACACACACCAGCCGTGCAGACTACTACCAGCAGCAGCTGATGGCTGAGCGAGAGCGTATCCGTGCCCAGGGAGAGATGATGTTTCAGGGTAAGGGCCCCTTCGCTGCTGCAATAGCTGGAGCAGTTAAAGACCGTGAGCGTCGCCTAGAAGAACGGAGGAAATCCACAGTCTTCCTTTCTGTTGGGACCATGGAGGGGGCGTCTACCACCAGCTCTGACTCTCCCTCTCTGACTCAGTCTCACTCCATCGATGAACGAATGCTCACCAGAGAGCTGGGACAGCTGCCTCCCCCTGCCTTGGCCCTGAGCCCCTCACCTAGCGGGACCACCTTTATCCATCCGCTCACAGGAAAGCCCCTGGACCCCAACTCTCCACTGGCTCTTGCGCTGGCCGCAAGGGAGAGAGCACTGACCTCCCAGAGCCAGTCCCCAACTGGCAGCCCAGAGGCTAGGACTAAACAGGAGCGGGCAGTATTCATTGACCCTCAGACCAAAGAGTCTCCACATGGTGAAGGGGCACCCACAACTCCCCCTTTTTCGCCTAAAAGCGCCAAGGCAGCGGGGTATGCAGTTGGATCCTCCCCGGCATCTATTTTAGTTCCCCAGACCACAAAACCACAGTGGGCCACATCACCATCACCTTTATCATTCAGAAAGGAGATGGAGGCCAGAGTAGAGGAGAGGAAGGAGGAGAAAAGACTAGAGGATAAAAAAACTATGTTGATTAGTATTATGGATACATCGCAGCAGAAAACTGCAGGGCTTATCATGGTCCATGCTACCAGTAATGGCCAGGCTGTTGGGGTGGGTTCAGAACTAGAGCAGACACCTGCCCCAACGTCCACGGAGCCCAGCAAATCTCAAAGTCCACGGGCTAAATCTCTCAGTCCTACGGTCTCCCAGCCCCAGGCCCAGGCCCAGCCTCAAACTCAGCGTCCTGCTAGTCCAGCCCAAGAGAAAAGCCTGGCTCAGGGAAGCTCTGAGGAGGATGTGGATCCGTACACAGTGACCCTGCCCCCTGCAATGTTGTCCTCCAGTGATGAGGAAACTAGAGAGGAGCTACAGAAGATTGGAGTTGTTCCACCACCAGATGAGTTTGCTAACGGGCTGCTGGCACAGGCACAGGGGACGCCGGTGTCCCCAACTAAACCTGCCTCCTCTCCCACTACCCCAACAACACCAACACCAACACCCAAAACCCCCTCTACCCCAACAACCCCAACTGTGACACCCACCCAGCCTCAGCCTCCCCAACCGGCACCTCTACCCAGTGCAGCAATTGTCTCAGGGAAGCCCTCTGACCCTCTGGAGCCCCCGCCGGTGGGCGAGTCTGGCTCTGCGGCTGACTCAGGCGTGGAGGAGGCTGACACGCGTAGCTCCAGTGACAGAGAGCGAGACCACCATCTCGAGACCACCAGCACCGTCTCCACGGTCTCCAGCATGTCCACATTGTCCTCAGAAAGCGGCGAGCCTGCCGACACACACACCACGCACACCTCCTATGCCGACGGGCAGACTTTTGTGCTCGACAAGCCGCCAGTGCCTCCTAAGCCCCGACTCAAGTCCCAAATAGGAGGCAGTAAAGGCCCTGTCACCTTCAGGGACCCTCTGCTGAAGCAGAGCTCTGACAGCGAGCTGCTATCACAACAACAGGCTGCTGCTCTGGCTGCTGCTGCAGCTGGAGGAGCTGGGCTGCCTGCAGGTGGTTCAGCCTCAGTGACTGGACTAGCCCCTACCAAGCCGCGCTACCTCTTCCAGCGGAGGTCCAAGCTGTGGGGGGACCCAGTGGAGCCTCGTGGACCAGGGGTGGGGCTAGGTATTGGGAGTTTGGGCAATCTTGGTGGACTGGGATTGGGGCTGGGTTTAGATGAGGCAGCAAAACCATCTGTTATGGGGGAGCTCAGTTCACGACTACAGCAGCTAAATAAAGACACTAGGTCACTGGGAGAGGAACCACTGGGAGCATCATTTGACCCGGGGAGGAAGTCACCTGTGGCAGGTGCCAGGTAAGAGAAAAGCTAGTAAAATGTACCGCAAAACTGCTTTAAACTCTAAAAACAAATGGTTTTATTAAAAGTAATGATTTCAAGTTTTTTTCTTTTACTCAGATGGTGGCAGAGATGGAGA
This sequence comes from Ophiodon elongatus, assembly GCA_016806645.1. Lineage (NCBI taxonomy): Eukaryota > Metazoa > Chordata > Actinopteri > Perciformes > Hexagrammidae > Ophiodon > Ophiodon elongatus. Next base: position 18,156 of record JACSYO010000597.1, on the reverse strand, counting down.
GAGTTAGCAAGCTAAAGTCCAGTGGCCAGCACGAATTAAATGATTAAAAACTTGTCAGACACAGATTTCTTTTCTCTTGTTTACCAAAATGTAACTCTTTTTTTTTTTTAGAGGCTTTCATTTATTGTCTAAAAGCAAACATATTTTATAGATAACAATTTTGAGTCTATTTTAATCTTAAATCTGATAACATTTCTCTGGAAAGAGGGAAAGCTTGAGGCTGAGTCAAAGAAGGCAGCCTCAAGTTTTATATCTGTGCATGATTTGATTTTACTCGCATTTTAAAACATGCAAATTAATCCATATTTAAGCCAGTCCACTGTGATGGTAAGCGGTAATAAGATCAGAGGTCACCAGCATTGCTGGCATTAGTTTCCCTGACAATGTTAGTGTAACAACATTGTTAATATGTGCTGTACCTTTTCTAGGGGTCATACAGTAAGTTGCAACATCAGTAAGTAAAAAGCAAACTGGAAGCATAGAAAAGAGGCAAACACAAACTTGGTTCTTACACAGCAACTATAGGGTTATCTGAAGCATCTGAAACACAATGCTGTTTTCTCTATTATCTGTGGGTTTCTTGTTTTCACACCATACCTGAAGGTACAATGAAGTCCTTTATATTTCTGCAGATGTGAGGACACCGAAGAGAGTAAACCTTAAGGTTATAGCCCGTAGGGTAAACTTAAGCTTTTTTTAAATATAATTTTCCTAACAAGCCTTTCAACTGATCCCATTGAAAGATAACAACCCTTATATACATTTTGTTTCATGTATTTTCTTTTAAAAATGTTATATGTTACCTTGTTTGCATCACCTGATTTATTCACTTAAAGAGTCTTTTGTAATACAATTTATTTTAAAAATAAATTAAAATATTTGGCTATAGTACTTTGTTTACACATAATTGGTTCTAGAGATATACAGTAGTATTACAATGTATTCCTCTGGTCTTGGGTCTAAATTGTTCCTTGTTTCCATAGTTACAACTGTACTCCTTTCTCCTACTGTTAGGTGATCTGGGATGTTATACTGTAGACTGTAGTAGTCAATAAGGAGAAGTGTGTGTGTGTGTGTGTGTGTGTGTGTGTGTGTGTGTGTGTGTGTGTGTGTGTGTGTGTGGTAATAATAGTAGTAGCAGAAGTAGTAGTAGAATATTATCTGTTGGTGCAAACAAGGTAGCAGGGCTTGGAGGCATGCTCTTCCTAAAAGCCTCTCCTCATCTCACACACACTCTGTTGGGTTCTAACCTTTGACCCTGTTAGTAGCCACCTTTCCAACTTTTCCTTGAGCTTTTTCCAGAGTCCTTGTTCAAATAATACATAATACATCCTTATATCCACATTTCTTTGCAGTCATCCCTGATATAACTGATAAGACCAGAAACATTCCTTCTTATCGTCACCCCCCATCCCCTCCCCCTCCCCCTCCCCCCTCCCCATCCTACCATAATATCAGTGATAACCTCAAAGATTTAAGGATGTATTTTCAGAAGTATTTGAACATGACTGAACTATAATGGTGTGTCATTAAAACCATCCCCTCATGATCTTGGCATTAACAGCCATGTTAATGATGCGACTAACAGACATTTTCACCTTATCGAAAGTTCAAATAAATGTCTTCTGTTTTGATCAACTCAGGATTTGGCCCAGTTGTGTTTTTAATGATTTGGCAGGTTGTAAGAACAAATGCTGTCAGTTGTTGGTTGTCCATGGCAGTTTTACTCTACCATAAAATTGACACTAATTGATGATAATTCTAATGTGCTGTTCGGAAGAGTGCTTCATTCACATTAATGTAGCAATCGAGATCTCAGAATGTAGCTTTCACGGAGCTTCGGAGTTTAAAGGCGTTTTTTAAAGCCTTGCTCCTCTCCTTTCTTCTTCTCCTGTCCTCATTTCGGTTCATATGGATAAGGAGGGTGGAACATTTTGCTTTCATGTTCACTATATTTCACTGCTGATTATGAGGAGCTAAAAGATTTAAGGAGACATTCTAAGATTTACAAGATGTAAGTATTGACTCTTTTGCAGTCCTCTCGTCTTATTAACATTGGCAGGAGGAGCTGACCAACTCCACACAACTGAAACTACAGTGCTTCACATTTTTGTGTTTCCGTCTAGCTGTCAACTAAATTAATTATATCGCCATCAAAGAAAGGAAAAGTCTTGCAAGAATTGATCAGTAGAAGGGCTATATGGGGTCAAATCACTGTCAATATCCGCGAGCACAAATGAGATAAAAGCTTTGGCCGGAGAGGAGCAAGTGATAGAAGTCGTGCGCCAGGGGACGCTCCTCACGCTCAGAGCATGGTTTTCTCCTTGCAGGCTTCAATTTTGCTCGCATGCGCAGAGATATTCTGCGCGAAGTGATGTGAAGACGCTCGCGAAAGTAATTTGGATGCGCGGTTGTTTGAGTTTTTTTACGCGCGGGACCTCTACACAAGTGCCTCCATAGGTCTGATTTGTGCTTGCAGATATTGACAGTGATTTGACCCCATAGGGTTAGTAGTTATTGGCTTTTCATTCTGACTAACATTGGAGCTTGACAGAATGTTGTTGTTGCTGCTTCTGGACATGTTTGATGTGGAATTTACCTTCAGCACCTCCATCAATGTAGCAATGTCATGTATTTAGGCCATCTTTTCTTTATGAAAACAATTGTGTTTGCAGTCCCGTCCCTTCACCAGTAGTGTACTACGATTACTAATACCAAAATAGTTGTTGTTGAAGAGCTCATTCATCCCTTTTAAAAATGAGCCAAATTCAGCCATCAATCATTGGTCCGTACCTCAACAATATCGTGATCCTTGGATGGAACAGGGTACCATGATATCAAACACAACATACCATGTAACACTCACTCAGGATTGGGCTCATACCCTCCTGAGATTATGCATTCAAATTCATCCCCACCAAATCCATCCCAATAGTTGATTGCCCTCGGCTGTGACAAAAATGATCATGCACACCATTATTCCTCTCTCTCTCTCTCTCTTTCTCTCTCTGTGTCTGTCTCTGTCTCTCTGTCTCTCTCTCTCTGTGTTTGTTTTTCCTTATCCCCTCTTTAGTATTTCACATGTTGCATAGGCATCCCATCACCTTAACTGTAATGTTACTCCACCCCCTACCCCATCCACTGTGTCACATAAAACCCCCTTCAAAAACCACATGCTGCTGTATTTTGTCACTTTGTCTCTGTATACACCTCGTTCACATCCAGTGTATCATAGTGTTGGGTGGTTTAGAAACCTGTGGTTCTCATTTTATTTCATCTGTGCTTTTTGTTTTTCTGTTCTTCTCTTTTTATGTAATTTGCATAACTTTGTTTTGTTTTTCAGTGATTGTGTTGAGGATGGCCATGGTCCCTGACTGTCTTGCTTATTGGACACTGTAGGTTTTTTTAAACCACACTAAAACAACACAATATATATTTGATAATATATATTTTAATGTGTATGCCTTGATTAGAAAACACACATCCCTTAGATACAACTGATATAAATGTAAATGTATAACTACTACTTTCTCAATTTATATATAGATGTGTGTTTGCCAACAAGAAAAAGCTCTTTTAGTCCATTTCAGAATGAATACAAAATCAACCACAAAAGTCAAGGGACATGTGCCCGCCTTTTATTTGTTTGTTTATTTATTTGTTTGTTTGTTTGTTTTTCTTTTGTTTGTGCAGTGTTTGATATGTGAATAGTGTGCTCATTTCTCTCTCATGTAGCCCACTGGTCAGACCTTCCAGTGCCGAAGCCTACTCTGCTGTCTTTGACATGCTTATACATCAATAACACCATCATATACACTAACACATAAATTCATGGACGCAGCAACACTCATACAGTCAGAGTTACACACCTTGACACACATACAATTCCTGTCAAAGACAGAAGAGTTGGCTGAAGCAGACAGTAAGTCTGGTTGGCAGGCTGCGTCTCATGGAGTGATGCTAACATTCTCTCCCATTGCTCTCTCTCTGCTCACCTTGCATGCTCCGCCCTGCTGCTCTGATCTGATTGGTCTAGAAGTGACTGTGCGCCCAGGAGGGCAGGACGACTGTGTAAGTGCGCATGGAGCTCATCTCATATCCGTCGGCTCCCTGTAGTCTGGTCATTTTTCCAGCCATGTGCGCTGCCTAGCTACCTTTGTTTCATTACACTCTTTAGTCCACATCAAAGTTTCTAAACACATTTAGCAGAGGGAAAAGATGTGGCACACCTGTACAAAAGACCCTCACTAACATGCATGAATAAAACAGACACCATTGCACCATCTCTTATCACATTTAGGCCTCTTCTTTCTGCTTCTCCCTGCTTGCACAAGCCAGACAAAATCCATATAATCCATCCTTCTTCTCATTTCTGACCATCTTTTCCTCCATTAGATCAGTAGTATACTAATTCGCCACTTTTAAACTGTTTCACAAATTTATGTTATTATTTTTCAAAAGAGGGTCAAGTGTGAAAATGAAGATAAACCAGCATTTATTGCACTTGTGGTAGATACTGGAATAGCTGTTGTTGCAGCATCCGATTCTTACTGGTTAAAGAATTATTGCCAGATTGTCTTTGTACGAACACAATCTGGCAATAATTCTTAAATTCTTCCTCTTCATGCTGCAGATGGTAAGATTGGGTTTGTTGGTCACTGAGATTCCCAAAAATGGTTGACTTATTGCATTGAATTAAGTGTTAGCTGCACTTCGGAGCAGGGCTTTGGAAAAAGATGCAGCTTTTTGTATCTTCATGTGGCCTTTAACAGATGTGTTGTTATTGAATTATATAATTATATAATTAATTTCTTGACAAATAATGTGCAGCTGCCTACTGTGTTCAAAGGTGTGTGTGTGTGTGTGTGTGTGTGTGTGTGTGTGTGTGTGTGTTTCTGTACTGTAAATATGTGCTCGGTTACTGCAGTTTCAATGTGAAACAACAATTATATTTGATACTCTAGTTCTAAGCTTTTTGCTGTTTGTGGGTCACAGTGATCACTTCAGGGAAGCATATTGTATGCCATAACAGGAAGTACATTTTGATTGAATTCATTAGAGGAAAAATACTTTCAGTAATGGTCAGATGGACCTGCGAAAATGTTGACATATTATTCTAAAATGCTGCCATATAATCCTCTGTATAGTTAATGTATTACTTGAAATAGTGATGCTAAGTCCTATGGTACGTATGCATGATAGCGTAATACATAGATTTTTTATCCAAAACTATAAATAATCTCAGATACACTTAAGCCAATGAGTGCGGCTTGCTGCTTTGATGTTGCTGTGATGTGAGACCAGCTTGGTCTGTCTAACAGTCATTAACCTCAAGCCTACACTAACTAAAACTTTAGAAAAACTTACACCGGTCAATACTTATAACCCTAAGCTTGATCTCTTTTTCTTCTTCTTCATTACCTTTACTTTATTCACCTTCATTTCCTCTGCTAACATTCCTGAAACCCTCTTTCTCTCTCTGTCTCCACCAGACTTTTCAGCAGCTTAGGCGAGCTCCACACCATTTCTCAGAGAAGTTACGGCACCACATTCACCATTCGCCCTGGCAGCCGTTACCCTGTCACCCGACGTACCCAAAGCCCAGGATCAGGCTCACCTGATCGGGGCGACCCTCTTGGACGATTCTCAAGCTTCGGCCGACCGACCTCACCGACTACACCGCCACAAACCATCCTCAAATCCTCTAGCCTCAGCCTACCCCAGGAGCCTAAAGAGGTGCGCTTTGTAATGAGGAGCTCCAGTGCCCGTTCCCGCTCTCGCTCCCCGTCCCCGTCACCTTCCCATTCCCCCGGTCTGGGGTCACCACTTTTAGCCCTCAGGCCCTTCCATCAGAAACCCCTCCACCTCTGGAATAAGTACGACGTCGGAGACTGGCTGGAGAGCATAAATCTGGGCGAGCACAGAGCAGGGTTTCAGGAACATGAGATCGAAGGCTCTCACCTCCCAGCTTTAACTAAGGATGACTTTGCAGAGCTGGGAGTGACACGAGTCGGACACCGCATGAACATTGAACGAGCACTGAAAATGCTGCTAGAGAGCTGACCCCTGCCCTGAGACACAGCAACAGATGGAGAGATAGAACGGGCAAGATATAGAGTTGATGAAAGAGAAAAGATAGGGACCGCTCCTCTTTTACTCTGGCTACTTTTATGTTCTGCATCACAAATGTTTACCTGTGTACATTTGCGACACTTTACGTTCCTGTTAATACCTTGCACTTGGCACTGCACTGAAGAGGGGGAATCAACACATTTGTCCCCCTCTACTTGGCCCTTAGTGTCTGCCCACCTCCTTGCCTGCAGCCAATTAGATCAGACCTTAAAATGGGCTCTGGTCTTTCTTTGACGAGGAGAATCGCATGAGCTCCAATTAAAATATTTGATTTGTGTAAGCTTCAGTTGTTTCCCTAGTAACACTCACACTTTCTCTCTCACTATTCCTTCCTCTCCTCTCTACCTTTATCCCGACATCTATTAGGCCTCTAAAAATATTTTGCAGTTTGAGTAAAGGAGGAGGAGGAGGAGGAAGAATTTTTGTTCCAAACCGAAAGCTCAGTTGCCTTTCAAAGTATTTATACAGAGATCAACAATGACGAACACAGGACTATGGACATAGTGCTGACACAGCTCTGAAAATGTGTGTCTTCTCTATACCTGCTGTTGTTTTTAAACCTAAGACTTTCGAGCCCAGAGGTGGAGCTCCACCAAGTAAACCATGGGAGAAAACCTCTCCGCCTTGGTACCCAGACTGTGCTATCTATTATATTTGGAGAATGTTTAACCAACACTCGTGGCTTTTTCATAATCAATTTTTTGGTTTTCCAAAGGGAATATTATATATAGGTATTATATAATATGATATACATGTATCTAAATATAGCTTTCAGAAGAAAAGACAATATTGCAAAGAGGAAATGTAATAAATTAATCTGCGCCTGTTTTTGGTTTTTAGTATAGAAGGCAGAGAGAAATCTTTAAATTTATTCCACCAATAGTTTACTCATTTCTACCAATTATATACATATATATATATATATATAAATATATATTTGAAATTTAAAAAAAAGTATATAGATATAGATATGGAATTGATTTTTTTGTCATAGGTATACAACTTTCCTTATGGTCACCCTTTCTTGAACCGTAGCATGACAAGTTGCATCATGTCTTGGACAGAAAGTTTGATGTTTGTTTTTATTTTCTTATGGTCTTCCTTCATACGAAAGGGCATCCCGTAATGTGAGGCTGAGACCCCAGTTGACACCCATCCCTACTACTTCAGCTACAGATTACACTGACGTGGTTCTGACCCAACTTGATCCACAACAACCTACAGTAAGGACCACCTAACGACACAGCTAACCGGTAAAAGAGGCACTTCATCTTTTGCCTGTTTATCACTCAGGGATGGATGTTTGGGGCACTAGCATGGAGAGGTTGTTGGCTGTTGTTTTATAACTATCCATTTAAATTCTTATCTGTGGGAACAATTTAACACCACCACAGTCTGAAAAATGTTAGAGAGCTAGCAAGATTTCCATCCCTGTGACCCCTGATGATGCTTCTCAGACCAGGCTGCACAAGGTCTGGTGTCGTGGAAGAAGGAAACACTGGGATGTTTCTCATCACCAGTAGAGAAAGAAATGATCATGGAATAAAGCAGAAATCTTTCTGATTTCTTTCTTGCTGCAGAAGGAAACCGCTACCAGAAAATGGGGTAGACCTGGCCAAATAAAGCAAATTTAGTTTACCTTAAAACCTACTTTTACCTCTAGTATAACCGAGAAACACGTGTCATACACAGGCTTAAATGAGCTAGACGTAAAGTCTGTGTCCTTCTGAAACAGGAAACGTGTCTGTAGTTTATCAGGCTGTGGGGATGGGAATGCCTCTGTAAGGTCTTAAAGAAAATTCAGTTTTTTACAACCTGGCAGTGTCTTGCAACATCGCTGCTTCCCTCTATCTCTACGATTTACTTAGTAAATAATATATTATCATAAACGGTGGCAGCAGGAACTCTAAAAATAAGAACCAGGTTGTAAAAAGACCAACTGAATTTTCCTTTAACAATACAAAATCTACAATTGTACTCATGAGTAGCTTCTGCTGGCAGTGAGAAACAGTGAGTTTTATTCACGCAACAAAAAGCATTTTATCCACAGCTTTTCTCTAACAGACGGCCAAGTAATCTCTATTACCACTAAAAACCTCCGTACATCAGCAGCATCCAGTCGGTGCGCCAAGGCAGTTTCACTTGGCGAGAAGTTGTGTGCAATTTTTTTTTTTTTTCTCTCTCTTTCTTTTATGCTCGCAGTTTGTAAAAACGGGTGGTCAATTTTACGTCGTATCTGGGTTGTAGGAATAGCACTCACTGCCTCACTGTGACCTCACGGATTATTTTACTTCTGACTCCAGTGTTACGGTATGTCGTCAGACTCATTTGGACTTTTTGTGTTCGTTGTTCTTTTTCTATTCTTTTTTTCTTTCTCTGTTGATTTGTTACCCTCGAACACTGTGGGTAGATTTTGTAGCGTGTGAACATGATACTTAGATCTTTCACTCATCTGAATTTTAGAGTGACAGAAAAAAAGACAGAAAAAAATGAATATCCTGTCCATTCTAAACGTACTTACACTTGTAAAGATGAACAAACTACAAAAATTGTCTTTTTTTTTTTAAATCACAAGCAATGTAAATATGATAGATTTCATATAAATTTTTGAAAAACAAAAAGTATATAGATCTATATATGAATGTTTGGCATATATGCATAGTTAACCACCTGTGGAAAAGGTGAGCAGATTTTATTCTTTCTATGAACTCTTGAACTTTGAACTCTGAACTCTGAACTAGGGGAAGATTTGCACAAAACAAGGTGACAAGGTGCTAACATAAAAGCCACCCATCGTCCAAGCGCATGCGTGCATCTGGATTCCCCGAATCTCTCTGTGTGGTCGTTCCTCCTCACCATGTGTGTATGACTGTGTGTGTGTGTGTGTGTGTGTGTGTGTGTTCGCAAATGCTTGTTTGTTTCCATTTTCTGTGTGTATTTGTTTGAGAGAGAGAGAAAATGGGGATGCATGTGACAGTGAGAGTGTATGGTTGATAGTTAGGGTTTACATCTTTGGCGCTAGTCCACTATAGCCTTACTGTATTACCATCAGAGATTCTCGGCAGTGGCTGTGTCACACAAACACGCACACACAAACAGATAAATGCACACATTCATTAATCTTCTATATATTGAACATCATTGCCCTGCATTCTTGTTTTGTACCGAGTTACATCTTCAAAAAAGTGGACTGCTCTGCCCAAAGAGACAGACAGACAGTCAGATCACCACAGGGTACTGAACGAAACCATTGTTACATTTTATATTGCAAAACCTCCACAACTCACCTTGTAACTGTGTAGGTACAGCTTATGCAGTGTCACTGTTTTGTACACCCATTCCCAGATGGCATTTGCGCTCCTTACCCTCCACTCTGTCTGGCAGCACTCCTTTTTCCTTTTTCAGACCTTCAGTTTCTGAGTTTTGGATATGCTATATGAGGTGATCCAATGAGGAACAAACTACACAAAGGAAAAATGTGCCAAAAAATAACTTAACTTTTAACTGTATATTTGTGTTTGCTTTAGGACTATCTTAGTTACAGCGTTCTTGAGCTGTTAGACTCAATAATATGGTGCCATCTCCTGGAAATCTTGAGAACTACAGACATTTGTTAGATCCTTCTGTATTTCCTACAGGTGGAAATACAGTCACTGTTATTATTTTGTAAAGAAGCAGGATATTGTTTATATATAAACATATGTATGTGTGCGTGAGTATATATATATATATATATATATATATATACATACATATATATGTATATATAAACACACATAAAAAATAGCCTGTGTATATCTACCTGTGAGCTTTGCATTAACATTTCTATTTGCATTTTGAGACAAAGTATCACAATTGCTTGATTTTACTGTGATGATGGTTATTTTCCAGCTTGGCTTACTGTTCCCATATAAATACAATCACAAACACTTAAAAAGTGGACTTGTACAGTCTGGACTCACACAGACTGGCCTGGTTAGAAGAAACAAAGCTGTAGTAAATACCTAGTTAGATGGTTGTGTAAGTTTACCACAAATAAAGACGCAAAATGCAAAGTGTAACGGATTTACACAACATTAGGTCAAATAAGTTCAGTGAAGGGTTTTCTTTGTCTTATTTTCTAATCAACAAAGCACAATCTAAATAGTTTAGGGGAGCAGTGTAACCTTTTAAGAAACCCACTGGGGTCCGGTCACCCACTGGAACCAGTGATCTTATCATCAAAGGGTTGTTTTTTTTTTCTTTCATTGTTGGTTTTCTCCTTGTTTGCACTGTGAAGTTTAGACTGGTGGAAGTATCACTGCAACGCCTCAGCCTTGTCTCACAGGTGAACTTCCCCTTCTCAGCATCCAATGACCAGGCAAATCCCAGCGACTTCTGGACGCTTATAGCATTAGAAAATCCCGCTACATTTCAATATGTGAAAGCACTGGTCGAAATAAATGTGAACCAGAAGCTACCTAGTATTCCTCATGCAAACAGAGCAAGGGCGACAGTGAAGGTTGAGGCAAGATCTGAGATGTTGCCCAGGATATCTCCACCACAGAGATATATGTTTGTTATATTATGTAATAAATTTATAATTAAAACATGAACTGCATCAAAGTATTGTTCCTGCTAATTCAGTGTCACGGTGTAAAATGATATTCCAGTGTGATTAATTTGGAGTAAATGCTACATAGAAACAGTCAGATATAGAATCTATATATAGATATAGATAGACAGATATCTATCTATATCTATATCTATAGATATAGATAGATATGGATATAGATATAGATATATATCTATAGATGTATATAGATTATATCTATAGATATAGATATAGACATACATCTATAGATGTATATAGATATAGATATATACATCTATAGATATATATATATATCTATATATACATCTATAGATATATATCTATAGATATATATATCTATAGATAGATATATATCTATATATAGATATATATCTATATCTATATATAGATATATAGATATATATATATATATATGTATATAGATATATAGATATATCTATATCTATCTATCTATATCTATCTATAGATATAGATATAGATCTATATATATCTATATCTATCTATAGATATAGATCTATATATATATAGATCTATATATATAGATCTATATATATATATATAGATATATTTATAGATCTATATCTATATACATCTCTATATCTATATCTATATATATATATATATATCTCTATCTATCTATATATAAATACTTGAATTGTGTGTTAAATTGAGCGTCACCTTCTGCCAGAAAACTGGTTTAATGTTCTTCATGGCAGCATTCCTGCTAATATGAATGAATATACACACAACCACCTCCAACCCATCATGAAGGACACAGCTGGCTGAACATTTCACAAGGCTGAGACCTTCACAAGTTCAATGCAGCTGATGTCTACTCATGTATGACCAGCAGCTGTATCTTATATGCTGAAGTTGACAACTTACTGCTGTCGTGCCTACTGCTGCATCACAGCAAGTCGGAAAGAGACACATGATAACAATTTGGTTACATGGTACATTAACTTTTCATTTAAAGGGTGCTGAAAACAGACTTTACATGATAAAATGATTGCAACAAAAGTAGCCAGCAGATGCAGCTCCCCGCTGGCATTGTACACAACACTACGAACAAACAATCGAGAACAGCAGCAAATACAGTCTATAATTACACGTTCCCTTTGATCTGCTTGAGTTAGTTTTCAATGCTTCACATTCGTATGACAAAATAAAAACACATTCAGCCTCATTGTAGGATTTTCTACAATTATTATATTTGATATTGTTAGAAGTATAAATGACAAGTCTAAAACAGCAGCTAAATAAACTTGGTAAACACCACAATTCATATTTATTCCACCAGGTTTATTTCCCTGCCAGTCATTGGACAGAAGGAGGGCAGTGACTTAAAACCTGACTAGAAAGTCTGCCAACCTCCAGTGGTAGCTACAAACCAATGGTATAACAGTCGACCACCAAAGTTACACCACGACAAACCATATGCCTGTAGAGCATCAACCCCATAGGAGGATAACTTATCCATGAGATGACAAGAGGGTTTGGAGGATCTGTAAACATCTGTCAGACCACCTCGGGACTCTCTGCTTTCAAGCCGTCCTCATCTGCTTCAGAATTATCTTCCTTCTTCTCCAGGTCAAAGTTCTATTACATAAGTCCAACAAAGTACATCAATAACACATTTGAGTAACAAAGACAGAAGAGTAAATAAGCACATGCATTTTCCATGTGAAATGTGAAATGTATTAGAGTTCATGAATAGGTTTTGAAATTTGTATTAAACAAAACAATAATGGTCGATTTTAAACCAATTATGTCAGTGATCAGACTGTTTTTATGTATTCAGAGAGATGTACCTCTAATTCTTGCATCACTTCATCCATGAAGTCGCTGGGGTTTTGCTTGTAGTCCACTGCTCTCTTGATCATCTCTCTGAACATCTGTTGTGACAGTTACAGTCAGAACTATCAACATATAGGGGCAATAGTTCAAGTGGTCTGGACAATTAATGAGATACTGAAATATAGGGTGAATTGGTTTGATATAGTCAACTGTAAAACTACTAATGAGTTTGAAATATTTGAAGAAATGAACTTGAGGATTAATTACATTAACAATGCAGGAAAATAAGCAGAAGTTCAAACCTTAACCACATTAGTCCCATCAGCCGCTGACACGAAGTAGAATGGGAGTCCTTGCTTCTTCCCAAAGTTAAAGCTTCTCTGTGTGACCTTCAAATCAGCTGCAATTACAAAAAAACAAATGTGTTTACATCTAATATTCTAGTGTAAATCGTGTTGGTCAGACAATTAATCAAAAGGATAGAGCTAATAAAAAATGTGTGCAAAAAAATAAATTATTTACTTATCCTGAAGTAACATTAACATTTTATACAATCGAAAAAGACAAACATTGCTATGTGCAGTGTCAGAGCCAAACTCACCATCAATTTTGTTGGCAACCACACAACAGGGTATCTCCGGTCTGTACTCTCTCAGCTCCTTATACCAGCTGGCCAGATTCTTATACGTAATTTTCCTTTGAACATCAAAAACCTAAGAGAACGTAGAAAGGCTTACAAAGGAGTTTAGCTATATTTAGTGACATTGTGGCACCTCCCCAGTTCAACTGGTGCATTCCAGCAGTCATCTAACAAGTTCTTGGCGACTTCTCTGCGAGAGAGGTGGAACTTAACAAGAAGGCATTGTGATATTTCATAATTTCCTCTCCACAATGCATGAAGGAAATAATATACAAGTGTAAATAAAACAATATTTTGGACTTTTTATAGAAACTGTTGTTGAAATCAATCTGAAATAATGTATTCTTTACTTTTCATAATACTTTTTATAATCACTTGTTGTTCTACTTCCCCGCAAGGTCCTGACAGGGAGCCAGAGAGGGCAGGCTAGATGATCACTGAAACGCACCTGCCTTGAAACCAAGTGTGTTTTACCATGATGCATGCGTGTGCTTTGTGGTAGTATGAGGGATGCATGCTCTGAAATCTCTCCTGACCAGCGGTGTCCCAGAAATCTGTGAATTAAAAACAAAAACCATCCCTGCTGATTTAATCTTTACTGAGGATGTCAACTGGGTAAATGTATTTCCTGTGGTCATAGAGAGCAGAACAAAAGCAGTACACAACACATACCGACTGCTACAGTCTTGTTTCCCACAGTAGCTGTGTGTTTGTAGAGAGTCAGAGCGTAGGTTGACAACTGCTGGGGCCGACTGCAGAAAGACTTAAGGATCATAATCTTTTTGCTTTGAGTGTTCGGAAGACTAGAAAAGCGCTATACAAGTACAGGTCCATTTGCCATTTAATCTCTCAGGACAAACCTGACCATGGCCATCTTGACCTTAAACGGCAAGTTCATGTGCTAACAGTGGCTGTAATAACAATGGCAGGACGATATTGCTAATATAGGAGTTAGAACAATTATTACACAGATAAGTTTCATTTTAAATATCTCAAGCTGCAAATGGATACTATTTGTCCATGAGAAACCTCTCCATCAGCCTAGGAGAGAGAGAGAAAGAGAGACAATAACCAGGACAGGACAACACATGATCTACTGGGGAAGATTACTGATATTACAAACACAAAACAGCCTGAGCTTATTGCAGGTGATACTCACTTAGATTTACCTACTGCGCTGTCACCCAGACAGATGATCTTCACCTGTTCGTCTGAATCGTATTTCTTCTGGTCCAGTTCAGGGATGCTGCTCACGTCGCCAGCCATTTTAACGTTGCTCTCCTCTTGAACCTTTGTTCGCTTTGACCAGGATAACTGTACAAGCCAGCACTCGCCTCACAGAATAGATAAACAACGTTGCCTAGGAATAATGATCCGAGCTGCTACGAGAGTGCTAGCTAGCATCCGACAGCTTTTGACAGCGTTAGCTAGCTTTCCATCGTGTGGCTCGGCTTCAAATCGATGCTGTCATCGGGTCGTCTGTCCTCCTCGCATCAACAAGACTGATGCTAGCTGAAAATGGTACGGAGATGGTAAACGACTCACTACATGTGTCTTTTTAAAGTCCCTTTTACCTTCGCAAAGCACCTCCAACACGGCTGCTAACTACCAGTCGGCTAACGTCGCGAACTGAAGATGTTGTGAACAAGTGGTCCTTCTCCAGATGTCAAAATCTGTCTCGTGTACGTTATGTTTGTGTACCACAAGCGGTTCGTAGATGCTCTACTCTCATAAGACAATCCAGATATTAGAAGTGTGCATGTTTCAAGGTGCCGATGTCTGTTTTCGTTTCTATGCAACGGGGACGCCCGAAGGACCGCTTTGTCGTGGTTCCTGCTGTCCTTACATGTGCCTGTCGAGAATGCTCTTCGATTCGCATAAATGTAGTGAACTTTAGGTTAGTTGTTTTCTTTTTGTTGAATGAAACGCAATTAATGTCATGTCTTTTTACCCAAAACATTTTAGGAAAATATATAATATAATATATATATATATAAAAATATATATTATTATTAATATATAATATAATATATATATATATATATATATATATATGTAACGTTATGTATGTATATATATATATATATATATATATATATATAAAATCCTTTTTTTATTTTCCAAAGAATAACCCTAATCATAAAAATAATGTAAATTATCAAATTAAGACATACCTTAAAGTATCTTTTTCTTTAACCTTTCAGGCAACTTTGCATCTTCAGACCCAAATCGTTACAACAAAAAAAGCAATATTTTTATGACGTACAAAACTATTACTTTTTATGAAGTTTGCATGACTTACTATATGAGGTATTTGTTATGACATTTTTATGACATACTATACTATGAACTTTTGTGACTTTTTATGGTATATTACACTATGACTATTTTTTTAAGTTTTTGACATACTATACATAATGTCATACTGACTTTTTTATAATATTTTTAATGTGACACTACAATATGGCTGTTTTAATGACTGGTGACTATGATGTATTCTTTAATTCATTGTATGACTTTTTAATGATATATTTTATGATATACTATAGTATGACTATTTTAAATAATATTTCAATGTGATACTCTAATACTTCTAATATTTTGATGTTATATACTGCATATTTTTATCATTTTCATTGGCATACTATACTATAAATTTTATTTATGATATTGTTAATGACTTAGTTTTATGACATTTATCGAATGAAATATTATGCTATGATTTTTTTAAATAGTTTTAATGTCATGCATGCTATGACCGTTTAAACTTTTTTATTACATACTGTATTACGATTTTTAAAGGAATACTATACTATTGCTTTTTTAATGAATATTTGATGAGATACTATACAATGACTACATCAATTTATAATGGTATACTATGCAATAGCATTATTTATCACCTTTTAATGGAATTATTAATTAATTTTGCTTTTATAATGAATTATTGATCCAAAGACTTTTATAATTATATTTTGAAGTTCATACTCTGCGGTGACTCTTTAACCTTCTTTATGACAAACTATACTATATACTTTTTGTGAGTTTTTTTATGGCATACTATACTGTGGCTATTTTAGTCTTTATTTCACTTTTTATGGAAAAAGTATAACTTTATGACATTTTTATGACCTACTATAGTATGACTTTCTATTAAATATTTTATGACATAAATTATATTTTTAATATCATGAATTTTGTCTAATTTTTTTTTAACACACTACAATATTACATTTCTATGATATTTCTAATGACAAACTATACACATTGTTATAGCATACTATACTATGACTTTTTCCATTACTTTTCTATGACATACTATACTTTGACTTTTTACAAAATATTTTTATGCCTTACTATAGAATTACTTTTGAAGATTTCTTTTTTATGACATACTATGCTATAGTATGGACATTTTTCTATAAAATACTAATTATTCTTTTAATGATAATTTTATGTTATACTATGAATTCATGACTTTTTTATTACATGTTTTATGACACACAATACTATGACTATATTATGCCATTTTTATCATATTTTATTCATCATCATAATGATGGCATAGCTTAGTATGTTTTAATGACTTACTAAGATATGACTTTTTATAATATTTTAATCGCATACTATGCTATGACTTTTTTATTTTTTATACTATGAATTTCTATGTAATTTAACCATGACATACTAAATTAACTAGTTAAATTAAATTAATTAAATTAACTTTTTTATGTTATTGTTAAGTTCGTGCTAAACTAAGACAGCTTTTTACATTTTTATGACATACAATTCTATGAATGTTTTCTTTTTGTTTTTTTAATGGCATACTCAACTATGACTCATTTTTTATAACACACTCTAGAATCATTTCTTCATAACATACTATACTATGATCTTTTTTGTGACTTTTTTCATGGCATAATATAACTATGACTAATGAGTTTTTTGACATAAATATATATGTTTTATGAAATAATATACGATAAATATTTTTATGACACTTTTTTAAAACTACTCTATGACTTTTTATGATTTTTTGCATTCTAAACTGTGACTTTTTTAATTGTATATTTTATGGCATACTTTTCTATGATTTTTTCAAATGCGTTTTGTTTTGGGAGAAGCATTCTTGCCTTGTTTTATTTATCCCAATTACCACTTCTAAACTAAAATAACTGCAATGGATGTAATAAGGATTTTGTTGACATTAATTAACAGAATAAATACTTTAATGTCAAAGCAAAACATGTTTCAGCAAATTAAGTGTGTAGAGTTGTACACCGTAACATCCTTGATTTTATAACATAACATTTCTTGATGAAATAGTTTCATAGTTGCTTCTACATTGATGTTTTATTCTCCAGCTCAACAGACGTCGTTTGACAAATGCACGTGTATCTAATAGCATTAATAATGGTTTAATTTCATTTAGATCAAGCCAATACCGAAGCCTTGCTATTGTGTGCAGGCCGGCTCTCTGAAATGGCTTCCTGGGACACCTAAACGGAATGGACCCATCTCTTATGTTAATTTTAAATTAATTAACATAATGTATAATTGTATATTATGTTAATTATTGTGAAAAACCAGAAAAAGCACTGCTTTTCCAATTATAATTGAAACTGCAGAAATTAATAACAGTTACTTAATGAAAATATTAATTAACCAATCAAAATAATCATCAGTTTTCTAAAACAACAAGAAATAGATACCTTGAAAAAAAACATGGTCCAAGAGAATGGTCTAAAATACTTTGCATTAATAAAAATTTCAAATACTGATAGTGTTCCTAACCCTGAAAAAGTGACAAGTATACAATAGGGCCTCTAACCATGGCAATACAATTTGATTTCGTTAAGCCTGCTCCGTTTGCTTTTTGTTCTTTATTGTGCTTTTTGTGCTTTATGCTGTGGGAATTTCCAAGACAACATACTTGACATTATTCAACCACATTTACAATTAGGGGTGTGATGAATTCAGAGTGACGCAGTCC